>NQII01000408.1:0-39869 GCA_002778355.1 Clitarchus hookeri | reverse complement strand
CCCCCTCCACAAACCAATTGAAAGTCTAGATCCGTTCCTGTATAGAATACAACCAGCCTAGAAACAATAACGCAGCGTCATCACAACCACTGCATTTAGAGTCACACTGACATGAGTTAACGGTCTCCATACACACAACCTACAGTGCAAGGTGTAAAATACATTTTCCCGCTAAAGTAGCTTTCATATATGTGAATTAGCAGGCTGGCTTATAACCATTTATAATAAGAAAGCATTCCTTTATTCCAGACCTTATGGATTATTCATTTCTTCTACTGGGATTCATTATGTGAAAGTATAGTTCATTTAAATTACCAGATACTTATGCCAACTAGCATTAATAGTTTACGTTGTTTACCCAATTTCATGCGTACATTTTTTAGTTATCTGTGATTCATATCATTAAGTTGTCAATAATAAGAATATGTTTGTCAGCTTAACTGGCATAGTATTAAAATAAACAAATTGCGTGTTTCAGTAGTTTAATGATGTACACATGTTCTGTTGTATGATTTCCATATTGATAAATACGAAATATGGAATAATAAAAACATTGTTGTTGCCTACTGTTCACTCATTAGTTGGAATCCATTATTTTAGAAATTCAGACGATAGTCGTAATACATCTACTATTATCAACTTGTGAAATTTACTTGGAAGTAATGAACTGTGGGCAATTTCAAACACTTACTGGCTTTAAAAATTTATTTTAAAGATTTTCAATCATACTGTATGTTTTATGTTGTGTGTATATATAGTATTCAACGAACAACTGAAAATGTGTTGATACCATGCTGGAAAGACGGAACTGCAATTGCGCACACTACATTTACTTTGCTACATTTAGTCACATGCTTCAAAAATTACCAATTAATGTCACATACAAACTAGTATATTTACAAACGAGTTAATTTTTTAAAATAGGATTTAAAAAGGACATTCTTTTCCTATGTCTATAAATATGAGTGCCACCAGCTCACCTGGAGGCTGAATTGAGAAATTAACGCCACTTATGTGTTGAAAACAAAATCCAACATGGAGGGCGCCATCAGTGCAACCTATGCATTAAAAACAAATAAATATGGCTGCCACCTGGTGGCTAAATCGACAACATGCCTGGCGAGTGAAATAATATACTAGCGCCACCTAGGTGATGAAAAAATATGAAATTCAAGATGGCTTCCTCCAGCAATGTATAAACAAATGACAAACGAAAAACCAAGATGGCTGCATATGATAGAATGAGAAACATAGGTATTTTTGGCGGGGGGAGTGGAGGAGTTGGTGGGCGCAGAGCTGGTGAAACTCCGTAAATTTAAGATTTTGAAATACATTTTTTAATAATTTTTAAATAATTTTTATAATTATAAAAAATTCAAATAAAAAAAATTATATTATTTTGGAATTTTTTTGGATTCTTGGATTTATTTGGATATTCATGGGTTTTCAAGATCAAAGTCACCGAGTTAAAAGGTCACTGGGGTCAAAGGTCATCGAAGTCAAAGGTCATCGAGGTCAAAGGTCACCAGGGTGAAATATCAATGTCACCAGGGTGAAAAGTCAAAGGTCACTGACATCCAAGATGGTGGACAAGATGGCCGCCGACCGACCGGAATGACAGGACATGAACAGCTCCGATCTCTGACGCCAGACGCCGATGACGCCTAATCGGCCAAATCCTACTACTGCGAAGCACTCTGTCCAGGTACCATTGAACCATTATTAAGGGCTCTGCCATGTTGCTCGTCACAGTTATTAGTCATGCCTCTCTGGTTAAAAGGAATACTTGACGTGACTTGATTCAATAGGATGTGGTTCAGAATCACTGTGTTGATCTCTTGAGACTCTCCATCGTCCACCTCTGCGGTATCCACCTCTTTGGCGGTACCTCCTCATGCGGCCTGGCCTGTTATAACGGTTCCAATCCCCTTTGGTTTCGCGGTTGGTAGGGTTCAATTTATAAATTCTGTATCCTAGGTCTGTACTAATATCTAGGAGGACTTCTCTGCTCTGGCACGCAGTTGGCAGTGCAGTATATAGGCTGTGTTCTGTCATTATTACCTGACCGGTCAGAATCACGGTTATTTTGCTGACACTTTAGCCTATCTGATCGTAGGCTTGTACGTCCTCTCTGTAAGAAGAAATATCACTGCCAGTCCAGTGCGTTTGATATCTGTACAGCAGCTCATCATTGCTGCTAACTTCGTAAGTGTTGTCTGGGCACTAGAATCAGCTTATGTAACTGACATGACTGGGGCTTCATGTGAGGTATCAAAGTTTACAGCTTGATTTGCTGTCTGGTTAACCTGTACTACCTCAGTGTTATTGCTGACCATCTGTGTAGGGGTCTCTCCTTGTTTAGTATTCATGTTGGTAACAGTGTACTCAAAATTTCTGTAGTTTCTCTTAGAAAATAGGGTATTCTGCTTCTCCTATTCGTAGACTTACCAAGTAGAAGACCCTGAACAACCCGTCCCTACTGACCTTTCTTTGTGTGTTCCACGTTAGTTGGTCGCCACTGAAAAGAATATTACTACCTGTATTTGTATTGCCCCACTTTGATTACGCCACTGAAATGATTTTTACATGTATGAGTAAGGGTAGGACGTTCCACAAAGTTATAACGTGGTAGTATTGAGAAAGGGCCCCACGTTATGGGCTCCACTGAAAAGAATTGCCACATGTTGAGTGTACTGTGTTGGGGTATGTGTAATTACTAGGATGTAATTGTTAACGAACCAAGTTGTCAGTGAAGGTTTTGTGAAGAAACATAAGCAATCAGTGTTCAAATATAATAATACATGCAGCTAAAATTCAAGCGCTCAACTCAGAATATAATTATAATTACAGTTGACATTTGGCAGCTTAAGATAGTCCTTTTACACTAGGGAAAATATTATTCAGTGTCCAATAAACCAAAATATCTGTCTTGATTCTACTCCATTCGTCAGAAAATACATTTTCTTGCCCCGGCTTCTCAGATTTATAAGATATTTAGGTAAATGCATGTGATGTCTACTTCTGAAGGAAGTGTGGGCAAATTTTACAAGGAAAGTTACAGAGAAATGGTTATGCAGAATTATTGAGAACTATATTAGGGAAATCATATTGCATTGACCTGCTGCCATCTGCAACTTATTTCAGTCTTTAATTATCTCTAACTGTAAATGTTCTGGTGCAAGATGTTCTAATAGTTAATTATAGCAATTTAACTGCTATCAAACAGGACATTCAGCAATTGAGAGAGCGCTTTTCTGCTAATTGATTAACAGGGCATTCTTCTCTTGCACCACGCGTACGTTGGTGGCCTAAAATAATGTCCTGAATAAATCTTGACTAGAGGATCCACAATAAATAACAAATTTTTAAATATATTTTCGATGAGTTTCAGGATCCAAGATGCCGACTTAAAAGTTCCAAGAACAGAGATGATTTTTAAACACAATACAGTTTCAATTTGCCATAGCACAATAGGCGAAGTACTTCCAAAAATTCCCTTGCTAAATATTACATATTGTATTATGGCGCCAGTTATTGACTAATGAATACATTTAAATATATTTATTTCAGCAATCAGTTCAACATTTCTATCCTAAAAGTCTGCATTAAAACATCAGGTTAATTAAAATATTCTGAAAATATTTCAATCCATGGTCATACTCAACCCTAATACTTCAATTAAAAACGTAAACAATAAAATAAACAAACATTTCCAAAACATTACAAGCACATAGAGTAACTAAATAACAAAAAATTCTGCCAATGGAACTGTCATGCAAATAGCAAATATAAACAATTAATTTGCAGTGGAAATAAAATAAAAAAAGTAATAAGTAGGCAGAAATATCAGATTATCATACGTTACATTATATAGAGCCTCTTTTTTTTTTGGCAATTTTGTACGATAGCATCAAATAAGAAAATAAAGTACTTATGCCATATCTCAGGGAACAAACAACCGATTTCCACAAAATTCTTCACACAAGTAGCGCTATGGTAGGCCATGTAAACTTACATGTTTTACGTGGCATAGTCACTTATTTTCAAAATGACGGCGCTGTAAATATTTTAGGTTAGTAGACTCCATCATTCGAAACATTAGACTGAATAAATCCGAAGTTGATGCTCCGATTCCGACCTCCGTAACGCAGTCGATTGCACGCTAGCTTATGGTACGAAGTTTTCAGGGTTCAAGTCCCGACTAAGGCACGTGAGTATTTTTAATTGTCTCACTACTGTTGCATAAGTTTCTGGTTTTATTTATAATGTTATTGCTTTCAGAGAGAAGTCAAGTCCTACCTACCAACTCAGCTTTTAAGAACTTATTTAAAAATTATTTGAACCAATATTGACGAAAGTAGGCTCGTTAGTTATATCAGTAACTTATTGTTTAAGCTCACAGTTCTAAAACGTCATCTGATGGCGTTAACATTACATTGTTGCGCTCATTAATGTAAAGTTAAAGCTACGAATTAAAAACATCCTTACACCCTGACTTGGCAGGCATCTAACTCTGAAGCTGCTTCACATTGTTCTTGCTAGTATGCTAGAAATTCTCACATACGCTAACTTTATAGACTCTGTGCTTCCATCCGTCTTTGGTTCCATTTTTACGTTTTACGTCTTTTATTTCGTTTCCACGTAATCATCATGGCGCTCGGTTTGAAGGTTTGAACTGCATTTAATGCGGTGAAGTGAGTGTATTCATACATTCTATTTTTTTTAACAGTCCTAACGTTACCAATTATACTAAAAAAGAAAAGAAAGGGCATACAATTTAAAACTACTCTCTTTCGATGAATAGATATAATACATTTATTTTCCCCTTCAAATATAAAGATTACTTCGTAGCTCAGGTGGTAAGAAACTGTCTTATAAAGCGAAATGAGATGGGCGTGGGTTCGACCTTGACCCCCGCAACAAATTTTTTCACTTTTTTTAATTGCAGTTAATTGCGCAATGTAAATAGTAACCATCGTAAATATGTTTATTTCTCGTACTTTTTTGAGAAATTCAATTTAAAAAAAACTACATTTAATTTGCCGCACGCAGCCGGCCGTCAATTATTCAATCAGTGAATTATTTCATTGAAACAACCAGTGATTTTACACTGATATTAAAAGGAGCTATTTTCACTGATTCGAGTAGTTGAATTTCACTCCGAATCAGTGGTTATCTACTGATTTGAATTTAGAGTGTAGAGCTATATCTCAATAACGAAACGCATACGATCGATAGTTACGTGATACAGCGTCATTAGCATCAATAAGGCATCACAGAATAGGGAGAAGAATGCACAATTTTCTTTCTTAAAAATGGCTTTGGAAGAGAGACAATTTCAGGTAAATTAATTTTTTAAAAAGGTTGTTAAACATTAACGCTTCTGATCGTTTGAAATATGGAGATTTGGAGTTTTTGCAATCTCTGGTAATTTTTGAGAGAAACTAACATGTTTTGGGAAATGTCCGAGAAAAAGTGGAGTATTTAAGGAAAACGAAAATGATGGAGAAATTTTGTAATAATTTACAATGGTGAATATGTGTCAAACTTGAGGCCGCAGTAAGGTAGGCTGTTATCAAGGTCAATTATTATCGGCCCAAGTGGAATTTCATATTAATAGCAGTGAGCTCCAAGATGGTGGTCATCAAGTCACAGCTGCTGAGCCCTTAGTTTATCCGGAAATTGGCCAAATAGGCATCTCTGCTTGCATAATATTCATTGACTGACCTTGGGGTCCCACATACATAATCGGTAAAGAGACGTAAAGAAACAGTTTCATGCTTTGACGTTGCTTAGATTATACAAGGGTGTTTGCTAAAATATAAATAAATAGTTATACCGTAATGAAACATTTGTGTGGTACCACTGAAGGCAGTATACAGCCACTTCATAAAATTATAATAGCCTTCCCAACATGGCTCATGGAATGAATATGAATTGTTAATTCGGTGGCTTGAATGCCAAGTGAGTAAGTGAAGAGATTTGGGCGGCTGTTAACATCGAGGTCTTGAGAGCCAATGAGGGTGATTTAAGTGAGTATGGAGCAGCGCCGGAATGAAATGGTGGGGGAAACGGGAGATCTCCGAGAAAACCGCCAACCAACGGCATCGCCCGGCATGATTACCAGATGCGAATATCCAGGAGTACTCGGCCAGGGATTGAACTCGGTTCGCCTTGATGGGAGGCGAACAGACTAACCACTCAGCCACCGAGACTCGATGCCAGCTAATATGGGATCCGTGGTAAGGCACGGTTACATGTATCGTTTTCAGTTTTAAGAAAATGTTTAGTTTAGTTTGTGAACCACCCTACCTCCCCAATAAGCTTCCGGAAGCAAAACGAGGGGGTTAAAAAGCCACATTTGCAAAAATAACAACCAGTAGTTGCGCGCCCACGTTGTTTCATAAACGACACAGGCACTAGTGTGCACAGTAAGATAGACATCAACGCTACGCTCTAGTAATAGCCCCCGGCGAGAACGGTTTAACTGTGTGAGCATTATTTTTTGCTTTGCATAGCATTTCTTGCATCCTTTATGAGCTGGGATACGGCTTTGTCATTCCGCCTTTCACTGAAAATTATTTCAATTTGAGTATCTTCAAATTTCCAACTGTTATTTAGAAGCCAACAGATTAAATGTTCAGAGATGTTTTTATGACATATTTTTCTGTGGTTTTCAGTACTCTCATTCTCCTTATCACGTGCTAGCACACAGTAAAAAATTAATTCCCACAATATTTTATTATTTAAAAATATAAGTATATATGGCCGTGAATAAACTCAATAACTATATTTTCTATTCTATTAAGTTATGGTCGTGCAGGAAATAGTCTAATAATGCTAAAAAGACATTAGAGTTGTGCACTTTTTTATATCTAACATTTAGAAGCAGACAGTTTTCAGAAACTTCGTGCAAAAATATTTTACTACATTGATGCAACTTGCGCCGAAAATTTGTATTATGCTAAAATGAGAAAATATTACTAGAATAAAATATGTGTAAAGACTTTCTTAATTGTTGCCTGCTGCTAGATTTATAGAAATCTTTCTTTTGGAAACAGTCAAAAATAAAACGTTAGCTACGACAAAACATGTCTGATTGCCGTCAGTGGCTATTTATTCAATGTTTAGGCTGTAAGCTCTCAAATTATGAACCTCATACAACAAAACGCTGTCTTAATAATACAGACAAAATACAGTTTCAGGTATTTTATGAAATGTTTTAGAAAACATTACAACCTTATAATCTAAAGGCGATTAAAACTTCAACTGAAACTTAAGTTCAGAGGAAATATTCCAGAAAATGTTACGTTAAAAATCGAGTGTCTGAATAAGTTTTATTTAAATAATGACACGCATTCACTCGCAAACGTCTGCAGGATTTTTGAAAATTTAACGTAAATAATATATATTTGGCTACTATTTTACATTACATTTTGTGGCACAGAAATACATACGTATATTTCAAAGATGGGTTATTTATCACAATGGATAAATGTAAGAAAGAGGGTCACATTCCGTTACAATATTTAAATTTGCATACTTCAGAGAAATTCGTGCCTATGTTATTAAATAAGCGGTTGAATGCATTTCAGATGGGTAACGCTCATTACTGTCGAAGTGACAAAATGTTCAAGACTGCATTTTCATTAATATTTAACGGAATTATTTACAGTGGTTTTAGAACTTTGCATATAATAATCATCACCCAAAAACTCAGTCTTTGAGTATAAAATACTGAGTAATATTTCAGTGAACTTACGTTTCAGCTCTAACTTTAAAAGATCATATCGTCGTCAGTAATCACTTTAGACCATAAGTCTTATAAATGTCTTCATCTTAAAATTTTCGTGAAAACCTTGGCAGCCAAAGTTTTTCGGGGTTGTTCCGCTGCATAACACAGTAAAGCAATGTGGCACAACTCACTTTCAGGGTCGACCACAGGCCGACAGGGAATGCGCCCCGTCAGCTGTGGGCAGGAGTCTGCCTCCTTCAGCTGTAGCTGGCTGTCCCCAGTTGATTGCTGGGTCCTGTGTGACGTCACTGGAGTTCGCGTCTCCGAGCTCTCTCCTGCACACACAACGCCAGATTTCATTCGCATGCGCAGCTCTAGGCCGATGCACCGCTAGAGGCAGTTTTGTCAAGTGTTGTCGCCGTCTACACACTGACTCTCCCTTAACTTACCTGAAGAAGATGTGGCCAGGCAAACGCAATACTGACAAGTTCATGAAAAGCCCAGTCTCACCATTGTTCCGGCAAGTAAACATTAAACATTTAATTTACATGTTCACCCTCCAGTGCTCAACCTTTCTCAGGAGAAAGTGTCGTTACTCAAACTCGCGACCGTCGGATTATGCGCTAAATTATATTTCATGGCAGATAATATACAAATTACATTCTTCGTAACTAACAAACAATAACTTACTCTTCAAAATTACTGCCTGATGTGAGGGTAATTTAGGCTAGTATTTTTAAGATAGTGGGAAAAGCATACGGAGAAAAGGTTTTTTTTTTTTAAATCAGGAAAAGTTTGTTTGGTGCAACCAAATTATTGGTTTGAATAGTGGCAATGAAATATTTTGTTGTTAAAACCAAATTATTTTGTAGTGCTTATTTGATTCCCCAAAACAAATATTTGGTTGCTGCAACTAAAGATTTGTTTGGCTCTACATACATTAAACAGATTCGGTTGATATAAATAAAACTGGAAGCCCAACCGTGATTCGAACCTAAATCATCAGCGCCCAAGCGAAATGCCTTAGCCATCTCAACTAAAATCACTACGGATTAAATCAGGATGTTTTCATGTACATAGTGAACCAGAATTCATGAGCAAAACTCCAGGAGGTGATTCCCTGTGGAAAATAAGATACGATATACATTGTCACATCATCATGTGGTGAATATTAAGAGAGGAACGCGGTGTTTAAAATCGAATTTTGAAATGCATAAATGTAAATATTGCAGGAAGTGCTAAAAATTGAGTGACCAAAATTGGAATGGTGTTTCACGAATCGCAGATCATAAATCTGTTTACATTTAGTTAGTCAAATCATCCCCCTTCATTGGGTAAGTAGGGGTAGTCGTTCTCTTTTCGCAGGAAACTTTGGAACACTAGGCGGTAAAGAAACACTTGAGGCCATTATGACCCACTATGGCACAATGAAGATATAAGGTCCTCTTGTCCAAACACGCTCCAGTGAATCGTTTTCGACAAAACGCCACTCAAAATGTCAAAGGTATTACGTGAAAATACAAGTTAAAATCTGAAATAAAATATTACGTTAAAATAGCGAATCGACGGAGGCAGTTCGTAGACCCTAACCATAGCTATATCGAATGATATAATCGACGACGACAATTAGAACAATTCAACAGACTACGCCCAACGCGTATGTCGTGGTAGCACAGTAGCGACAATTAAACTTTAAGTAAATAATTGGGCAGCAGACAAAAAGTTATACACAACACGTTAAAGTAACAGGAACTATACAGAGAAGAAAGAAATTAGTTAGGCCGAAACTACAATTTAGGCAGGCGTCCAAAACCAGAATTTCGAAAAAATCTAACTCACTGCAAAGTCCAAGACCAACACAATACTAAGTCACGCAATTATTTCTAAACACTAAACTCACCCACAATTGAAAAGTTGCGACCACAACTCACCATTTTACAAGCTCCGGTGCAATCAGCCGCTCACGCAACTACATTATTTAAACGGCGTCTCACAGCACCCTCGTCCAAGGTCGGGTAATCTGACAATTATTGCTCATATTGCTATTTCAATTAGCTCTAGCAGGCGTCAACCATACGATCTTCTTCACAGGCGTAGAATGACGCGTAGAATGAATGCTGCACAAGGCGTGTAACAACTTACATAAACTAGCCACTAAATTAAGAAAAATGCTGACGTACAAGGAGGTACAATCAAGGGAGGGAAATGAGGGGAGAAAACAGGAGGGGAGCCGAGTCGGCCAAGGAGCAGGCCGCCTTACAGAGGAGCGAATCCAAACACGATGTGCGCGGCGGCGCCACCGTCACATCGTAATTGTCACAAAAATGCAAACATACTCTCGAGCTGTATTTTCCAACGAAGGCAATCAATTGAGTGGCCAAACAAATATAAACAGTTGATATAACAAAATATTTTGTTATCAGTTTATAATTTCTTTCAGACCAACACAAAATAGAGTATGAATAACACAAAATTTTCATCGCAAATATTTTGGAAATGTAAGGTGCTATTGATGTGCTGACTTCACAGTATTTAAGTTCAGACAAGGGATCATAATTGCAGCCCACTGACACAAATTTAAATACTTCTTAGAATGTGTATTTCCTGAAGGCAGTTAATTTTTTTCAAATGGAACAGTGCCTATTTACATTTAAAAACGTTGAAGGAAATTATGATGTCAATGGTCTTTTGTGCAGTATTATAGTGCAAGTAGTTTACTTGCTATCGTAATAAATGAAAATTTTTAAATACCGACAGTTGTCTTCTCCATTGAACTGTTTAGTTACGAGGCTACGATTTTACTATGTGTGTTTAGATTCTGTTTATTTTACACTGATTGCATTGGGACCTCCTTGTCAGCATGTGATAGTTCATACTACCTAGACGTAGGACGTGCTGAATGATGGTATTTATTAATGCTGAAAAATCCGACATGCTCATGGTGTATTTGTGAATGTAGGAAGAATGCTGTCCGTTCTTGTAATGTGTGGGCTGAACGATATCCCAATAGACGTCAACCATCTCGACATTTATTTGTGAATCTCTTTAACCAATTTTCTCGGAGATCTCCCGTTTCCCCCGCCCCTTCATTCTGGCGTTGCTCCATACTCATCTCAATCACCCTCGTCGGTCTCTTAAGACCTCGCTGTTAAAAGCCGCACAAATCTCTTCACTCACTCTTTAACCAATTTCGGGAAACTGATAAGTGTAACGCCTCGAAAACGTAAGAGAAACAAACGAGTGACCGAAGAAGAGTGTGAAATTAATGTTCTAGCTGCTGTTGCTGTAAATCCGAAAGTTAACTCCCGTGCAATCGTAAGAGGGAGTGGCATGTGTCAAGAAAGTGTAGCCCTACTACGCATTCTGTACCGTCATATCATGACAGCCCCGTTATCTTCTTGCTCTAGAGTCCTACAAAAACACCATTGACATTCTAATTTCCTCTAGATTTATTTTCTTGATGTGTATAGTCATTGTTCCATTTGTAAAAAATTTTACTGTGTTCAAGAAATACACATTCTAATAAGTATTAAAATCTGTGCCTGGGCTGAAACTATGAGCCCTTGTCTGAACTTAATTATGTGAAACTAGCACATCAATAGCACCTTCAATTTCATAAATATTTGCGGTGCAAGTTTTAGTTGAGTCACCCGGTATTTTGTTGGGGCAACTAAATATATTTTTTACCCTACACAAACAAATATTTTGTTGGTTTTTCTCTCAGTGCAGATATTAGAACGGCATGGAGGTATCCAGACGTACACGAATGGCACTGATCCTATCATTTATCCATGTAGTGTAATCCTAGGTATATGTCACATTGTCGTGTAAAGTTGCAAAGCGACAAATTATTAATTTGGGGGGGGGGGCAGATAAAGGCGCGTCAAATTTGTAATCAGCTTGTGGTATATTTATAATGTAACTGGCTGGAGGAACGTGAACATGGTCAAGAAAGTACCGCTGAAGCACTATGAAGACAGAGACAGAAGACAAGAGTGACGGAGAGGCAAGGACTGACCTTGCTCGCTGCTGAGGCTGGACGGCGTGGGCGGCAGCTCCAGACGCCGCCGTATTCTCTGTGCCCGCTCCCTGAAGGCACGCACCAGCACGCTTAGCCTCTGGTTGATGAACAGCTGCTGCTCCGTCTGCGACCTGCGATACACACCCCTCTTACCACACACATCTCCAGTCCCTACCTATACACTCACACGCCCGTCTATTCAGTTATAATCGAAACGCAAAATAAATATTAATATTGTTCATCGTCTATACAATCACTCATGATAACTATACTTTTTTCCATAAACATTTATGTGCAGTTTAGTACAGATTTTATTTATTGCCAACAAATTATACCATACACTATATACCCCTGTCAGCCTGAATCTTCGCTTAATGCGAACGATTTTTTTTAAATATAAAACTTCTTAAATAGATGAAAAATATTGAATTACGTATGTACAAAACAGTTATTTACAGCATAATATTCGTCACAAGTAAGTTCAGTTCAGAACAGTAAACGAACAAAACTCTCAGACAATATTAAAATCATAAAACACATACTGTATTGGTTATTGCAAAAATAATATTTCTAAACTGTACTGTTAGGTTGTACAAAATCACTTTTTTTATGGACGTAAACCTTGAATATGACGCAATATTGTTTAATTTATAGTTATATGAGTTCGGATAATTCGAATATCAGCAAATCCGAAGTGACCCCAGTCCCAGTTCGGATTGGCGTGGTTGTGGTGTACTAAGATTAGCATTTGCCTACATGCTCGTTGGGTTCCCGGACAATTGCCCATCGTGCCCATGCGTTACGATGACCTTGTCTTCACAAGCACACTAAAAGAGCATGGCATTATCTTACGATCTGTGCAATAATGTTGGCAAGTTGGCTGCGCACCAATCACTCTAATCATGAACTCCAAGTAAGTAATGCTTCAAACCGATCCCATCATAAAACCGAATCATTATTTTCATTCGGCTTTCAGAAATGGAAGTTTAGCACTACTACTCGAGTTGTGGTTATTTTAAAATTTAAGTAAAATAAATATGAAAAATAATGAAGAAATCTATCCGAATGATTTGGAATTCAAAATAACTAATAAGTTTTATTCCATCATAATTATTATGCGAGGGTTTTCTTTTATGACTGTTGCGCCACTGCCACTCAACTTTGTTTTGTAAAGTGCTGCAGGCAGTTCTATGAAAATTCACGAAAACTGTTATTTATCAATTTAAGAATAAACAGCGCTTCACTTTTACGTAGCAGCATACAGTACTTAATAGGCCATGTAACTAATGAAGTGCTTGAATGCTTGAGGGGTAACATTTATACATATTTACATATTATCCATGTAAAAAATAATTAAAAAAATTGTTTCACAAAAAGAATTCTTTGAAACCTTCATTACGACAGTTTATTGGCAAAACTTGTTTGAAAAATTCTACCTAAGCCTCTTTGAAATAATGTTGAGATGGTGTTATGGTTAAGTCGAGCAGGATATTGCCCATCCGTAACATTGACATTTGTCTCATAAACTAACACAGACGAAAAAGTAAGGCTGTAACTTTGGAAGATTTCTGCGATAAAATGGCAGTAAACAAATGTTCAATAACAGTTCACCATGAAATTCCTGAGATAGGTCATTATTAATAATGGCATGGTTAGCTGTAACTGTAAACAGAAAAATACCACTAGTAATATAAATGTGTCTTCTGTGTCAAACTGCAGAAAATGTTTTAATGAAGCTACTCAAGTGCACTGGAAATTACTACGTCTCGGGAAAAGAGAGTGATTTAAGATCCTTCGTAATTACAGAATCTCTGTAACTTGTCCTTTGTAAACTATTTTAACACGGGAATAGCAATAATGTTGAAGTTGACAGAGGAATGAAGATGTTGCAGTAAGGAATATTCTGAGTGTATCCCTCTTTCATTGTGCTTCCTGAATAGTAAATATTAGGCCTATTCGAAAAATAAAATCGAATCCTATGAGAATGGCTGTTCCAACGTTCATGGCTCTGCCACAAGATATGTATATTTTTTTTCTGCTTAATGGAAGCGAACTGATATAACACAGATCACAAAATTATCTCAAATAATACAAAGTTTATTG
Organism: Clitarchus hookeri; assembly: GCA_002778355.1. NCBI lineage: Eukaryota > Metazoa > Arthropoda > Insecta > Phasmatodea > Phasmatidae > Clitarchus > Clitarchus hookeri. The sequence continues at coordinate 26,010 of NQII01000408.1, read as the reverse complement.
GCAGATACGGTATAAGGTAGACTGGTATACAGACTGTAAGACAGGTGTATACTTAAAAACATTTAGTTACATTATTTTTTTTTGTAAATGGGTATGAAAATACGTAGGTTCTCATTCTGCAGGTGTTAGTCGGCAAGAGTCAATCTGCAGGAATTAGTCGGCGGGAGTCAGTCGGCAGGAGTCAGTCTGCAGGAGTCAGCATTTCTGAGTCAGCACTGCTGAATCAGCACTGTGCATGAGTAATGTGTATGAATTCATGTATTCATGAAGACGATGCAAACCACTGATGGTGTGAAATCAAGTATGCCATGTACCACTACATACATGCCTTCGACAACTGCCCAAAAATCACATGGAAAGTAAAATTGGTACTGTTCCAAGATCTTCAGTAAAAATTGCAATGCGCGGTGACATTAGAAGAGTGATTGTTTGAAAACCCCATCTCATGCATTTCCAGAGTGTTCACTCTACGTAATAACTTAAACACATCAAAGCCAAAAAACTTAGTGTTCTTTCACCCACTGAGAAACAGCATGTGTTGGCACCATTACAACCTGTTAATACACTACATGATATGTTCACAGACGACGAGGGAACTCGCATGATGAAGCATTACGATAATAGGCCGGTGCAGTTTATGCAAGGCGATACATTAATGAAACATGTCAAGATCCGGAAGAGTTCGTCTACTGGGAGCATGTAAGTTATGTCGTCAATACCTCACATCTATGAGTGCCAACTCCACAGATGATTATGACGAGACACTAAATGCTAATGACGGAATGAGAGCCTCACAACGCATGGTAGAGTAGGTTTGTGCTTAATGTAAGCTTGCAAGTTTTTCTTGTGAAAGAGATGAACTTCAAAATAAACGATCGTCTGCTCAGAATACTAATGATGACAATGCGACTCCTAAAAAACAAAAGCAAACTTGATATTTAGCACGAAACAGAAGGTGAAGATGATTATAAAGACAGCATTTATGATCATGACTATAACGACAGTGTTGATGAAGTATCTGATGAGAAGAATGATGATCCTCCCGACGTCCCCACATATTTCTGCAACGAGTTTCCTGCGACAAGTGGTGTGAAGAAGGCAGAAGGCGACAATAACGCTCATTACATGTTTCCCGAAGACACGAATGAACTTGTTTATAGACTCTCAAATTTTACGGACCTGCAAAATGTGGAGATCTCTCACGCCATGTTTAGACATCTTCAATCATTGATGAACTGAAGGATCGGGGTTATATCAAGTGAGACTGTTGGCTACTATCCATGATCCGCAAACATTTGAGAAATATAAAGATCTAATGTACATACATAATAATTATAAAAATAGAATGTATATAACAAGTAAGTAAATAAAATTTTTGTGTACATAGTAATTTGTGTTAAATTTCTTGTACAGTCCCTTCTGCTTCTCTGGGAAACTTATTAATTCAGTGGTGTATATAATTGATTGCAAGAGTGAGTTTTAGATCAAATTTATGCGAGCGCGTACAGGATGAGGGCTATGGTTCGATCTGAAGTATTATGCCTTATCATATGCCATGTGGTGGATCTACCCGGCCCGCTACAATTCCTATGTCACCTATGCAAACATCAAGTGGTAAACACTGACGATTGCAATTAATATACTTGTGTATATGCAGTTTTCAATTGCATTTTCTCATGTTGTACATTAGTGAATAAAATTAGTTTTTAAAAAATAGGTTGTGTTTTATTTCTCTTTTAATGCAGTGACAGTAAAAACTACATGCTTTGATATAAAACAGTATTTTAAAATATCAAAAACACTTATATTGAAAATAAAATCAAAATTAAATATGACAATTTACATACTTTGTGGGTATGGATATCGTCGCCTTTCGGTGCAGGTCGATAGCACTCTTGCTGACAGTAAATTATCTATTGCGGCTGATGCCTGAAACATGAGTTATCAGTGCGCTCTATTGGGCGATATTAAAAATAAATGGACTGTAGATATGGTATGGCGAGTAAGGGGGCTGGAAGGAAGCAGACTAAACAGCCAATAAAAATTTACGAGGTCAGTCGTGTCATCGTGCCTGGAGCTTAGTAGCTCCACCTGCCACCAAACCCTAGATCACCTGTGTGTAAGTGTTAAAAAAATTTTTTTTACATTTTTTTTTTTAAATTTTTTGGAATTTTCAGAGTTTTTTTTTGGAATTGTTTACAATTTTTAAATTTTTTGGGGGGTTTAATGTTATTTGATGTGACAGGCACGGGGTCAAGGTCACAGTCATGAGGTCAGGATGAAGATGATCCTGATCCAATATGACAGTCAGGTGGCATCATAAAATGGTGGCCGGTCGGCACCTGCTGTCTGTGCCGGGTCCCGTTGTGCCAAAACATTGGAAAAAATGTATATTTTTATTTTATAATTTTTTTTTAATTTTTATACCATTATAAAAGTTTTTAAACATATTTTTGGTATGATTTTACTATTTTTAGGTTCAAGGTCATTCAAGGTCATGATCACAGGGGTCAAACATCATGGTCATGAGGTCAATGTCAAGGTGTCCCAGATGCAATATGGTTGTTAGGTTACATCACAACGTGGCGGCCGATCGGCTCCGTACCCGGTCCCGGGTCCTGTTGTCTTCGACTCATCTATTCTACTGACATGCTAACAAGGCAGTAGCTTACAAACAGATAAAGAAAACAGTTTATTTTTGGAATATTATTACATATAAGGTTTTATACATGATGTTCCTGATGACGCAGGACAGCATCCGGGCTACACTCAGCCTGTCTGGTACGCCGTGCCATAGTACTGTCTGCGCGGAACTTTACTAACATCGGAGCAGCCGCCCCCTGGCGAATGTCGGAACATGCCTGGCCACATGCTACCAAGAGGCCACATGCGCTGAGACACTTATTTTGACCATCCGGGTCTGGCAAAGTAAAGTCCCGCCCACACAGTTACTTAGAAAGTAAATGCAACAGCAGCCGATATCAGCAAGTATAGAAATTTACGTCATTGAGGTACAGTGAGTATGGTGAATGAAACACTAACTTCTTGTGATAGGCCAGAAATTTGAAGTAAATATTTAAGGAATGCTTGAAAAAAATAAGGTAAATATGAAAATTTGGTTATTTCTACTACAGATGTTACTGAATAACATACAGAAATGTCCCCTATTTTCCCCTGCCGGCGTCATCTTTTTTTCGTGCAAGGATGTTGTAAGTTTCCAGAAGTGGCACAAGGACACAAATGACCTCGGTAATTTGCCACTGAACACTCGTTACAGAGCGTAAAATCGAGAAGAATCTCTTTCTTCACAAATTCTATCTTCACCCCGAACTCGGATATGTATGTCCGAAATAATTTGTCGTGTTTGTGCGTAATTCCGTTATAATGTCGTTACTACATAGTTTTGAGGACAAAATGTTTAGTATAGCAGAGTTTTTGGATTGTTCGGGTTCACCAGTGTTTCGAATTATTCTTCTACCGGCATCGTAGGTTCCATCGTTCTCGGTACGAGACAACGTCCACCTTCGTTTTTGTCAAGGCGCAGCTTGAGCTTACTTTGCCTGAATTTCGAGATGCTGTAGCTCATTCTTGATGGCTGATGATGGACTGATTGAAGCCACATCGGAACCTGCCATTATGTAGATGCCAGTCTTTTATGATCACCAAAAAACCATGTGTGTCTTTCCAGCAAAAGGTACACAGAATTTTGAAGTCTCATAACACCATGTCCATGACATGGTGGCGTAAATGTCGTGGCGTTAATGTGGCGTCGTACATGTGGCGCAAATTGGTATCATAAATGCGAAACAACACCCAACATGTTCGCATTGTCGCAGAGCAGTTGTTTGGGTATGCGCGAATAAATCTGGCTGAGTAACATGCAGTCATGTTCGTGTGCTGTCCTATGCTCAAGTACTCCTGCATGCGCTTCTAATTTTCACATGCAATGTCGTCGAACACGAACATGAAATTCAATCATGCCTCGCTGGGCATCATGACAGTTTCATTATCGCTGCAAGGAAAATATTTCATGCCACCCACAGCTTGCAATGCACATACCAGATGCTGTTATTTCAGTTGCTGAAGCGATTTCAAGTATAGTTACATGTTCTCGAGCTGAAGTCCATTTGGTTCCTCCAGTAAGCTCAGCAGCACGCACGTCTTGACACGTCTAGTCAAACTCGATGGTCCTACGTTGATACATATCATGGTACTGGGCAACAGAACTCAGTGATGAGAGGCATGTGAGGTTTTGACATCTTCCCCGCTAACTTATATGGGAAGAATAGCATCTTGCTTGATTATCTCTGTGACGTTGTAAAGAAAATTTGTAAAAAGGTATTTCCCTAGTTCAGTCCACCACANTAACGTTGTAAAGAAAATTTGTAAAAAGGTATTTTCCTAGTCCAGTCCACCACAATGCATCGTATAGGTAACATAAAAACTGGAAGAGGGAATGCCAATACTGATCAACAACCTTCTGTTCAAGCTGCGCGTTCCTGGATACAGGCTCTGCGGACAAGGAACCAAGCTAGCTAAAATGTTAAAACACTGCGACGCCTGCATCAACGCACTGGGCGAAGTGTGCAAGTAGCAACAAATTGCCTATTCCCAGGCCAAGNGTTCAAGGTCATTCAAGGTCATGATCACAGGGGTCAAACATCATGGTCATGAGGTCAATGTCAAGGTGTCCCAGATGCAATATGGTTGTTAGGTTACATCACAACATGGCAGCAGATCGGCTCCGTACCCGGTCCCGGGTCCTGTTGTCTTCGACTCATCCATTCTACTGATATGCTAACAAGGCAGTAGCTTACAAACAGATAAAGAAAACAGTTTATTTTTGGAATATTATTACATATAAGGTTTTATACATGACATTATGTTCCTGATGACGCAGGACAGCACCCGGGCTACCCTCAGCCTGTCTGGTACGCCGTGCCACAGTACTGTCTGCGTGGAACTTTATTAACACCGGAGCAGCCACCCCCTGGCGAATGTCGGAACATGCCTGGCCACATGCTACCAATGGGCCACATGCGCTGAGACACTTATTTCGACCATCCGGGTCTGGCAAAGTAAAGTCCCGCCAACACAGTTACTTAGCAAGTAAATGCAACAGCAGCCGATATCAGCAAGTATAGAAATTTACGTCATGGAGGTACAGTGAGTATGGTGAATGAAACCCTAACTTCTTGTGATAGGCCAGAAATTTGAAGTAAATATTTAAGGAATGTTTGAAAAAAATAAGGTAAATATGAAAATTTGGTTATTTCTACTACAGATGTCACTGAACAACATACAGAAATGTCCCCTGTTTTCCCCTGCCGGCGTCATCTTTTTTTCGTGCAAGGATGTTGTAAGTTTCCAGAAGTGGCACAAGGACACAAATGACCTCGGTAATTTGCCACTGAACACTCGTTACAGAGCGTAAAATCGAGAAGAATCTCTTTCTTCACAAATTCTATCTTCACCCCGAACTCGGATATGTATGTCCGAAATAATTTGTCGTGTTTGTGCGTAATTCCGTTATAATGTCGTTACTACATAGTTTTGAGGACAAAATGTTTAGTATAGCAGAGTTTTTGGATTGTTCGGGTTCACCAGTGTTTCGAATTATTCTTCTACCGGCATCGTAGGTTCCATCGTTCTCGGTACGAGACAACGTCCACCTTCGTTTTTGTCAAGGCGCAGCTTGAGCTTACTTTGCCTGAATTTCGAGATGCTGTAGCTCATTCTTGATGGCTGATGATGGACTGATTGAAGCCGCATCGGAACCTGCCATTATGTAGATGCCAGTCTTTTATGATCACCAAAAAACCATGTGTGTCTTTCCAGCAAAAGGTACACAGAATTTTGAAGTCTCATAACACCATGTCCATGACATGGTGGCTTAAATGTCGTGGCGTTAATGTGGCGTCGTACATGTGGCACAAATTGGTATCATACATGCGAAATAACACCCCAACATGTTCGCATTGTTGCAGAGCAGTTGTTTGGGTATGTGCGAATAAATCTGGCTGAGTAACATGCAGTCATGTTCGTGTGCTGTCCTATGCTAAAGTACTCCTGCATGCGCTTCTAATTTTCACATGCAATGTCATCGAACACGAACATGAAATTCAATCATGCCTCGCTGGGCATTATGACAGTTTCATTATCGCTGCAAGGAAAATATTTCATGCCACCCAAAGCTTGCAATGCACATACCAGATGCTGTTATTTCAGTTGCTGAAGCGATTTCAAGTATAGTTACATGTTCTCAAGCTGAAGTCCATTTGGTTCCTCCAGTAAGCTCAGCAACACGCACGTCTTGACACGTCTAGCCAAACTCGATGGTCCCACATTGATACATATCGTGGTACTGGGCAACAGAACTCAGTGATGAGAGGCATGTGAGGTTTTGACATCTTCCCCGCTAACTTATATGGGAAGAATAGCATCTTGCTTGATTATCTCTGTAACGTTGTAAAGAAAATTTGTAAAAAGGTATTTTCCTAGTCCAGTCCACCACAATGCATCGTATAGGTAACATAAAAACTGGAAGAGGGAATGCCAATACTGATCAACAACCTTCTGTTCAAGCTGCGCGTTCCTGGATACAGGCTCTGCGGACAAGGAACCAAGCTAGCTAAAATGTTAAAACACTGCGACGCCTGCATCAACGCACTGGGCGAAGTGTGCAAGTAGCAACAAATTGCCTATTCCCAGGCCAAGGATTGACAGCCAGACACTAGGCAGACAAGATACAGGGCTGGCGAAATATGTCGCACACCGGACTTTGGACTCTGAGAAAAATTGTGGCGTAGGGAGTTTCCAGTGTTACGAAAGCCAAGATAAAGATGAGTATGCGTGCAAAGAGCAAGATAAAAGCACAAGCGAAACAGAAAACGACGACGAGGAAAAATCATTAAAAACCAAGAAAGCTAATTTTGTTATTGCTTATACCTGCACTCAGGGCCCTTGGGAGCCTAGTCGGGGCCAAGAGCGGCATCGCAAGGAGCCCAGCAAATATACGGAAGCCAACCTGCTGAAATACAAGACAGTGGTGTAAATTATGCATACACTTTACCAATATAGGGTTCCCGAGACCGGCGCTTATAAGGATGAAGATGACGATAAAATCGCAGACCTCTTCAGCAGACTAGCACTGAAAAGCAACGAAGGTCTGAAGAAGATAGAGGACGACAAAATAGTAAAATACTTGTTTTGGAACGATCGAAACGAACTTTATGATAGTTTACGACTGCTGGTCGTTTCGTAAAGGTTTGGAAAGTATTCGCACACCAACGAGATTATTTCCATCATTAAAAACTGAAGGAGGAATAATACATACGATGAGTTGACAGGGAATCACACATGAACTGCACGTGGCTTCGAGATGCACCTACCACCAGTGCAAGGTCATGATCGGTGGGATGAATGACCTGCTTCAAGCCAACCTCGTCGAGATGTTATTATATGATATCATATACATGTTGACTACATCGATGCACATATAGAAAATTCGCCTGAACCAGGTCGGTGAAGTCGAAAAATGTTGTCGATGCTGCGAAAGCGACGAAGGACGTATTGCGCGGACATGTTCAAGCCAATCTATAAAATAACCAGCGCAAGGAATTCTAAATTGCAAAGTTGAAGGCCCCGATGAAGATACATAACATAAACCATTATTTAATGTAAAACAATCTCAGAACCTAAGTCAACGAGAGGTTCAACAGGGCTCTGAAGGGCAAGATGTGGAGGCATTTCGCTGTGAATGGCAACTACGAGTGGTTGGAGCTACTGGTGAAACTCGTTCGTGAGTTCAATTGTACCATTCACTCTAGCACGCTCATGAAACGCGAAGATGTCACGGACGACTTCGTGCTTCGAACCATTTACTCCGACTCGAAAGGAGGGACCCACGCAAGCCTAAAGCCAAGACCAGCGACTTGGTGCTCATCTTCAAACATAAAAGCATCTTCGAGAAAGGGTTCATAGCGAATTGGAGCCCGAACTCTTTCGTCTACGATGTACACGAGACTATACTCCTAGGACCGACTCTCTCGAAGATCTGAACTATGTACCCATTTGTGGTGGTTTTTACATAGAGAAGATCCAGCCTACGAAGTTCCCAGATGTGTATTTGTTTGAGAATGTTCCGAAATGGTGTAATGCGTGCGTCAAGTGTTGGGGTGACCTGGCCTGGTACAATTTCTCGATAGGCTATACGGACATCGAGAGGTGAACTCGTGAAACGAGGACGATTACTATATGCGATTTGTTTACTCAATAGTGTATGTGTTTCCTCATGTTGTTGTAAACATATTTTACTGAATAACAGATAAATGTAAAACGTAAGTGACTTGCTTGATATAAGATTTGGCTCTTAAATATTAATGCGATAGAAATAAAACTGAAATTTAAAAATAACTTTAAACCAGAAACAATTAATATAATATTATGAAAGTATGACAGAATAATCATATACTCCAAACTTGGTAGCCTCATTGCCATTTAGTTCGAGCAGATATCGTCATCAGGTTTGAAAATGGACAACATGGGTGCTCTCCAATGGTAGCTGCTATAAACACGGTACTGGAAAATTGAGATAACAGCAAATTCTAGTGGACAAATGCTGAGACAATCAATGAATAAATTGATTGGCGCAGTTGGTTGGTGAGGTGGAGAGGAGACGAAAACATGTGTTATGTAAAGCCAATAATTCGCTTGGGGGGGGGATAAGGTGAATGGGGGTCAGTAGATTGACAGACTCTCTAGTCAATAATTAATTGGTACTAGGAAGGAGGGGAAGCGATCAATCAATCTTCTGCTTGTGGCCATATTGGGAGGAGTTTTGTGCTCCGCCATTTTAATAAGTAAGTGAAGAGATTTGGGTGGCTCTTAACATCGAGGTCTTGAAAGCCGATGAGGGTGAAGCGAGGTGAGTATTGAGTAGCACCGGAATGAAATGTCGGGGGAAACGGGAAATCCGCGAGGAAACCTGCTAACCAGTGGCATCGTCTGGCGCAATTCCTACATGCGGAAATCCGGGAGTGACCCGGCAGGGGATTGAACACGGTTCGCTTTGCGGGAGGCGAGCAGGCCAACCGTTAAGCCACTGCGGCCCTGCCATCTTTCTTAGAATAGAACTCTGGAGTGGAGCGAAGGGGACAAACACTGTTTACAAGATTTAATTAATTAATTATTTGTTTATCTAATATACTGTTTTTAAAATTTTTCCAAATTATATATTTTTTAAAAATCATTTATAATTATTTCAATTTTCAAATAATTCATATTTTTATTAAAGTTTTTTTTAATTTTAAATTCAACAGTAATTTTTTAGAATTTACAAAAAAAAACCAAACTACTCAAGGACCGTGCATTGAATCTTTCTACAGACTTTTCACCAATAAAATAATAGGTTCACCGCTGAAAGTCCCATAGGTACACACAGTGCGACGAGAACACTGCACGCCAGTTCAGAGCGCCCGGCATAGCAGCGATGGCACACTTGATGCGCGTGGCAGTGTCTTCCTTGACACTCCCGCGCTTCTCGGCATCAAACGAGGAGANGCAGCGATGGCACACTTGATGCGCGTGGCAGTGTCTTCCTTGACACTCCCGCGCTTCTCGGCATCAAACGAGGAGATAAGCGCTAGGTAGGCGGGAGCCTTAAGTATGCAGATTATTTCGTGGATACTGCAGTCGTATGTTCAGGGTGAAAATTACGTACTGACAATCTGTGGATCCTACTTTTTGTAAAATATTTTCTCTAAAAGGCTGCACTTTACTTACTAAAGCTACAGCCTACATCTTTTTTGACTGGCTAGCTGTTAAACAATTTTGGCTGTAGATGTTGGCCGATTATTATCTGCTTACTTCCTGACAAACGAAGCATTTTGGCGAATGACGGATTATCTCTGCTCTGTTGTTTATTCAGTTTGATTTAGATGACATTTAAAACGGGCGACCAGATGTTTATAACTTTACGTTTGCATTCCCTGTAGTTATAGGGAAAGAGTTCTGTTTTTGTTTGCTTCTCTGCAATATCTCTTTATTATAGCAGCAAATCTCGACTATGATGTGACATGTTTATAAAACAATGCTAGTGGTGGTTTCAGTGGAGTGTTTTTATATGATTTATCGCTGATTTTTATATCCGTTATTGTTAACGCGTCGCTTTATACTGGTGATACTTCTCTTGTCAGTTTGATCTTTGTGTTACTTGTCTCATGAACAAATTATTATATTAACTCCATGTTAGTCTTTCAAAGTATTTTCATTTATGTGTAACAATGGCGTATGTTTTGAGGGTGGAGGGTGGTTAATTGCTAAAACAGCGCTTATAAATTTTTTTTGGCTGAAAAACAACCGTAGATGTGGATACGTGTATTTTATGTTTTACTTATTTCTACTAGTTTCGTAAAATAATTTCTCATTACAGTGATAAATATCTACATTTTTTTTTAATNATAATTAGTACATAAATAATGGGCATTGTTTAATAATTATACTTTTTTAGTAAATAATTAACTTTATCCAACGTACGGATAACCGTAACTCACGCTTGACCTTGCATTAGACCATATATGACTGTGCGCGGCGCACTCTTTGCGGTCTACCGCAGAAACGGTTGATCGTATGAAAAAAAAGTTCAAACAGAAGTTGTAGAGAATTTTATATTCTACAACTTTTATAATAAGTGCAAATCTTATTTAAGCAATAAAAAGCGAGATATTCGCGAAAAACCGATTTTTATGACCTTTGACCTTCAATATCTTAAGACGCGGACACGATAACATTGGTGACTTTTGAGACAACATTAAGAACGACAAAACAAAGGCTTATACCAATTTACAGCTTATTATCTTTCATTCCGAGGTGAAACCCCTAATATGACTGGGCTAATAGGCGATACGGACATCGAGAGGTGAACTCGTTGTGAAACGAGGACGATTACTATATGCGATTTGTTTACTCAATAGTGTATGTGTTTCCTCATGTTGTTGTAAACATATTTTACTGAATAACAGATAAATGTAAAACGTAAGTGACTTGCTTGATATAAGATTTGGCTCTTAAATATTAATGCGATAGAAATAAAACTGAAATTTAAAAATAACTTTAAACCAGAAACTATTAATATAATATTATGAAAATATGATAGAATAATTATATACTCCAATCTTGGTAGCCTCATTGCCATTTAGTTCGAGCAGATATCGTCATCAGGTTTGGAAATGGACAACATGGGTGCTCTCCAATAGTAGATGCTATAAACACAGTACTGGAAAATTGAGATAACAGCAAATTCTAGTGGACAAATGCTGAGAAAATTAATGAATAAATTGATTGGCGCAGTTGGTTGGTGAGGTGGAGAGGAGACGAAAACATGTGTTATGTAAAGCCAATAATTCGCTTGGGGGGGAGGGGGGATAAGGTGAATGGGGGTCAGTAGATTGACAGACTCTCTAGTCAATGATTAATTGGTACGAGGAAGGAGGGGAAGCGATCAATCGATCTTCTGCTTGTGGCCATATTGGGAGGAGTTTTGTGCTCCGCCATTTTAATAAGTAAGTGAAGAGATTTGGGTGGCTCTTAACATCGAGGTCTTGAAAGCCGATGAGGGTGAAGCGAGGTGAGAATGGAGTAGCACCGGAATGAAATGTCGGGAGAAACGGGAAATCCGCGAGGAAACCTGCTAACCAGTGGCATCGTCTGGCGCAATTCCTACATGCGGAAATCCGGGAGTGACCCGGCAGGGGATTGAACCCAGTTCGCTTTGCGGGAAGCGAGCAGGCCAACCGTTCAGCCACTGCGGCCCTGCCACCTTTCTTAGAATAGAACTCTGGAGTGGAGCGAAGGGGACAAACACTGTTTACAAGATTTAATTAATTAATTATTTGTTTATCTTATATACTGTTTTTTAAATTATTCCAAATTAAATTTTTTTTAAAATCATTTATAATTATTCCAATTTTCAAATAATTCATATTTTTATTAAAGTTTTTTTTTTTTAAATTTTAAATTTAAAAGCAATTTTTTAGAATTTACAAAAAATAACCAAACTACTCAAGGACCGTGCATTGAATCTTCCTACAGACTTTTCACCAATAAAATAATAGGTTCACCGCTGAAAGTCCCATAGGTACACACAGTGCGACGAGAACACTGCACGCCAGTTCAGAGCCTCCGGCATAGCAGCGATGGCGCACTTGATGCGCGTGGCAGTGTCTTCCTTGACACTCCCGCGCTTCTCGGCATCAAACGAGGAGAAAAGCGCTAGGTAGGCGGGAGCCTTAAGTATACAGAGTATTTCGCGGACACTGCAGTCGTATGTTCAGGGTGAAAATTACGTACTGACAATCTGTGGATCCTACTTTTTGTAAAATATTTTCTCTAAAAGGCTGCACATGACTTACTAAAGCTACAGCCTACATCTTTTTTGACTGGCTAGCCGTTAAACAATTTTGGCTGTAGATGTTGGCCGATTATTATCTGCTTACTTCCTGACAAACGAAGCATTTTGGCGAATGACGGATTATCTCTGCTCTGTTGTTTATTCAGTTTGATTTAGATGACATTTAAAACGGGCGACCAGATGTTTATAACTTTACGTTTGCATTCCCTGTAGTTATAGGGAAAGAGTTCTGTTTTTGTTTGCTTCTCTGCAATATCTCTTTATTATAGCAGCAAATCTCGACTATGATGTGACATGTTTATAAAACAATGCTAGTGGTGGTTTCAGTGGAGTGTTTTTTAATGATTTATCGCTGATTTTTATATCCGTTATTGTTAACGCGTCGCTTTATACTGGTGATACTTCTCTTGTCAGTTTGATATTTGTGTTACTTGTCTCATGAACAAATGATTATATTAACTCCATGTTAGTCTTTCAAAGTATTTTCATTTATGTGTAACAATGGCGTATGTTTTGAGGGTGGAGGGTGGTTAATTGCTAAAACAGCGCTTATGAATTTTTTTTAGCTGAAAAACAACCGTAGATGTGGACACGTGTATTTCATGTTTTACTTATTTCTACTAGTTTCGTAAAATAATTTCTCATTACAGTGATAAATATCTACATTTTTTTTTAATNTATGTTTTACTTATTTCTACTAGTTTCGTAAAATAATTTCTCATTACAGTGATAAATATCTACATTTTTTTTTAATGCGTTGATCAAATTCCGGATAGACCGGCAAGTAGGGGACGGGGGAAGTTGTTTGGGTCAGGGAACCCCTCTCCTCTGTCTACGACCCTGTTGTGTAAAATGCATCAGGTAAAACAGGCACCAAAAATCCACTCAAAAATCGAAGATAAATTTTCGTATATATTTAAAAAACGTATTTCAAAATTAGGTAACCTAACGCGATATTACCATTATCGAACTGTATGGGGGGGGGGGGAGAAACTGGTGTCTTTGAAATATTAAGTCACATTCGATAGTAAAATGTATTGGAAAACAATAAATCAAATAAAATGCTCAATGGGATTATTTACATCCTTTTATAATAAATAACTCTCATAGTACTCTGCAGAGGAATGCTGGGAGAATGCTAAAATTACAAAAACAATTTACGCATTAGAAGCTGTGATTAGGTCTAGGTACTAAGCAAGTAGAATACCAAGTGTCCCAAGTTAATGTTTACACTGTTTGTGTGTTAATAACAGAGAAATTAATGAAGACAATCCAATGGGATTGCATGTATTTGACGCTACAAGGACAATGTTGTGAGTGTGCGAGTGAGAGTAGGCATTCCGTTTGCAGTCACGGACCAGCGCTACAGTTGTAGAGTATATGGCGGAGGTAACAATGTTTCTCTCGAGCAAGGATTTTAAATTGTTATTCGAAATTTGAGAATATGATTGAGATACAGAGACGATTAAGTGAAGAACTCGATACTGCGCCACCGTAATGTGTAACAAAGACACGATCAGGTGACAAGTTTGAGAAGGAAAGATTTGTGTGTGATGTGAAGAAAGGACGGCGCGGCAGAAATATAATGACTGTGGACGAAGTGTAGGGGCTGTATTGCACACAATCAAACATTCCCCCGGGAAGTCGAAGTTCGAACAGAAAGCTGTCGATGATTCAGGTGTCAGTGAATCAAGTGTCCATCGCATTTTAAAGTAAGTGTAGTGGAGGCCCTACATTCCCACGTCACTTCACATTACGAACGAAGACCCAGATAAGTGTGTCGAATTTTGTGGTGGGTTTTGAACATATGCAACTACAACAAACATTTTACTGACGTGTTTGGTCTGCTGGGGCAAACTTGAAATTGAATGGAACTGTCAACCGCCACAACTGTGTGTACTGGGCTTATGAAAATCCTCACAATGTGATACAGAAAGCAGTTAATCTTCCTAGGTTAACAGTATGTGGCGGTATGTCTTTCAGAGGACTTGTGGGGCCATTCTTTTTTGACGGAACGGTGATAGATGAAACTTGCAAAACAATGTCGCAGCAAACATTGTGCCAGCAGTTCACCAACTCTACCCAGAGGACAATACTACTTTTCGCAGCAGGTCGGTGCACCGCCACATTACCATCAAGACGTAAGGTCACTCCTAGATGAAACATATGTTGGGAGGTGGATAGGCCGACAAGGAAGTGTTGAGTATCCATCCAGATCCTCCATATTTTACGCCGTTATGTATTTATAAGCGGGGAACTCCGAAGAACACTGTGTACGCAACAAAGCCACGGATACTGGATGCTATGAAAGACGCGACTATGGCCGCTGGTAAATCCACTACCTTGGAAACTGTAGCTACTGTTTGCCGTTCTGTTCTGCAGCATTGCAGACGATGTCTTACTGCTGATGGCGGTCATTTTCAACATTTTAAAGCGCTACTAACATTCGCACACACCCAATTTTTTCCTTACTGCGTCAAATACAACCAACAGATAGTGTTTTATAGTTTCTCTGTTAATCATGTTCAAAGTGTGTAAACATTAAGTTGGGACCCTCGGTATTTTAGAGTACCAGATTAAAAAACAAGTTGCAAAGGGTTTGTGAAAAATATTTACACTTGTTAAAAGTTCAGACAGTGAAACAATAAAAATTCTTCTGACAATGAAGTAAGCAGAAATATACCGCTCACAAAAAGTTAAGCATATTCCCCGATGCTCACAAAAAGTTTAGGTTTCTAGTAGGAGTGGATCGTACTTACGTTGTGTGAAACATGTAAACATTGGCGTCTTCCCCTCCAGTGGCGTGCGTATTGCACGTTGTTATAACTTTGATATTTATCCTTAACTGGGATATAGGGGCGCAACAAGTTATTGATAAGAGTTATGCAATGGCCACTATATAAAAGAGGTTTATTTAACATTAAGGTTGTACAATATTATTTAAATATAAATATGATTAAATATGAACATGGGGAGCTATACAAATATACTAAAATATTAAATGATATAATTTTATAAAGATTTAACCAGCCATATTCTGAATAAAGCCTAATTGGAGAGTCCCCGCCTTGTAAATAATTCCGGAGGCTGATTAAGATGGCGCAAGTCGACGGCCGGACACACCCATCTTCAGTGGTCTTCTCGTTACAATGGCCCGACGACAAAAAATACCGCCCATGGACTACACTGCCCTATATCGGCTGCGTTGTCCCCGTTTACTGGCCGTTGGAGGGGATATCTGTGGTTTGCGATTTCATAACTAATTTCAGCGATCACGGCCCGTGTCCTGGATAAATAAGTGAAGGTGTGATCAGGCGGGCCGCTCAGCTAAGGGCCTGACTACAACTCGCAACAACGTACACAAACACAGTAGGCTCAACCTCAAATCTTAAAACCAGCCGTAATTGAGGAATGGGACACTTTGCCTCAGTAAATGCTTTTAATGATCTTGTTGTTGGCATGCCTCTTCGAATAAAAGCGTGCGTCAGGAATCGTGGAGGTCCTACACGTTATTAAAGTTTGTCAATGCATCTGAGAAGACCATTTGTGTTGTTATTGAAACTGATGAGATTTCTTTGTTTAAGTTGTTTTTTCAGTTTATGCCTTTTGCTTGTTTAATACAGGATTGATGTAAACGAGTATTGTGTTTTATTCCACTGTATGTGCTTTTAGGAGTACAACATGAAATGTAAACTACTTTTATTCAATATACCAACCTGTATTCTGATGTATGCTAAACTTTTTGTGAGCAGAATAAAAAGTGTCATCGTCGTAATAAGCAAGAGTAGTTACACGTGGCAGAACGTAAGGTGGAGGAGCGGCACTCACGTGGAGCTGTCGTGGCTGGCAGAGCGCGCAACTGAGCTGGAGTCCAGAGGAGCCTCACTGTCGCCTCGTTCCAGCAGCGGCGTGTCTGGAGACACTGTGTCTGCCGCGGGGCCGTCCTGCCTGTCCGCCTCTCCGCCACCTGCAGACACCAGCAGCACCTCCTTACCATCACACCGCTCGGGACAACCACCTGACACTATTCATGTACTGCTACTGCTACGGAACTGGAATACAGGCACTTCCTTGCAACGTCAATTGCTTCTTTCTGAGTTCTGTAAGCAAACAAATATATTGCGTATGCCGACGGCAGCCTAGCGCAGGGTTAGTACCCACACAACTGAAGCGGAGAGTTGCCAGGTTTTGGTCGGTTCTTAGCAGCGAAGTCTTGAACGCATATGAGGGTGAAATTAGGCGAAGATGGAGCGGCGGGAAATGGAAGGGCGGGGTAAACGGGAGTACCCCGATAAAACCCGCTGGTCAACGGCAACGTCCGTCACGTTTCCCACGTGAGAAAATCCGGGTGACTCCGCCAGGAATAGAGCCCGGTTCGCCTTGATGTGAGACGAGTAGTCCGACCACTAAACCACCGCGGACCCACACCCAACTGGCACTATCTTTAGTTGTGATCCGTTCGGCTACCAGCGTATCCTGAAGATAAGATGAAATGATAAACTACGGAATGCAACGTCTTAGGTAATCAGAGATCTCCGAGAAAACTCCCCGTGTAGAAAACTACACCACCTTGCAATGAGATACGGTACTGAGTAGGTCTCATCGCTGGACCTCAGATTCCAGTTTAAATGTTTGCAATAAAACATTCCAAATAAAAAAAAAGATAAAATAACAAGATAAATGTTAGAAGTACGGCAGAGTTATTACCAGTGTACGAGTTGTGTCGGAGCCCATCACTGTATCTCAAATTATTTAAGAAATTATATATTTGTTGGGTCTTGAAATAAAATACAGGGCGAAAGGAAACATTATTGCTGAAGAGAAGGATTATAGTTACATATATTTTTGCCAATCCTCATAATTGTTGCCGAAATGGTTTCCGAAATAAAACTATTTTAACATTTGCAAACCTTTTAAAAAAATAATCGTATTTTTTAAAGGAGGGAGGAAGGGGAAAATAAATTTCTACTACATTTTATTATGTAAACGAAACGTGACAAATTAAAATTTATTTTGTTGCAATGTATTTTATTTGGATGTATTTATTTTCAATGGAATAATCATTAAACATTTCCAAGAAATGCCGGCAATGCTTAAACTTCGAAATTAAGTAAGCATTCTTTTCAAATTACAGTCACGCCGTTTAAGTATAAAACATACTTATGAAAAATAGATATTTCAGGGACGTATGAAATACCTTCCTCCTTTATCTCTGCAAATCAGAATTTTTTTTCTGAGATACGAAATCACAAATGTATGACCCCATAAATATAAAACAAACGTACATGCCAAAAGGAGAAACTAAGAATAAGAGCCCTATATTGGTAGCACATTTATATGCTGAAACATATCTATGTAGCCCAAACTGCTTCTAAAGATTTAATATTTTCTTCCTACCTTAAAAGTAGCGAATACGAATTGCTCACACACCAGAGTGGCGTTGGGAGGATGAGAGATTAAAACAGAAGGTAGCCATGAGACTGCCATGTACCATCCTAGTAGTTACTGCAGTTCTCAGGATGTATTCATTTTACACTGGATTCCACTAAAATTAATAATAGAAAAATACTGGTATACAAGAAAGAAATTCGGTATAGATTAAGGTGACTTACCATTTTGCAAACTGCAACCTTTGTACATTAAATATTTTATGAAAACTTTTCCATCTTAATAAGGTGAAAGGTTTTTATGCCGAAGGGAGGGATTTAAAGGAATATACTTTTATTCTCCATCACATATACGTTGTTACGACGGTAGAGAAGTGGTGGACCTTAAACATAAACTGTACCCCAAAATTTAAATACTTCCCTTGTTTATCTTCTCCCTTGATTCTTGAGGAAGGCATATTAATAAGGGCAAGCAGATGAACACCAAAGTATGGAAACAAGTACCGAATTACGTATTGGTAAGCTAAGGAAACACTTTCACAGCCTACTGAAAATTACAGGAAGTGTCAAAGAAGGGGCATTATTAAAACTTGGTTCCTATTGTGCCGTTGTAAAATTTACTAAAATTTTGCTGCACAATGTTTTCCAGATCTTACCTCATTTCATATACTTTGATATTTTTTCGTAACTAATTTTCTCAGTGTGTTAGGAAAGTTTTGGCCAACATGGATTTAGTCAAATTTGAGGGTAGTTGTGTTATTTCAGGAATATTATTTCAGTCATCTATTCATGCATTGGAGTTAGTACTGAGTTAACTTCGCTGCCAAGTCTGGCAGGAAGCTGGTCGCTTGCCGTAGACAGCTCAGCTTGCAACTGGATGTCAGCTGCTACGCTCACATTCCTGAAGGCGTGGGATGCTTTTCGCTGTATCTTGTCGGCGCTACTTGCCAGAGGTGCAACACACATAATTCTCTCTGTAGAACAGTTGTGTGCACTTGTGGACCATTTTGCGGTACCCCCAGTGCTTTCTATAAATGGCTTCTGAGCAAAATTTTGTCACCTTCATGTCCACGCGCAATGCGCAATTTCGTATCCTTACGCCGCTACCAACCGTTTTTTTTTTTGCTGACTCTCTGCATAGACGCAGTCGCGACATTACGTGTTCGCCGTGTGCTCCGGTGTTCGGGGAGGTTGCTGCAGGCGAATGATTCCCCTGTAGCATTTTATTTAGTTTTATAAGCATCATGTAAAATAATCCAGAGTTAGTAGTAATAATGTAAGATATTTAAGTTTTGTGATTTATCTTCAATGATCCTACGAATTTTCATCCCTACCCTCCAAGATGGGTTGGTACAGCATCAGTCTTTCTCCGGTAGCACGTGCGAAGTTTTATTGGCTCTGGAACAAGTAATTAATTTTCGCTATTATTTTTATTTGTGTGTTTCAAAGGGACGAAGTATTATTCTATGTTTTAATTCAAGTTTTCAACTATTCAAGTTTTAAAAGTATTTATTTCATTTGAGAACTCTTTATTTGCCGTCCGGCCTCATGACTTCGCCTAGAGAAGTATCAGCCAAGTGCTAGCTTCATGGCACATTTTCTTAATCTTGGTGTCATCTGGACCACTTTACCACATCACAACATAATTACGTCATAATTCCCTGAACTCATTTGTTATTACGTTTATGATGTAAAATATGATTGAAATATTTATCTGTCATTTATGAATATTTTTAATATGAATGATTGGCCAAGTAAAAGAAAATACGCATTTGTATTGCAGACTAAATCTAAATAGATTGTACGGGGTTCACTCCAGGGTTTTCAAAGCTTCCAGGACCATAATATTTCACAAGTTAATTTCTGTTCATCCGCAATTATTCATTAAATATTTCATCAGTGAGAATTGTTTTTTTTTGTCTGCACATTCAAATGGTTTAATTAAAATATTTATTTTGAAAATGCAATTTTATACTATTTTCATTTATTAGATTTATATCTACCTCTGGACAATTAATAACTGATTGAAAATATAATTAGTAAAATATTACTAGAATCAGTTTCAAGGTAAAATGTACGTGGTGTCCCATTTGCCAAGTAATGCTTCAATACAATTAATCAATTATTTATGATACCAAGTGGCTTAATAGTGTCCGGCATTATGGTAGCAGAAGAATATTATAATTTTTACGTACGTGTCCACAGTATAATGTGGTGTTGTTCTGGTAATTATAAATTGTATAACAAATTAATGGGCGCTGTGTTTGATAGTTTATGTATCAGACACGGATGTAATTTCTGCCACTTTTAGCATGGTGATTATGGATTTCAAATGAAAATAATACGCTGAAGCTGTGATTATAGTTTATTTTGTCATAGCAAACACTTTATTAAAAACCTTGCCACACACCACGGTACTTTATATATATATGAAAACCGATACAAACGCTTAATACCACGCTGGGCATGCATATATCTTCTAACATTGTCATATTATGTTGTCACTGATTTAGGTCCAGAAATGGCCTATTACAACAAAAATGATTCCCTGTAAACGATATGCGTATTGTTAACGAACGCTTTTATGTAAAGGAATAATGCTTGCAATTTACCTTCTAAAATGTATTACCATCCTCTGTTTGTTCATTTTTGCTAGAAGAAAAACTCTAGGCCTAAAGGATAACTATCACCCCATGAGTGGGTGTCTATTAAATACTATATAGATGATAATGCGTGAAACTCGCTGATAAAGCTGGCGAACTCGACGGGCGCACCATCTAGCGGCACTGGACTGATGCTAACTCCCAAATTATACAAGGGATGGGTAAAAAATAATTTATCAATTATTGAACATACCCATATATTGTATTTCATAAAATTAAACTGTGTTTTTATTGTAAAATATGCCACAATATGAAATAATATATTCCAGGACTCGACAATGCACTAAGTTTTGCCTTTATATGTGTATTATTCTTGTTGGGTTCATATTTATTTTTCTTGGTATTGTTGATTTGGTTCTTCTTTTTTTTTTATTCTTTCAACACTTTAACAATATATTTAAATATTTGTCATAAAACAGATTCCTTCGGTCATCACGTATCACTGACTGCTGTCAACGAACATTTACTAATAACTTATATCTGTTTTAGACACAATCTAAAATTTTCTTGGAGATATTTTGTAAAAACCTTTCATAGGACTTAATAATTTCCTCTAAAAAATTGGTCGCCTTTTTATTGGAACAGATCACATTTACTCCACCATACTGCTGGAATAAATGTGCCATTTATTACATATATCTATAAACTCAGCATTTCGGGTCATATAAGTTTTCTGTTGCAGTTATCATGCTCGAGCTAGGAAATTGCCCACGCTGCACACAGGCTTTAAAATGTGCATTTATGATATAAATGTCAGGCTTGGCGTCTAAGAACACCGATTTATTTATTTCATGAGTAGTTGGTTTTGGATCCACTGGTAAATTTATTTTCTGTTTTTCTATGAATTTATTTTGCAGTATATGTGTAATTCAATTGACTTCACATAAGCCTGCCATATGAGATTTTTAATATTTTATTTGTGGTAACGATTCTTAATATTGTTCTGAATTTTGTTGCATCGAATGGTATTGTTACCAACCTTAAACCTCACAACAACAAAAAAAAGATTTTCAATGCAGTTTTGAGTGACGTATTTGTAAATAAAAACTGAATTTACATTGAGAATTTTGTCAAAGTAGTATACAGGGAGCGATATTTTCAATTCAACCTTGAACATATGACAGTTTTGTACGTTGTTTACTAAAATATCTCATTTTCCTAAAGAAAGCAATACATTTATTTAATGTTTTTTTTCAATGCAGATAAGTAAATTTCAGCAGACGTTAATGAAGAAGAACTGTAATAATTAAAAATATAATTTGTCATTTGTAAAAACTGAGCTATGTAAACACTTATATCTGGCATAGAATTAAATGAAACGTGAATCATTAATTCAACTATTATTGAATGACTTAGCATTCTTGCAGCCAAACAAGATCTCATTGGAGAAAATGAGGCAAGTCCAAACATATTTTAGTTAGCTTTGGTGGCAAAAGTGGTTTCATTTATTTATCTTATATACAAAAAATTATCTGTGTATTCGCAAGACATTTGTGCAGTTTTCTATTAATGTAATTTTTAAAAAAAAGTATTTGTTTTTAACTTTAGGAGATTGAGGAATCGTGAAAGAATTATATATATATATATATATATATATATATTCCTAATTAACTTCAATTTAGGGATTTATTCGGTTACTTAAAACGAATACCTAATTAGTAAGTTCGTGGGAACTTGATTACAAACTATATAATTTTAGGAAAATATCCACTGCTTTGACACAGCTGAAAGAAATTACATCGTCCTGACAAAATATAATAAAGAGTCTAATATTGGTTTTTTTTTTTTTTTTTTTTTTTTTTTTTTTAAAANTAAAAAATATTTTTCACACTTTAAATGATAATAGCAGCAGTATGCATAAATGTTGTTACTATAAAATTAGAAAGAAAAAAAATACTAAGTGATAATTGTCTCTGGGAAACGAAATAATAATTTAGATGCATATTTAACATTATGAAAACTGCAGCCACAAACCACACATTATTTTTGTGCCATCGAAAACGATACACACAATAAAAACAAAAAAAACTTATGCATTTTCAGACAGTCTACTCGTAATTTACAGTACATAATAGGGACTGTTCATTACTCTAGCGCCGATAGATAGCGCGCGCATCGTGTTCGCCAGTAAATACATCGAGAAAGCACGAAGTTTCGCATATTCTCATTTCTACAGTATTTGTCTCTATGTTTGGAACTTGTACAACCCACGGACCCCACATTTCACGTAAACAGATTAACAAAAAATACGCCACAATACTAGAAACACATAAATTACCAGATGAAGACTCGGACACAGCCAGCTACAGCTACAAAAAAAAAACAGACTACGTATTGTTATAAAAATATTTTAATATTTGTTAAAAATGTAAAATGTATGGATGCCTTTCACTCTTATTTATTATACGTATCTGTAAAACGGAATAATTGAGCCACCTCTTTGGTGATGAAGGGAAACGGCTTGGCCAGACAGGGAAGGAACGAACAGCATGCAGTTCAGTTGGCAGGTACGAGACGTGAGTGCTCACCGCGTGACGACAAGCGGTGCTGCGGCTCTTTGGTGTGCTGGCTCCATGAGTCCTGCCAGACCTTGATGTTCCTGCAGCCCGTCCTTGCCATGCTGTCCAGCTCCAAGTGCTCCGGGTACACCATCCTCTGCCGCACACAACAACACGCCTGACAGGAGCCGATCTAAACTTTCTGTTCGGGGTGGTGGGACGGGGGTGCACCATTTCCCCATTGTTTAAGTCCAGGTCTAGAGATCTTATATTCGAGGCATAAGAGGGCGCCACTCTATCATTGTTATTTTAGGAAATTATATTGAATTAATTAAATATAATAAGTATTTTAAATAATTCACATGTCATTTCATTTCAGTTCTAAGATATTCACAAAGTTTCATGTCAAGGTAAGGATTTTTTTTAGGGGGGTGGGGGTCAAATCTTTGTGATTCCCTCCCCCTTCTGGATCCGCCCTTGATGCTTGCTGTAGCGACCTCAAACCTTCACCAAGCGATAAGCTCTGTTTACATAGGAGCAAACAGAAGCGATCACGCGCGAACGAGCATAAGCAAACCATTCGCATATGTTTGCTAACATTCGCTCCTGTTGGATTCTTAGCTGTTCTCCCTGGTGTAAACGAAGTGCGAACAGCGAACACGAGCATAGTTTAGATGATGCGATGAAAGACCGACAAAGAACCGATCACCAGCGAATATGCACCGAACCTGAACGAACACGAACGAAAGCTACTTGCTCGCGCTCGCATGCAGTTTACTCCCGTGAGAATGCTCGGTTCGTTGATGCTCGTTCATGCGTGTTCGCTTTTTGCTTCTGTTTGCTTCGGTGTAAACGGCGCTTGTCAGGAGCGGATCCAGCCGTTTGAAGAAGGAAAACGGGGAGGGAGCTTTTGGCCATGCACAAATGCACAAGACCTTTTGTGTGCGACTCTCTTTCTCTCTCTCTCTCTCTCTCTCTCTATATATATATATATATATATATATATACACACACACACGCGCGCGCGTAGTTGTGCGTATATGACAAAATTAACTGACATGATGGCCAATGTTCTTCCACGTTCTTCATGCACTGTTCTGGATAAAGAACTTAGATTTGTTCATACGCCACACTCTCTGGTTAAATAAGCTTATTTTGTTACAGCTACATACATGATGTGCAACGTGACTGTAGAAACTGAATTATATATAATACAATACGAAGTAGTGAGTATGTTTCTCCTTTATTCATTTAACATTCATGAACTTCCAACCTCCATTGAAGAGTTCCTTACGTCCTAATATTATTCCTAACTGTGCTAGAGCAATATATTCTGTGTTTGAATTGCAGATAGTTCTTGGATGTTGGTCAAATTCAAGAAAACACTTAGGGAATTTAAAGTGTTTGAATAATTTCCCAGCCAGCTATCTGAAATATGATGGCGACACTAATAAGCAATAAAAAGGTTGTGATACTAACTTCCAAGTTATTTTTTTTAACGTCAGTTACCCCATAGGCGTAGAGAGATAAATAATTTCTTTATAATAAACGTTGCGAGTGTAACATTTGAAAAGTATTCCATTGAACCTCNATATTCTGTGTTTGAATTGCAGATAGTTCTTGGATGTTGGTCAAATTCAAGAAAACACTTAGGGAATTTAAAGTGTATGAATAAATTCCCAGCCAGCTATCTGAAATATGATGGCGACACTAATAAGCAATAAAAAGGTTGTGATACTAACTTCCAAGTTATTTTTTTAACGTCAGTTACCCCATGGGCGTAGAGAGATAAATAATTTCTTTATAATAAACGTTGCGAGTGTAACATTTGAAAAGTATTCCATTGAACCTCNGGGCGTAGAGAGATAAATAATTTCTTTATAATAAACGTTGCGAGTGTAACATTTGAAAAGTATTCCATTGAACCTCATTTAGATAACTTTCAACAGAAACAGAATATTTAGTGCAATAAACTGCAATCTCTGAATGTCCCGTTAGATATTCCTTTTTCCTGTAGGTTTCTTTGGACTCTGTTGGTAGTGCCGGAAGTTTTTGCGAGTTTCATGTAGGACCAGCTCCTTGCAGAGAACTTTCACTTTTGACCGGCTGCCTGAGAGGCTTTATTTTATGGCCGCTAATTAGAACGACAAAGTAACGGTCAGCTACGAGGGCTGGCCAATTCAGGTCTGGGGTTCGGCAAGCAGGTCATAAGGCCTTCTGGCAAAATACCATTAAATAAGTTATTGATGTATTTTCAGTTCAAACGAATTTCAATGTTGCTCTTGATAAAACGATATTTATGATTTGTAATATAAAAATCTTTAACTTTTAAACAGCGTGAATTAATGGCTTTACAAAAAAAATGTAGTCTGTGATTGGATTATTCAAGCGTTATTTTTGATGCTAGTTTCTTTGAAGGAAAAAAGCGAGCCCGATAGTGAACTGATTTTTTTAAATTGGTTCTTGTACTACCTTAGAAAGAAGGACAATGCAGAGTGAAGTGGTGAGATTTGGGTGGTTCTTAAAATCAAGGTATTGAGAGCCGACGAGGGTGAAGCGAGGTGAGTGTAGAGCAGCGCCGGAATGCAAGGGCGGGGGAAACTGGAGATTCCCGAGAAAACCCGCGAACAAAAGCATCGTCCGGCACGATACCCACAAGCGAATTTCCGGGAGTGACCCTGCCAGGAATCGAACCCGGTTCGCCTAGGTGGGAGGCGAGTAGTCTGACCCTNCAAGCGAATTTCCGGGAGTGACCCTGCCAGGAATCGAACCCGGTTCGCCTAGGTGGGAGGCGAGTAGTCTGACCCTGGGCCAACGGTACCCCTAAGTAGGCCTACGTGATACCGACGAAATTCTGTATCACATCTGAATTTTGCACCACGGTCCAACACTTCACTGAACTCGTTGCAGGCATCGTATAAATATGTACGCCAAGCTCGTTCCTGTTTGGGTGAGCTGCTTGCTTCTCTATACCATTAACCAGGCTGCATGCAGGCTTCACAGCCGGGCGTGCTAGGCGGCACACGAAGGCCGACTGCTTGGCATGCGCGCTG
>NQII01000407.1:827680-899674 GCA_002778355.1 Clitarchus hookeri | reverse complement strand
TGTGATCCCGGTCGTGGATCGCTTAATGTCAGGATTTGTTTCACCCTTTCCTTTATGCCGGGGGTGGTGGGCGACACCAGGTCCCGGCACGCGCGTTTCCCGGATTACCTTTCCCTGTCTTGAGGGCGGAGCCTTCGACAGCTTTTTCCTTTTCGGCGGTGATGCGGGCTTTTACAGTAGGGCAATCGCGGTTCAAATGCCTCCCTGGGCAGTACCAGCACTGGGGTAAGCGTTCCCCTTCGCTTCTTGCTGGTTTGCTATTCTGGGTCTCCGGCCCCATGCAGGTACCCGGGAGGGCGGGCGTCTCGCGTGTCTCACCGGTTGCCCTTTTCTGTTCCAGGTAATCGAATTCTGCGTCATTCGCTCGTTGTATTAGTTCTTCCATTAGAATGGCACGCGGGTACCGAAGCGCGCTTCGTATGGCGGGTATTATTAACTTCGTAATAACATGCACTCCCTCGGCTTCTGAGCCCTCAGGGGCGATACGCGAGTACATTTGGGCCTTTCTCCTGATAAAAATCTCCGTCTCTTCCCCGTTTTTCTGTTTCTCCGTGTAAAATTCCGTCCGTAACGTGGTGAGGACTTCTTCCCCCGCGAATTTCTGGTTCAATCGGGTCGTAAATTGCTCCCAGTTCGTCACGAATTCGCCGTATTTGTTCCACCATGTCCGGGCGGTTCCCTTTAACTGCTCTCGCGTTTTTGCTATCCACCGTTTACTCGGAATGCCACCGGCCCGGAACTCTTGTTCGCACGTGGTTATAAATAGTTCGGGGTTCTCATGCGGTCTACCTGAGAACTCTGGTAATATTACTTCCTCGGTCATCTTTTGTTCGCTTTTTACCTTGTCCCCCGGGGTTCGGTCTGGATTAGAAGGGGGTTCCCATTCCGCCCGTCTTTGGCACACTTCGCAATTATACCTCATACCTCTCGTGTTATGGGCCTCTTCGGGCCACCCTAAGCACCTGTTGTGGAAGGTTAGTTCGCAAGTCGCGCAATGCGTTCGGCGTGTCTTGCGTCCCGGGCAAGTAGGGTGGTCGCATCGTGTCTGTCGTTCGTGGCAATTAAGGCAAAGATACTCTGTTCCCTGCGTCGGCTGGAAAGTGTCTGGCCAGCCAATGCACTGGTTACAGTAGCGTTGACCGCAAGTGTTACACCGGTGCATGTACAGTCCTGTACCGTGGCACAACGGAGCACTGCACCGCTCCAGCTGTTCTATTCTCTCCTCGTCTCCCGTCCGTAGGTCAGCTATACTCCGGGTCCTTCTTCTCCTAACGGTATCCCTTATCTGTCGGCCTGTACCACGCGATTCGCATTCTCCGGGAATATTAAGCGTCTCAGGGCTTTGAATCTCGGACGTAGCTGACATCACGAATGATTCTGTAGGGGCTTAAACCCTCAATTCGTCTAGCGGTAGTTTTATGTAAGATGGGCGCCACGGGTTTTATTAAGGCTACCCGAAGCCTGTGGTTCAGCCTGGCTAGTTAGGTAGGGGGCGAGCGACTCCTCCTCTCGGGTGTTAACCTGGTTCTTGTCTGACTGTATACACAGCATTAACTCGCCTACACGTTGGGCGCCAAATTGACTCGACACTTCTCTCACCTATGACTTACAGGCTGCATGCGGGGTCAACACAAAGTCGTACTCGGGTTTAATTTACGCACACTTACGTTTATTTGGTAAACACAGGTCACTGTTACACATACGAGACCTATCCCCTTTTCCTATCTGTCTGAACTGCTGGGTTAATTCTAACGCGTTCTACAGACGTTCTGGCGAAAGGCTTGTGTTGGGGGGGAAGGTTCTTGGCGGGTTGCTGTGTTTACCTCTGTGTTGGCTGTGGTGCGTTGTCCTCTCTCTCTCTCTCTCTCTCTCTCGCGTTGGTGTCCTGGTGTATCTCTTCGGCTTCTGGCGGGAAGTCCGGGCTCGTATCCCGGGATGTGTAGTCTCTCGCTCTCTGGTTCCACCTCCACTCGCGTCCCGTCACTCTCCCGATCATAACTCGTACATCACTGCCCGGTACTCGCTTTGTCTTCCCTATATATAGTTTTCTCGTGGTACTTCCCCTGAAGCCCGGTGGTTTCCCTAATTCTGCGGGGGAGATGAGGAAGGGGGGGTGGGCGCGTGCTGTGCTTCCCCGGCTCGGGGGGGTTCCTTTGCTCGTTACTGTCCTCGGGGTGAGAGGTGGTGGGTGTGGCGCGGGGAACCCTAGGGTCATTACCTCAGGTTTCTCCCCTGCGCGGGTATCTAGCGTCGTGACTAATCTAAGTATGAGCGATTCGCGTCAACATTATAACTTAAAGCAAGCAGATGTAGTTACCTTAAAATTAATTCAATGTACAACTTTCCCAACTCTCAGCTAACAACCCGAAGATGTTACTCATGCATTCACCTTATGAGCACTCATCATACAGTGTGTTTACTGACCAAAGGCAGTGGTTCAACTTCATTCCCCATCTCTCTATCTCCTCCTCTAATACATTTCAGCCAAACCTTTCTTGGGCTCCTGTGGTCCCACCCCTATCAATTTTAGTTCCACCACCTTATTTTGGCAACATTTTTACACACATGCGCACACACACGCCCAAGCACACACACACACAATATCCAAACGTCTTCATTGTAACATTTTCTTAAATTTTATGGATCTTTCACAATCCTTTTCTATCCCTGATATCCATTTCCCAGTTGATAGATTCTGCAACATTCAGCTTACTCCTTGAAAACTCTGTACTCACCATTTCTAATCTCCTTGTCTTCCAAATTAGATCAAAGAAATTTGAATTACCATTCTGCAATATTTTACCTAATTCAAGGTACAGAATAATTTTTTCAGTACTTTACTTACAAAAACTGCTCTTAGTACAAAGCTCACCTGCACAAAGAAGATGAAGTGTTTAAAAGACGTGTTGAGATGCGCCTCCTCCCCCAAATGGACCACCTCTTGGAAGTGCTGGTGGTAGATGTGAGCATACACTCTAAACAGCCGCTTCAGAATTGTTTTCGCTATTGAGAGAAAATTCTTTGGGAATGGAACACCTGCAAACCACATACCTCACACTGACAATGTTAAAATACACAAGCACAAGTGCTCACAGACTAACACTTGTACGTACACACATGCATATATAAAATACTACATTTTTATGTACGATGCACGAATTACATTTTGCTAGTCAGATTAACTTCTTTAGGCATTAAGAGTTTATGGTTCACTCTTGTTTGGTTAAACTGTACATTGTTGTTACCAATAAACATAGTGGCCAGAGGGTGTGCAAGGATGTGACATGATTTAACAATCACACATACAGATATTTATGTCCAAATGTATCATGTGGTGGTCTGGAGACTGCCCTGATTTGGCATGGCAAATTTTGGTGATTTAACTATCTCAGTTACCAGAAATGGTAATTTTTTGATTTATAGTTACAATTGTAATTTGATATAAGCTACAAAATAATGGAAAATACCTTATAATTATGATTACTGAATATTTTGCAGTTTTTTTTTTTTTTTTTTTTAAGAATTAGAATAAAATATCAACTAGTAGTCACTTTTAAGATGTATGATTTGTCTCATTCACCCTTACTTCAGAGGTATAGGTTGGTCATGGTAAAATTAGCACTTTTGACACCCTAGTTACTTTTTCCTTTCAGCCATTTTGTATCCTTTAACCACCTTTTTAAAACAAATATTGCCATGTAAGTAATAAACTATTAATCCAAATGAAAGGGCTTTCAAAAGTGCTCACTTTACAGTGAATAATAGCCAATATTGTTTGATGAGGCAGCAGGAAACAACGTCTTAGTAGTTGTTGGATGCTCAATATACTGTGGTTGGTTCCTCCCTTATGTTAACATGGATACAACAATGGCTTGTTATGTGGCCATTCCTTCTTTGCCTAAAAATGCTGGCGTAAAGGCATAATATTCTACATTGCATTAATTGTATAGTGGCTAGGTATATTGTCTTACAGCATTTACGTCAGACCCTACTGACATAATGGTAAGACTTCACTGCAATGATTTCTTTATACAAAAAAGAGCGGTTGCAGTTGAAATCTACAGAAGTTTGTTTGTGGAACTGGCATGTACTGGTATTTGTCTATTACCAATAAAGTAGTTACCTAATAATGTATCAACGATTATGACATGTACTTCTGAATACAATGAAAATATTTTAAGCATCGTTTCTGTACCATTCATTTTGGAATTTGATAATACAATCTTCTTGTATATATTTAATCATGACTATGTCATTGTCTTTTTCATTAGTATGTGCATCCATTTATGTGCATAATTTTGTAGCCCATTGTATAAATTAATATGGCAGTAAAGAGACAAAAAGGTGTATGACATTACATTAACACACTGTGCCATACTGTAACAAAAGGTTAAGCTGTGAGGAACGAAGCGGAGAAATTTCACCATGCTTGTATGGAGATCTATGTGGAAACTCATTTCCTATTGGCTAATACAATCTCTTCTGTTCCTAATTCAACATTTTTTGTCCCCTGAACTGGCTCTATCCCCACCCCGACTAGGGCCTCTACAGATGTTTACTATTGTCGCCCTCAATATCTTGAAAATATAGTACTACTGTTTCTTGTGGCCATTAGCTATTACCAAAGGCCAACAAGGCTGGTGATGAAAACAATGAACTGTTGCTAATAAATCAGTTTCCAATTTTGTTTGTCACTTTTCCGAACTGCATTTTTTTTCTTGTTTAAGACATTGTATGTCATTTGAGACATTTATTTTAAATATTTACAGTCAACTCTCGATTGTATGATCCCCGGGAAAAGCAACCCTCTCAAAATAACCCTTTTTGGAGAACTACAAATTTGTTTTGTTAAATAGGTTAAAAATATGTGGAAAAATAAGATGGTTACAATTATATTTGTTGCTCCCCATTGCAATTCTCTTTGTGAGCACTGTACTACCTCTAGAGAGATGTGGTACACTTCCACCCTACACTACACGTGGGAGACGCCAGGAGGGGGAGTTAAGAGTTCTGGAACGTGGAGGAAGAAGGGAGTTATTCAGTGGCCTCGCCGTGAGGTGGAGGTAGACAGTTACACCACACTGAGACGCGAAGTCATCAGTCGAGTGAGTCGTGTAGAGCCATCAGTCGAGGCCAGGGAGCGGACCCCGGCAGGATCAGTCAGTGATGTAGAGTCAGTCGTATCACACACCGGGACGTGGGGTCAGTGTTGGAAGTCCGCACCGAGAGGCGGCAGTCGGGTGGGGGCTCGCCAGGAGCACCACGTCGGTACGAGGGAGTCAGTCAGTCAAAGTGGTGACCTCAACGAGGGGCGCCACACCGAGAGGAAGTAGACGGCGCTGGAAGGGGACAGTTGGGTGGGGGCTCACCAGGATCACCACGCCGGGACGCGAAGTGAGTTAGTCGTGTGACACCGAGAGCGGGAGTCGAGTGGTGGCCTCAACGAGGGGCGCCACGCCGAGAGGAAGTAGACGGCGTCAAAAAGCGACGGTCGGGTGGGGACTCGCCAGGAGCACCGCGCCGGGACGTGAAGTGAGTAGTTGTGCGACGCCGAGAGCGGGAGTCGAGTGGTGGCCTCAACAAGGGGCGCCACGCCGAGAGAAGAGTCAGTCAGTTGGATCATGAGGTCGCCGGAGTCAGTCGTATCGAGGAGTCGTCGAGGAGAGAGCCCGGGACAGCCAGTCGTGGAGAGCCGTCATCGAGGCAGAAGGGTCAGCCCGAAGCAGGAAGCCAGCTGAGTCCATCACGCCAACTAGACTGAGCCGAGAGCCTGTGAAGGGCCGCCCAACTTACCGGACCTCAACCTACCGCCGGAACACCCAGAACTACGAATACAGCTAAGTACCAGCGTCGGCACTCAAAGAACATTCCCGACGCCTNGGCAGCAGCTAGCATGAGTACTTTAAAGCCGCCCTTCAGGCTCACAACTTGCAGGGAACTGTCTCGGAGGTGTCTATGTTTGTATTCTTTTAAGCCAAATATAAACTTTGTAAACTGAATCACTGAGAGAAGTTATTGTTTACCCCCTATTCAACACCCAAGGCACCCGTAGTCTGCGCCAGGGAGATAACTAAGACCCTATGAACCATCCTGTATACCGCAGGTGGCGAGTAGCGTCAACAGTGATATAACATGTGTGTTGGTTAACACCTAGTAAAAAATAGTTCTCATGCAAAATATTATTACACCGAGTGCACACCAATGTGGTGCATTGTCCCTTTGGTGTAATTTTTCAACTTGGTTAAGCTTTGTTTGCACGAGGCGGAGGAATATCCGGAAGTAGAACCTTAGCAGGGCTTCAGGAAAGTGTAAAGTAATCGTAAATGGACTATACACACAATAAAGTGGCTGCAACAACATACCACAAAAAAAAAGTGGCAGTATGTGCTACCAAAGGAACAATGTAAAGTTTACACTGATAGGCACCAGAAAAACACATATATAATTTTAAAACATGGGTGCGTGTACTTAAGTACGCGCGTTAGAAGTTATACTTCTTTGGCGTGACTAAAATAAAATTTTGTTACGTATGCAAATAATTAATGTAAGTAGGAAAACTATAAAATGACCAAAGAAAGACATTAAATACAATTAATAAAGGTTTGATTAAAGAACATAATTAAACACTTACAAAAATTAACCTCAAATACTTGAAAACACTTTCAAAATTTTTTAATACAATTTTTGTCACTAACAAATTTTTCACCGCACAATGTAAGTAAAATTAAATAATAAGATATATATATTCACAATAAATGAAATGTTTTTCAACTTGCTTATTACATGAACTGATTTTCTGTCGGTTTTAAATATAACCACGTGCTATGTTGTGTACCTTGCGTTTGTATATAGCTTGACGATACGCACATGCACGTTCGGTCATACCCCTACCACGTCCACTGTTAAATTTCGTTACACCGTGCGCGCGCAACTTCCAATACACACTAAACTTTTACCCTTAACGCGTCAAAAGAAGTATAACTTAAAAAATTACGTTTCCATTGGGTGCACATTCTGTTTTAATCCACGATCAATGATAGAACAGCCATATATATAGCTTGCCTTTTACAAAATTCCCTGACATTTCCCCGATAGCTTTCAAATTCCCTGACATTTCCCTCGTTTTCCACACAAGTGGCAAACATGGCAATCTGCATTGCTTATCACAGAGGTGGCAGTTCCACAATTCACTCCAAGAGCTTTCCAAGGTGGTGTAACTATTAACGCCTCATCTGACCCAAACCTCACCCTATAGGAGTAGTTTCTGATGTAGTATAGTCTAGCATCAATGCCCTAAATGCTTTGCCCTGCTGATTAATATTGTGGTGGTGATTCCACAGATCCTGTCTCTTAGGATGTGTGCATACAGTGTCACACCATGTTGGATAAATTACGTAACCAGTACATGACACTGATTAGACATGTGTATTTTGTGTGGTCGGCAATGTAGATAAACTTTTAAATTTGTTCTTCCCACCCACTCTTTCTGTGGTCATCTTGTACGCTATATTGACTAAACAGACAAATGAACAACAAACAACAAAGTGTTAGTTGTGCACAATATGGCATTGGCACATGTTGTTTTGTTGTGCACGATTGTTTTAACATTGTCGTAATGAACTATAGTATATACAGTCTATTCTTGTAGTCCCGCTCCCAAACAGACACGGATATAGCTTATTGGTGACATTCTGCAACAATCACCACTTTTTGCATCAGTACAAGTGTCCCCAATTCTACAAAAATAAACAAATTTTGTTTATGTTATTCTCTCTTGTGACCCTAGACACCCTGTACTACCTGCACATGAGTCATATCCCAGGCCTTGAATATACGGTATGCTAACAGGGATGGTCAACAAATATTGATAAAAATATTAACGTAATTACAAGCAAACAAATGTTTATGAGCCTCTACTGCACACCTGTCTATATACACTCACAGCAAAATGACACACGGTGGCAGCAGATTAAAACCAAAGTCAAACATAAAAAACATAATTTACATAATCCCCTGCTATCAGTATGCCAACATGCTGTTGGGTCATTCCGTATTAAATCATCAAATTAAAAAAAAAAAAACGGAAACTGCACCATATTATAGTTTGTTAAAATTTGTTCCTATGTTACCTTATCCTCAAGGTGAAGGAAAAACATTAATTAAAATTTTTACCTACTAACAACTTGATGATGGCAGCCATTTTTCATACACACTCAAAGAAAATTTCACAGATATCCGAGGTTTACACAACTAGCAGTAATTTTTTTAATAAGTCACCTATTGTGGAGTTTTTAGTGTCATTTAAAAGCTTACATAATATACTATTACATTGTATACTTATAATATAAATTTTTTTTTAGCTTCGAAAACAGTAAATTTTAATTTTTTCCCCAAGTTGGAGACTATTTTTCCCTAGGAAGGAAGTCTGCAGCCCGGATAACAAGTTTGATGTTGCACACTGTTCTACATATAGACACAAATCACACAAAAGATCAGATCTCTAAATGCAACTTTGGTGAAGCAGAGTGGGCTATAAAGTGGGGTAAAACAGTAATCTGAATGCTGAAAGCAGATAACCGTCATCTTGAACATACAAAATGTATTTTATAATATACAGTGTAACAGTATTATTATAATATTCGTTTCACCCTCTTTGGGGTACGATGAAACAGTCATTTCTTTGAGTGTTGCTCCTTCCTTTGCACCCAGTACTTCTTCATTCTTTCAGATCTTCTTCTTCTCTCCTCATCTGAGATGATGGGTTTCGACCTTATTTTAGATTTTTCTTGGAACCTTATCCCTTCGTCTTTAAATTTTATCTGTACTGTTCTATCAAGTAATGACTTTTCTGTAATTTTTAATTCTCTTAGGTCTTTTTCAATTTCTGTGAACCAATTAGGCTTCGTTTTGCGGTTACGGAAGAAATCAAAAATTTGTTTAGTTAATCTATTAGAATTCATTCTGAGAAGATGTCCGTAAAACTTTAGTCTCCTTTTGCGCATAGTATCTGAGAGTTTTTCAATTTTCTTGTATAGCGTTTCATTCTTGACGTATACTATATTATTGTCCTGAAATTTTGTTCCTATGATCTTTCTTAAAATTTTTCTTTCTTTTATTTCTAATTGTTCCAACTGACCTATGCGATTCAAGGTTAGAGTTTCTGCTGCATACAATGCTTCTGGCTTGACCACTGTTTTGTAATGTTTAATTTTGGACCCCCATGAAAGAGATTTCTTGTTGTATGTCTCTCTTGTCAATTGGAAGGCCAACTCCATCTTATTTTTTCTGGATTCTATTCTAGTGTAACAGTATATTATGTAAGCTTTTAAATGATACTAAAAAAACACAATTGGCGACTATTAAAAAAAACTACGGCTAGTTGCATAAACGTCTGAAATCTGTGAAATTTTCTTGCAGTGTGTATGAAAAAATGGTTGCCATCATCCACTAGTTCTAGGTAAAAAATCTAAATTAATGTCTTTCTTTCACCTTGAGTATAGGGTAACATAAAAACACCTTTTTTATCAAAATCAAAAATGGTGCTGCTTCAGCCCCTAGATTTCACATGGAATGAGTCTGTACTCTCTGCCTCACTCTTAGCAACATCTACCTTTCTCTTCCCACGTAGTAATGTGCTTTGCTCATGCACCCAGGCGTGCACAACAATTCACCACTAGGTTGACGACACAATACCATATTCCTTATGCACTAGGCCCATATTACAGTAATAAAATCATAAATAACTCATAAAAAACACATAAAAAGAATTACAATTTTTTTTCTTTTAATATGTAAAAATTTGCCATGTGTTGAAATCTGACATGTAAAAAATTTTCTTTGGAGGAACATCCAGCCTTAAAAAACCTGTTGCGGACAAAGACAACCACAGAGATGACGGGCCTGATGATGTCCCTATTCTTGAGTTATTAAATTAATTCTTAGAAAAATGCATTCAAAGCTTTTTGAGGGATGAGAAAACTCTTTCTGTCTACTCCAATAATTTTTCCAAATAAAAGTATTGTATACAGAAATTAACAGTTTGAAAATGGTGAACTGACTGTAGTTACTTTATACAGCAAACTCTTGATTATTTGTGTTAATTATGACAGTCAAATACCCGAATAATCTGATTTATGATTAGTCACTTTTTTCCTAACCTCAAACAAATTTGTAACACATGCCTGACAGTTTAATGATCAAAATTACATTTTTTTGCAAGTAATGATGCAGTAATAGTACTTATCGGGATACTTGGTTCATTTTCTTTCGTTTTGCGAGCATTTGTAATATTTTATAAGGATTCGAAGTTATTGCTGTAGTAGAATGTTTATCGGTCGTACATCTGCTTTTTCGGAAATCTTAGTTTTTGTTTGTGTCAGTATATGAAGATAGAAGCTTTCCAACGGCAGTAGACATTTTTTCCTTCTGGAAGTATGATTATATTTCTACTACGAAGCAGTTAGGCATGGCGTGGGGACTGGTTGCGCCGGGGGTCGCGTAGGCTTTCGAAGGGATTCCGGCCCACGCCATGCCCTTATTTGGTCATGTTTTTGGCACCCTGAGGCAAGGAGTGGGGGTAGGCGACTTATACCCTATGCGTCTACTGCCCGTTAGCAAAAAAAGATCGCAAAACAAAGCAGAACAGTATACAACCAGCTCCCGAAGAGGACACGTCGAGGTGGCAAATATCCCCCACACTGGCAAACTTCATCCTGCTAAATTATTTCTCTGCCGGTGTGGGAGGTCGCTAGAGTGCCAGGAGGGAACTGACGTCCCTCCTGCTTGTGTAATTTCCTCTTGCGATGCAAGTTTGAATGACGTGATTAATAAGTAAACTAATGTGGCGCTGCATTTTACTTATTTGTCTGGTGAAACTGACTGTTCGGGACTTTGCCTACTTGAAGTTTATATGTGAACTGTTTCTTTTGAATACTAAACACAATTACAGTAACAACCGAGACTTAACTTTATTTTATTATTATTTGGTGCCTTTCACCTTTCATGTCTCTACCGATTGAGCAAACCGAGCTGTAATTTCCAGTCACCATTTCTGACGACTGCCACGTTACAAGCATGAAAAATATATATTAAATGAGAAACACCTGCAGTATAGCATGCTTACAGGAAAATAAAAGATGCACATTTTATATAAACACTGTTACTCACCTCGTCAATCCACTTATCGAGTGAGTGAGTGAGTGATTGATTGAAGAGATTTGGGCGGCTCTTAATAGCGAGGTCTTGAGAGCCGATGAGGGTGAAGTGAGGTGAGTATGGAGAAACTCCTAAATGAAAGGGTGGGGGAAACTGGAGATCCCCGAGAAAACCCTCCAACCAGCGGCATCGTCCGGCATGATTCCCACTTGCGAAAATACGGACTAAATCGCAGTTATTGAGTTAAAGGACTTCACACACACCACTATGGCATAACTATAATTGGGATAAACTTTTAAATATCAATTAGGTAATGTTTTTTTTAAACAGAACATTGCAAAAAAAAAAGAACATACACCAATACTGTACATGCTTGAACATCTACTGTTTTACCACAAATTTATGTTTTCTGAAGAAGTCTTGAATTCAGCACAAATCGTCTTGTTTACAGTCGCTCTAATTCTCCTCAATGTTAAAATGTCTACATAATTGTAACTTTGCTGGTTAGCATAATCCAACAACTTGTTGATGCATTCAGAGGCCTCATTGTGACTAACAACAGTCTCTTGCGATTCCTGCTCATCAGCTGTCTGTTCTAATGCTTCATCACCACATTGAGCTTTAAAGACAATTTCTTTGTCGCTAAGCTGTTGAAAACTTGGTTTGTAGACATCCACATTTAACCACCCAGTGACATTATTTTCATCAACGTCTTCACAACCTTTGACTGCATTCATAGTGGCTGAAAGATTGACAGGACAAAAAGTCCTCTTGTTGAAAGCCCTTAATATCGGTTTCTCATGAATTTCCAAGGATTTTATTGAATGAGTTTTTGATAGTGATTTTCTTCACGCACTGCCATGATGCAGAAATGCCATGACTAGCATCCAACAAATTCAGCATCTTCCAAAAACTTAAAACATCAGAACCCTTGGCCACAAGCTGTTTGATGAGATTTGTACCGTAATGTTGTTTCACCACAACTTGGGCTGAATTAATGATGTGACATGGGGTGGTAAAAAATTGACAAAAATCTGGCTATCTTCTGACACAAGAGTAGTTGCAGCTGGATGACAGGGCGCATTATCCAGAATTAAGGCAGCCTTCTGTGGCAGTCTGCTTTCTAAAAAGTTGCGCACATCAGAAACAAAATTATGATGAAACCAATTGCTAAATATCTCACTGTTCCTCCACGCCCCTCTCTGATTTTTGTAAAGCACTAGCAACTCGACCCTACGTTTAAATACTCTTGGATTTGTTGATTTTCCTATCACAAGCGGTTTCAGTTTGTGTTTTCCAGTTGCATTGGCACACACAAGCACAGATACGGTAACCTCTCTTTACTAGCCTTATAACCTGGAGCATGAGTCTCATTGCATAGCCAAACTTCTCGTAGGCAGACCCTTCCACTCTAGGTCAGTTTCGTCTGCATTGTATATTTATTGCTCAGAAAATTCGTGCTTTTCAATGAAACTGGCAAACTACACACAAAACTCGTCAGAAGCTTCTTTATTTGCGCTGAGTTTTCCACCTCGTACTGCAATTCCCCTAATTCCGTATCACTGTTTAAATAGCGTAAGCCATCCGGAAGCTGCATTAAATTCGCCTGTGATGCTGAGGTAATCGTGGAATTTTTTTTAGCCTGCACTACACACATTGCTCCAGACGAAGGTACATCTTCAGCTCTCTTTTGCTTAAACCAAAGATTAAGAATTTTGTCTAAGTCTGCATATGTCTACATCTTCATGGATTTATGCTGTGATGATCCTGCTATGCTATCAGCTCGACTTCCATAGTCAGGTAATTTATCTTTACTCTCGTGAATATCCCACACATTTTGCACACAGATACCATATTCTTGTAAAAGTTTTTTTGCTGTTTCTCCCTTACTAAACCTTTCCACGATAACAAGTTTTTCCGCGATCGTCGGAACCTTCTTTTTTAGTTTCTCGGACATTATTACGACCCAGGTGGTCTACAAAACAAGAAATTTTTTTTCCTAAACACGCAATGAAACCATTACATCAACTTCCCTTACAGTGCCTGATGGCTTGTTTACCAAAACAGGCAGGAAAAGGTGACACCTTCTTAGCCTGAAGAATGTCTCAGCGTAGCCACAAGGTAGAAGTTATAAAACACCTATACACAACACAATTTTTTATTAAAACTAAGTCTTGAGCTTTTCTTTTATTACAGTAATAACTCTGAATATATTTGGCACCATGCTATAGCAAACGTATTTAAGGTTAGGGAATAACCATAGATGTATACGACGAGGCGTACCTATTATGCAAATAGCTTATGCATTTGTAAATACATATTTTTTTTGAATACATAAACTATAGTAGCAAAAAATATGAGTATAGTAACATTTAACAACAAAGTACTTTTCGCATGTTTTTACCTAGAGAACAAAGAGCAACATTCACTTTGCGACTCACTTAGTAGGTAAATTTTGCCGATCAAACCGTTACAAACATATTTTATTAACACTTGTTGTTGTAGCCATTGTTTTAATTTGCTGTTTCTTTCGAAGAAGATTATTGCTGTATATCAATGGATGGAGAAATTAGTGTATACACAAGTACGTATGTCACCATACTTTTGTGTGCAATGTGTAAATTTGAATATACTCCATGACAAATACATGACAAAAATTTATTTTGTAGTTATACTAATTTTCTTGATACTTGATCTAAGGCCGAAGTATTATTTACTGACAGGGTTTTTGTCAAAAAACTGTTGGGCTCAATTAATGTAAATACGAAAATTAGCAATGTACGAATAATACAAAAACCGAATAATCCACAGCCGAAAAATCAAGAGTTTACTGTACTTTAAAGTAAAATAGAAAAATGATCTATGTACAGCACCTTAATTTTTTTTTTTATGCATGACATGTATGTTTGAGCATTTTTGTGCAAACAGTATGATATTGCTAGTACTTCAGCCTCTGCTTTGTAGGTATACAGATTTACAAATACTATAATAGTAAAATATTTTTTTGTGTTTTTATTTAAATGCATGTTGATTCAAACCAATGCCCGAGAAATTCCATGTAGGCTTAAATCCCATTACTATCAAAACTTTACATTATCATGTTGACAAGCACGTATTTTGCTACAAAATGAATTTCTTAGAATTAAAAATGATTAGGTGCCATGCGGATAATTAATCATCCCATATCACCAATTCTTCTCCATGTGTTTAAATGAAATTAAACTACTACGAGTATCCTTAAGTATGCTCACCGATCTTGGAAGGAAAGAGCGTTTCATCATCTAACTGGTCCTGCACCCATGTCATGAGGTAGTCTATGTACTTGGGAGCAGAGCACTTGATGGGTTTCTTCA
This sequence comes from Clitarchus hookeri, assembly GCA_002778355.1. Taxonomy (NCBI): domain Eukaryota; kingdom Metazoa; phylum Arthropoda; class Insecta; order Phasmatodea; family Phasmatidae; genus Clitarchus; species Clitarchus hookeri. The sequence continues at coordinate 885,167 of NQII01000407.1, read as the reverse complement.
CAGTGTGGCCATCTGCCCAGTGATACTCATACTTGGGGCCTGCTGACATGATAGAACACTTCTCCTCTGTACAGAATTCTGTGATAGTGCCATACAACATGTTGATCTGGTTGAAGAAATCCACAGCTGCAAAAGAAATTACAACATGCAGCAGGTAACCAGAACACACAAAGATCTATTGTGCAGAAGTCAAAACTAGAACATACTTCCAATAACCTGAGGTGAAGGGTGTCCGCAGGAACACACACACAGTAATACCACTAATAAAAAAGCCTAGATATAAAAAAGGGTTAAGATAAAAAGCATTTTAAAAAAAACTGAAGTGTGCCGATGTTCTTACCTTAGGCCTATCCATATACATATATCATGTTGCTGAACCATAGAGGTTATTTGTGTAAAGCCGACCAACGGCGTTTGTATTAATGTCTTGTAGAGCAGACAAAAAGCACTTATTTACATTAGTCTTGGTTAAAAAGAATCTAAAACTTTGAGCAGCAATAATAATATTGAACATTAACATAATTAAAGAAGTAACAATGTCTGTACGGCTTCCACGATTATTCCTGTCACATAATAATAGCCGCCAAAGATAAACATAGAGTAAGATAAATAAATCACTACCTGTATCAAAAAGGGATTATTCCACGTAGTAAAATTGTGTTTGTAAATAACGTAAAGGTATATTGAACATGTGGAAATTTATAATTAAGTAATTCTCAAAGGTACTTGTAATTTGTTACGAAAAATATATTTTGTGTGCACTGAAATTTTATTTGCAATGTTGAGAGTAGTGTCCATGGCCTTTTGTTTCGGCTGTAAGAGAGGTAACGCACAACCGCTCCACTCACGCAGCTACCATTTTGTGATGTCAGCCAGTCCCCCCACCCCCCCAGCCGGACGCAGGCAGGGCACAGCAAAGAGTGCGTCGGGGAACCTTCCCCGAGGTGGAACCCCAACGTCCGCATGCTCTCCGCACCCATTCACCTTCCCACCAACCAGGGGCTGAAATATGCTCAGTGTCACTACCTCTAACCCATTCTTCTAGTCTGGGGCCAAAATACGCTCAGTGGTAGTACGACACACTTCAAAACCTCCTGTCAGTGGGGCCGGGGGCCGAAACACGCTTAGCTGCCATCCCTCTACCTCCTACTCCAACCGCCAGGGTGCAGACCTATGTGGAGATTGGAAACGCACTCCACACCTCGTTAAAACAAGTGCTCACTGTCGCACACGCCGCCACCCATTTCCATTTGTGTAAACCCCGTTCAGTGTAACGCGGTCTCAGAGTAGGTAGGGTGTGTTTCAGTGTATTGTAAGCAAGTGTCCTCAAGCGATTGTGTATGTAAGATTGAACTCGTGCCAGTGCGGTTAATAAAATCCAGTGAAGAACAATAGTATTTTCCTTCTGTCGGCTCATCCAACCTATGTTCCTGCTCTAAGAAACCGACTAAAGGAAAGAACCAATGCAGAGAGACGTGCCGCCTCATGGCCTACGACTTATCCTCCTAACTTGTTTAATCATCAGGAACCGTATCCTGCCCCTACCACTATTCTAGAGAAATTCCCCAAGACCAAAGCCAGTAAGGTCAGCCCACCTCCCGCTCTCCTGAAGACCAAAAACGACAACAAACTAGGAAAGATATGGATGTACTACGAGCTGCAGCTACCTCCCCTGATATCACCCATTAAAACCCCAGAGAAGAACCTGGTACCCCGGCACGTGAGGCAATTGATACAGGAGCTATTCTAGCTACAGTTCAACACTCTTCACTTCAGCTTCCAGAAGTGGTTAGCTAGAAGTTGATTTCAGCCTAGTACACATAAAAACTCTCGCGGGCAGATACCGCCCCCTGACATTTGTTAGTTAACCGTGGCTATTTCCCAGTCTTCTTACCACTTGCATCCACAGGGAACTGTTATACTAATCCCCCCCCCCCNCTCAGCCAGGATTCCTAGTGTCAGTTACACCTAGGCCATCTGCCCTACATGCAGGTATAGCCAGTGTCAGACGTAAACTTCGGCAGCACCCAACACGTGGGGCTAGAAGTCTGAGAGCCCATGTAAAACAAAACAGTGTATTACAGCATAGCAAAGGAAAAAGACACAAACTTGTGTACATACACTCATTGTCAAAAAAAAAGTTGTACTAGCAAGGAAGCAACCTACAAGAATGATGCATGGTGGGTAAGTCTGACAATGTGAGAAATGCAGATGATTCATGTTTTACACTCGAACATGCAAATGACTACAGCTAGCACTGGCCTTATCGCTATACTTGCCGGACTACTCTTTAACATCATCCTGGCGTGCATACTTTCCATTCTGACGTATACTGTTGTGTCTATAACATCCCTTCATAATGAAGCATGCCTCAGAGACAAGTTTGACAGCAATTTAAAAAGTTGGACACATGCGAGAGGGGTCACATCTCAGGAAGTCACATGATCGTTTCACCATATTGCAGGCCATATCATTTGTGCAGATATTACAGTAGCATGTTGTTGGCACCAGTGGACAGAGGAAGGTGTAGACATGCGCTAGTGCACACAAAGCAGGATCAGGAAGACTGTCATAAACACCCCCAGCAAGATAATATTACTACTATTGAAACATGAAATTCAAGACATTATAGAAATGTAAATGCTCCTATGCACAAACAAAAAATATGACCTGAAGCCTCTATATACACACAACTATCATTTTCGTACTGAAACTTGTTAAAGTTGCATGACTGTGTGAACAGCAACTATGATGATAGTGCTGAGAATTTAGTACGTAATTTTATAACACAGCTTCTGTTCTCGCGCATGCTAGTACGTTGTGAGAGCTGCTGCTGTCCTGAAATGCAACTTTGGCCACGGCACATAAAACTTAACATTGGAAACAATTTAAGGCTGTGTTCGAATTGACATTTTAGTATATAAGTATTTAATGGTGTTCAATTCAGACACAGTCATTTAGTCAGCAATGGTTTCAATTTATTATTTTAATATTTTAGTACCTAACTTTAGTTTCATTACTTACTATAACCTAAATACCAAAATACTAAATACTTCAATATTTTAGTTGACTAATTCGGGTCACTTGACAGTTTAGTAAAACAAACATGGCCAAAGTTTGTTTTTCTGATACTTTATTTATTTTCAATTTTGAAGAGCTGTAGACATTCCGGGTTAACTTCGAATTTTGATAATCAAAGAAATAAAACCTGCAATGAATTAAATATTAATGTTGACCGGAAAAACTCAGAAATTAAAACGTAGGCCTAGGTATCTCTGCCCTCTTCTTCTCATGGCCGGATTATCCTATCAAAAATGAAACTTCTGGGACCTATAACTCATAACTAATTTACGACGGAGCAGAGGATTTTGGAGATTAAAATCCCAGCGAAAATTATCTCGGCTGTAATTTTAAAGGTCCCACCCAGAAGTCAACTACTTCCGGCAACTATCTCTAACCTAAGCACAAGCATTACGAGAAAAAAAAACACAATTAAAACAAAAGTGAAAAAAAGGTGAATTACTCTTGAAATATTACAAAATTAATTTAGGAAAATAAAAATTTCATACAAATTCACTTTTTAAGATTTAAAATACATAATGCCACTGTCATAAATAAAAAATAAAAAAATGGATGAGTGGTTTACTAAAAAAAACTGATGGGGCTGAAATTAATATTACTTTATAAAATGTAAATAAACAAAATATAATCATGTTGAAAGAAAACATTACAGGTTAATAGACATCAAAATAAAAATAACAATTTGTATAAACTGGAAATTCTGTGGGAATTCAGTTTGTGAAAATGATTAATATAAATTCAATGTATGTTATGAGAGAATTTTTTATTGATAATAGTAATAATGTAATATAGGGTTTTGCGGGCATATGTGTGATGCAAAGCAGAATTACTAAAACTCTTCTCACTGTCTCCTTGTTCACTGTGGCTATTTGTTGCATGATGATGCCAAGTAAAGCGGCTTTCCTTTGTGTAATACTTAGCGTGGGAAAAAATACTTTGGTCTTGAAAATGCAATTAAATAGTGTCACAATATTTATATCCAAATCAGGTAAGTAATTTTGATGAATAATCAGACACATCAGCAGTAACGCTTAATAAAATATCAAATTTGTTTTAGACACATAACACTTTAGACATGTAGACATAAATTTTCATACCATTTGTATGAAAAGCACGCAAAACAAAAAATACCCTTGAAAATAAAAGAATCAAACTACTTAGACTACACATAGCATAAGTCTCTCATTATGTGTGAAAGAAATGAAGTTATATTTGCAGAGAGAATTACGTGGAAAATTGAATTCAATGATGTAATTTAATTAATTAGCTCAGAAAAATTTAGAAATATTATCAAATCAAAAAAATTGCCTGTTGTTAATGAAAATTAATTGTGAGAGATTGGTAAAACTAAATCACCTCACTAAAAATTATCAAGTAAAATGAGCAATATTCATGAGTAATTAAAGTGTTAAACTGGCTGAAAATTAGACCCAGTAAATTAATCTCGCTAGAAAATTTTATCTTTTGCTCAGCTGTAGAACATGTGATCTCATCTACTGGCTTCTGGTTACTGTTCATGAAGATAATTACGCCCTTTATTATAATTCTGAAAATAATTTAAGTCCAATGAAAATAATTTTTAAGTCCAAAACTGTTTAAAAATAATTACTGTGCATATGCATAACTGTTCGTTGCAATTGCAGTACCATACCCATAGGAGTTCATACTTATTCAGTAATGACGGTTATGTGCCGTGTGCGATTGGCGGCGAGTGGAGTATTGTTATGGGTGTTTGGTGTTCCTTCTGAATTTGACAGCGTGAAAGCTTGTGATTTACAAATGTAGAATGCTGGTACAAGTGTTTCTTTGTAATTATTTCAGTGTACTGCCGACACTTAGCTGTGTCATGCATAAGACCTAATCTGTAAACGTGTATATATAATTTATTTATTTGTTAGTTTTGTGTTTTTATTTTGTCTTGTGTGAGTGTGTGTGCATGTGTAAAAAGGGCAACTTTTTCAAAAGGGTTTCTTAATTTTTCTCTTTGGTGTGTTTTTATTTTGTCTTGTGTGAGTGTGTGTGCATGTGTAAAAAGGGCAACTTTTTCAAAAGGGTTTCTTAATTTTTCTCTTTGGTGGAGCAATGTCCTTCAAAGTTACGTGTGCAGAAATGCTTATTAACAAATTGTCAATATGAGATGTATACATAAACCCTTGAGAATAAACTGGAATTTATCAAAATTTGAAATGCTCTACCACAGGTAAATACAGAAACATGTACCTTTCTATAGATAGTCAGGCTAAGATAAGCTGTGACAAACAACACTAGACAACAAGACATATGCAAGTGTAAATTTGCACGGGAATTCAAAATGTACATAAAGTGCACATATATACCCTGGTTAGACATGAGATATTTATTATCATGTTGAGGACAAATGAAATTAAGACATACTACATTATAACCTTTTGAACATCTCAAATTAGAATTGATCATTGATTTCTCATAGATTTTTACTGCTTATTAATGGGATTAAGGTAGTGAATATTTTCTCAAAAGAAAAAAAATACTGGATCTCTCTCTTTTTCTCTCAGACCAACAAAACACGGGACATGTTAATGAAATCATTTTTAAAAGTTCTGATAAAACCAACATTTCTTTGAGTAATGTTCATACAATAGTCCATTTTATTCTGAACGAGTCGAGTTGCTCAACTAGTTTCATTTTCCGTTCAGCTAACTTAGCAAATGACAGACTCAATTCTCGGACCTACAGGTCAATTAAAATTGAAAATAAAATTTATTTGGTCCAAATTCTTTAACAAGATCATTTTAATGATTATCCCAAGAAAATTCAAATAGATAAGCAACGTTTGCTCATGCCAGACATACAGCATACCGTGTAAAGGTCTTACGACCATAGTACTATCCGCTGCCCTTAGTCATCCTCTTCTTTCTTGAAGACACTAAAATAAATAATCTGGCATGTTTAAGCAGCTTCTAAAGCTGCGCACATTTATGGGGCTTACAATGCCTTTCCTCCATCGCCCTACCCTTATGATACGCTGTCCAAATCAAAAATTTAATTTAATTGAAAAGTAGACAAATAACAGTCTGACCACAGTCATGTCTGAAGAAAGAGTCCCAGGGCTTGCTTAAGGAAGCCCTCCTGCTTCCTTAACAAGGTCAAAGAATAAACCATCGGTAATTATTAAGTTTACGGGCTTTTCTGAAAGACACAATCAAAATTCAAAATTATGATATATTTCTACTCTACTAATCACGTAGAACACGAATATACTAGGGGCGTAACTTTAAAATATGTACAACATATTAAAAAAAATTGAACAAAATTGCGAAATGAACAGTATAGCCAGTTTGTTTACGTTTCTCAACCAAACGTCCTAGACCAACAAAAGTTGCATTAATGGGTTCTGCACAGCTTACCTTGTTTATATTCAAGACGCCGTAATGTTAAAATAAGTAGAACATATTTAAAAAACTTGCGAAATATGTTTGTTTACGTCTATTAACGTCAGAGGAATTATACCAGCCCCCTACCTAGGCGAGTCAATTTACATTCTTTTGGTGTGTTTTACGGTTCCTTTAAATCCCTACAATCCTACATTCATACTTTAGTGTAAAACCCAAACATCCTAGGTTAGTGTAAAACCCTACTATCCTAGGTTAGTGTAAAACCCAACATACCTAGGTTGGTTTAAAAATTTATTTATTTATTTATCGTATGGCAATTTAGACACTTATAAAAGGAACAATACATAGACATTAAAAATATTACAAACTTTAAGAGTTTAAAAATGTAAAATAGTGATTCACCCATCGTGGGGTTAGGTTCTGTTAGGTTAGGTGGGCACATATTACCAAATTGGTCGGACGTTAATGCCTCTAGTATATTCGTGTTCTGCATCATTAGTAGAGTGGAAATATACCATTTTCCATTAATTATTTTTATTTTTTCAGAAAAGCCCCTAAACTTAATAATTACCAAACCATCTCCTGATGAGTGAATCTTACACACAAACAGTTTAAAATTAATGATATCTCAGGCATATAAAATTAATATTATGCAAGGCAATAGCTTGACAAGGAGAAAACCAATAAAATAAAACAATATTAATCACTCTACCTGCGACATTAAAAGGTTCAATTAATTAAAATTTCAGAAAATTTAGACTGTTCATTAAAATAAAATTATGACAACATTTCTACCATCCTTTTCAAATGTAAACAAACAAGAAATATTATACTGATTGATGTAAACATTGCAATGAAATCATAATATTTACCAGTATAAGTGTCAAACTGAAATGTGAACAAACAAGTAAAATTTTTTCTCTCATATCCTTACATTAAATGAACTATACTGACTTCACAATAGGTTGCAGCTATAGTTTTCACTTTGTGTTTAATTACCATGATCCTGTGTAAATGATGTTCAAGCATAGCCCCTTTGCACTCAAAAATACTGTTGACGTATAGCCAAACATTACGCAACGACTAAGACATTCACCGCAAGCGGAGCAGCAACTCACCAAAGCAGTAATTCAAGGCATGCCAGAAGTTTTTTGTAGGTATTATGCGCGAAGCACTCAAACATGTGCAAATCTTTGAGTCTCATGTAAGCCTCCTCGCACTGAAAAATACCGTTCAAGGTATTGAGTATGAAGCACTCAAATATCAGAGAACCTTGTACTTTGTGTAAACCCCCTCATACTAAAAAATACTGTTCAAGCATAGCCAAACATTATCTACCGAACCTGAGTCACCACACCAGGAAGGGTATAATTAAACCCCCCCAAAACAGCGATTCAAGACATGCAGGCAGTTTTTGTACGTACGAAGTGTGAAGCACTTGAACATGTGCTAAGCTTGTAGTTTCATGTAAAAAAAAAAAAAAGAGAGGGATGTGTTTGCAGATGCGCAATAAAGCATCAGAACACACCCCATTTGTGATTCATGTATTGTGAAGTTACATTAAGTTAGGACAGATCTTACTGCATTTAGCATGGTAAAGCAACCCAATTGACATACATTTCACATAGTTGTTAGGTGTTTTATCCCACAATTTCCCATATCTTCATAGCCCTACCCAACATCACTAAATTTGTATTCAGTGTGATTAGTAATGTCCATACACACCATTTTCTAACTTTTTCCCCAGAAAAATATGCAATTCTTAAAAATTACCTGGTAATTCACTAATGGACCATGAAATTATGCTTTAGAATGAACTGTACTGTTAAAATATACAGTTAACTGGTATTGTTTTTCTATTTTTCATATCAGCCCCATGTCTTCAATTACAATTTTAAGGAAAACTGCTTCTCTTACTGTTGACAGCCACCCATTCATTAAGATCCTCGCCCTCTGGCAACATGACAGCCAGCCGGAGGTTTCCTGAACCTAGCGTCGCAGCAGCATGCTTCATTAAGTCATATTGGTGGGTCCCCTCTGGGATGTTCTTCTTTGGCTTGAAAGTCTTGGACGACCTGCTCCCACTGTAACACAAACACTCGACTTAACATCAGACTGTGGAACCTTGCACATTTATTGTCCCATTGAGTTTCATAATGTCAACAGACTATAAACATTTAGGCCTTTCACCAACTAACAATGCCTACGTATCGGGTGTAAATTAATAATATGCTAAAAAAGTATTAAGTAAAGTCGCAATAATTTATTAAATATAGGTACATAAGATCAGTCCATGCTGCAAATTGTTATCTTTAATGTCATAACCATCATTTACACGGAATTCTTTTTAACTTTGCATGGAATTAGCTTTCACGATATGGGCTTAATGCGTGATCAAATATAAATAAACACGATAATGACAGTACGTTTCATTTATAAAAAGGGCTACAAAAACAATACACAAACTGTCAACCACTAGTGTCGAGGTTCGCTATGGACTTAACTTAATGAACTAACGATATCAAAAAACCTAACTTACAATAAGAAGCTCATAGTGTTGCAAGCCTCTTCAGAATCCCCTTTCAAGAAAAATATTTTCCTTTGCTAAATGTAATTCAAGTTTACTTTATTGATGTTAAATTTTATGACAAAACAGAGACGAAGAACATGGCCGACTCAACCAAATAAAAACACGTTACAAAACTCAATACATAGCACAGCGTTTAGATTCGGAACTGATTATTTATGACGGCCAATAAATATTAGTACACTTAATAACATAATTTACGATGCATAACTTATTATCTTAACTTCATCAACAACTTATAACACCTAAATTTTCAAGTATACATTTGTTTGTTTTTGTAACATGTTTTTTCCTTAGCATAAACCTTAGATGAATTCATCACAGAGATACCAAAATAAAGATATTCTCAAATGCTTCAAACGTCAAACATGAAAAAAACCATGGTCAGTACAGTGCAGAACGGTGCAATAATAAACACAGGACTGCGATGTACACATACCCTGCCAGAGAGCACTGAATTTAATATAATGACCAAATTAAAAGTAACGGCGTTTCAGTAACATTCTCACAGTTTGGACAAGATGAACAAAATACTACGTAAACTTATAGGTTAATTACATAGAATAGGGGCTTTTCTGAAAATCGAGAATAACATACCTGGAAATGTATTATATTGCCACTAATAAACATACTGAATAAAAATAAAAATTGTGGTTAAACGTCATTTCAATTTATACCATTATGATGGTAGGAAAGGCTATGAAGATCAAAGTGTCATTTGGAGACCGATAAGATTTTGTTGCTCATTAAAGAGTGCGTAGAGGTAAGAAGAACATTTTCCGATTTTAAGCCATAAGGTTAAGGATATGCATACCGATGTAAAACATGGAAAGTTTTTCAAGCAGTTTCGGGATATAATATAATTCAATTGAATATATCAAGGCCTACCTTAAATATACTGCAGAAAGGAATGTGCTACATAACATATTTTTAGTAGAAAAACTATACATAATTACTTTTTTAATCCTAATTCACAATTTAACGAATATCTCATTTGTGTTTTAAGATTTTGAGGCGTGCTGTCGTTTAAGACAATAGATTAAGAATAAAAGTAAGAAAACATGGGTTACGACTGTGATAAAATCATTTTGTAAGATTTAAGGATACTCTATATAAAATCTAAACAGTCTGGTAGACCAAAAGATAAGTTATATTACATAGAATATTGTAAATAATTTAAAAAGGTCATATAATTTGCCAAAAGTTCCTATAATGAACGGATAATTAGATAATCAAACAAAATAAAAACTATCTGGGACATAATAAAGTTAGAATCAACACAAAGACCAAAGGATATCTCTGGTTTAGAAATTTAAATTAAAAATGTACTTGCCGGTATCAAAGGTAATGTTGAGATTGCCAATGCATTTAATAATTATTTATTAAATGTTGCACATGAATTAAATTCAGTAAATTATTATAATATAATTACTAAACCAAAATACTATGGAAAAAAATATTTCCTGTATGATGACTAATCCATCTGAAATAGAGATAATAATTAATAACTAAAATTAAAGTTAACTTGTGGGTATTATGGTTTAAACAGTAAAGTAATAAAATACTGATCCGAGGAACTTTGACGACCTAAGTTTAATTTGTAGTAATATTTTTAAGTCAGGTATTTTTCCCGATAGAATGTAGTTTGCACAGTTATCTCATTATATAAGAAAGGAGATAAGTCCAAAATTACGAATTACAGAACAGTTTCCTTGGTAACTACTTTTTCGAAAATTCTGCCATAGCACAAATAATACAAAGACGATGTCTCTTTCAACCTCTGTGATTTCAGAATATTTTACAATTGAGCAACACCTTAGGATATAACTTTGCATTGAACATTTACAAAATATATGACATGAAAAATTTTAAATTACAAAGTCTCGCAATGCAAGAAAATATAAATTAAAATACTCGTACAAATATATTAAATTGCTCCTTCAAAGAACTGTGTAGTCAAAAGTAGAATAAATATTTTACTTGAAAACAAGTCAAGTATTGTAACATGTTACAAAACTATCAAAAAGTAACTCTGTAAACTATAACTACTTCAAACGCATTAAATTGACATGCAATTGCTTAACCAAAAGTAATATGTTACTTCAAATTATACAAATAATTGACGTGGTCGAGGTTACCCAGAGTTGATTGAGTGTTGAATTGCCTGCCGCCATAACCCAGTGGAGAGTTAATGATGAGGGTCGTTCGGTCAACAGTCCAGGGGTCCTTGGATATCTCCTTCAGTTTGTTGATGATGTCACGTTTTTACTGTTGGAGATTCTTTATACCTTATGACGAGACTGCAGGTCGTATCGTACGCCTGAAATATACTATGCAATTGTGGGTGATGCTACAAAGGGTGTAGTACCTTACATTGATTTGACACAGTTAACTCGGTAAAGCAGTTTATTCACTGTTCTGGCTAAAAGTGAATAATTGATGAAAAAGGACCCAGCACTTACGGTCTGCTGGTGTCCTTGGCATGAAATAAAAGTGGCATTATATTGATACGCGATTGCGTTAAGCTCTCTTGTGAGGGTGCGGGTGACTCTCCCCTCAGTGAATAAAATAAATGTTCCGATTGATTAAGTTAATATTGCAGTAAATTGATAACAACCTAAATGATGGTACCGAGGGGACTCGCGTAGTGGGTGACCAACGCCGCCGCTCTGGTCTGAGTGCTGAGACGAACTGGCAGAGTGGCCTCGGTTTGCATCACGAGTGACAAGAGCCGCAATCAAAAGGTGAAAGAACATAACATCAGTACTTGTGATATGATTGTAAGGTTAAAAAAGTATATAAATTATATGAAACACATTGGTGATGCCCCCATTTGTTAACAAATGCCTGTTATGCTTGAAGTTTTGAAGTTGATATGGTATGTCACCACACTAAATGATATGTTACAATGATGGAGACTTTTATAGGCAATCTCCCTTTTAGAAAACATAATTGACCTTATACATATTAACATTATTACAGTACTACATTTTCTTGTGAAAAGTGTTTGCACTTCACTTGCTATGACGTGTTTGCATTTAACTGGCTACAGTGTTGCCAGGTGGCTGACTACTGAAGGGATGGGCAAGTCCACCTGGGCAGAGGGGTGTGGAATGCCATGCTCGATTGCTATTAAAACAATAAAACACTTCCCAAACTAGCTGTGAATGCGGTGACTGTATTTAATATGTTTGTAAAAATTCTGCACACTACTGGATTACACTCTGGGGCACTTATTACTTCAGCTTCGTCTTACAAACCAGTTGACGGCACCCAGTTGTGCGTTGCATCGTATTTAGCTGCGCGAGCTGTGACGACGAAAGGACCAATTGTCAGTGCACCTAATGGCTGTGGCTTTGGAGTAAACACAATTTCGGATCGCCTACCCATTTATTATAAGAGTTACCTCTTTTAATAAATGAGTAGGGCGGTCTCTTGAGTTGCATAATCCTTGTCGCTAAGAAGGTGCAAATTCTGTTCTTGCCGACCTGAAGTATACACTCTTTGCCTGAAGTAGTTGGTTTGGCATGGTGTAGTTGTTGTGACTGCGGCAGTCAGAGTGGGCACAAGGAGCTTGTGGATGCGTGGTTCACGTCAACACATGCTTGAAGATGATATAAACCACTGAGGATGTGCAATTGAGTATGTCCTGTACGACTACATGAAAAACTTTGCCGAGGGTTAAGCAATTACATGCAAAACAATGCAGTTACTTTGGCAAGGCCTTCAGTAAAAGTTGCAATGCACGTTGGCATAAACAGAGACAATGTTCAAAGAAGCCTACTTCCAGAATACTAACATGCCATATGTGGGTTGCAGCATTTGGTAGAAGTGATAATCTAAAGAGACACACTGTGGTACATTTAAATGTTACGCACCTTTGGTTAGCACAAGACAGCATGCATTGAACTTATTGCCATACAATGCTATGGCTAGCCTTCCTGCTGATTCGTCGTATAAACTAACGATAGTTCGAGCTTCCATAACATTATCCGGGCCTGCATCGTGTTCCAAAACAGAGTGTGAAGAAGGAAATACGCGAGTGTTGCAGAAATATACTATGAAGAGTACGAGCCATACAGATAGTCAGAAGTTGTGATCAACAAACATGCCCCTCTTACATGTAAAGTAAACAATGCAGATTCTACACTATCCAGGACATCGAGAACGAAAGTGTTACCTCCAAGTCTGCTTGTGATGGGAAATAAGCATATACTACTGATGATGAAAAGCCGACATGTGCAAAGAAAAATCCTAAACGTGTTGCTGAAGATAAGGACTACTTGAAGTTGGAACAGAATAATCACAGATTCGAACCCTGTACTATAGCTCAAAAGTATCTCGCAAACCACTTAACACGGGAGAACATACATGCAGATATTTATCGTGAACCTTCTATGAAGAGTGATGTGAAGTCTAGCTACTTATTTACTAAAGACCCCAATGACTTACTTGATAGACTGCGGGTGTTGCTTCCATTGCAGAGAAGTGGATAACTTTCTGTCAGCGAAGAGATAAATTCGAATATTGATGAACTCACAACTAGAGGCATTATTGAATGACATATTATGTATGTATGTGATTTGGTTAAGAATATGAATGAATATTAAAAAATAAATAAATAATTTGATTAATTTTTTAATTCTTATCGTCCAATAAATCTACCTACAGCTATGTGTTTATAAATGTCTGGTAGGCAACAAGTAAACATTATCACTGCGGGCGAACAAACAATTACTACTTCCATGTTATGGTAATGTAAGGAGCGGATATCCACAGTTCCTTGCTGTTGACGATGCAATCAGTGTTACATATGGTAAGTCTTCAACCAATGATTCCGTCTTCGTATTGTAACAGTGTATGCGATCGCGGTAGAAGAATGTAGGCGTAACGATCTGCTTTCCGCCACACTCGACGACGAAGTGGGAACCATTTTTTACGTGATGTATGCTTGTATGTGATTATCACTACATGATAGCCGAAGAGGGTGAAGCGAAGTGAGTATGGAGCAGTGTTGGAATGAAGGGGCGAGGAAAATGGGGATTCTCCGAAAAAACCCCATCTACCAGCATTATTGTTCAGCATGATACCCAAATGCGAAAATCCGAGAGTGATCCCGCCAGGTATCGAGACCGGTCGGCCTGGGGGCGGGAGGCGAGTAATCTAACCATTACACCACTGCGGCCCTTAGTTGTATCCGAACTTTAACTTGTTAAGCCATATTAACTCATACGTTTCTATTAGAGGGGGTTTGTGACGATGCTACCCTCGAGTCAAAACGAGATCAATATTTCAACAACTTTGATAAAATGCGATCCAACTTTTTTCAATACATAGGTTTAGCTGTATGGGTTCTATACATTTTTCTTCGCCAAAAATGTTATGAGGTTATTTGGTCGTATATATTTGGTACTGCCAAATTCACAGTTGATAAAACACAAATTAGAAAATATGTTACCAATTTTATTGACTCCATATTTTTTAAACTTTTAACAAAATATTTAATTTGAGCTGACCTTGTATGTACGGCTCCCGCCTACCTGGCACTTGAACTTCGCAGCAGAGTGTCTGAAATAAACGTTTTTCCACGAAACTATTAAACGTGTCAAATGTGCTGTTTTGCAGGGGAAAAAACGCACTTCAGATGGATGGCTGTTGAGTGTTTCCAAAATGCCACACTCATTGGAAGTACAATTTAAGAGTAGTACTCAAAAATTGCTATGTATAGGTTTTTAAAAATAGTGTATTTCAAAATATACCCATCAGATACATACAAAACTACATAAGGGCCCTGCACTGATCCTCCTTCAGACTTTCCACCGATACAATAATAGGATCGCTGCTGAAAGTCCCGTAGGTACACGAAATGCGACAAAAACACACGACACCTGTTGAGGGCCTTGCACTTTGCGACGATAGCGTAAATTATGTGCGTGGCAGTGTCGCCCTTATCGCTCCTGCGCTTCTCAACCCTCAAATGGGCAAGAAAGCTCCACCAATAACTGTTCAACTTGTATACATTACCTACAGTTACTTTTTCGTTGAAT
The DNA here is from genome assembly GCA_002778355.1 of Clitarchus hookeri. NCBI lineage: Eukaryota > Metazoa > Arthropoda > Insecta > Phasmatodea > Phasmatidae > Clitarchus > Clitarchus hookeri. Next base: position 870,078 of record NQII01000407.1, on the reverse strand, counting down.
AAATATTTCGTAGAGCCAATAGTTTTGCACATTCACTTGTCAAAATATGAATTTTGCGTTTTTGGAATGTACAAATAATAAAAACCAACATACTTACAGAAATGAAATATTCACATCGAAATAAGATAACATGAGAAGTGCTAAAATTAAGGAAATTTAGTTATATTTTAATTTTTGGCCATTTTTGGAAAAATAATTTTTGCGAGCCATATATTAAAATAAGTTTATACAATACCTTTCAGTCACCCTTAGATAATTTTTGTTGCTGATTTAGCTCATTTTATTGTACATTCCAAAAATGGTCAAATTGTTATTTCAGTTGCCATTATGCAAATACTTAAAGATCACAAAAAAAAATTATAGGAGGGAAAAGCAATTAATGCCAGCAAGTTAAACAGCATTTGGTAAAAAAAAAAAAAAAATGAATTTTTTTACCTAGGAGTACCCTTATGATGTAACTGTTTTAAATTGGAAAATAATCTTATTTTGTGAATGTTTTCATTCTGCTTGATACAAATTCGTGAATATTAACTATTTTACAAATACAGTTACGCGACACCGAAATAAGTGCAAGTATCCCTATCTGTATCCATTTTCGTAAGCAAAACTATCGTTACTGATGAATGCGCTACCTACCGATCTTGGATGTGCATTACAATCCGAATTTATTGAGAGGAACATGGTGATGGTCATTTCCATATATTGTGTAAGAATAGGATGTAGTTTTCAGTGGGTAATTCGCCAAAAGGGTAGTTGCCCAGAGGGGCAGTTTTCCTGCTTCTCGCTGGAAATAGGAAGAAAGGCACTTTTCCGATATGGGTAGACTTCCGCATCCCCTGCAGGGAATGGAGAGGTGCTCCTCTCGGGCGATGAAAAATGTTCTTCTTCAAAGGGAAGTTAAAATTGTTGTTCTTGGTGGTAGACAAAGAAGTTGATGAAGTGCATGGGAGTCGCGAACCGCACATCCTTCTTCGATGAATGCCCGCTTCAGACTGAATTGCTTCCAGTGTGTTTCCTGCCACTTGCCATGAAACACCTGAGGGTAAAATAAATGCAAAATAGGGCTGGATCCTTAATTGTTTACAACGCATAGGTGGTAAATTTCCTTTACTAATTGTAGACTGAACATTGTCCATAGCAAAAACTTATGTGTTTTATAAACTAAACAAGATACTTAATTATTGATAACAATGCAATTTCATTTTGTTTAGTTTACGGCCATGTGGTGCTGGAAATATGTCTATCTGAGTCCATAAACCGGTTGACTGCTGCAAAAATGAACATGCACCCTTTTACACACCGTATTCCTACTAAAACACACAAACTAATATGCCTCCAATCAGGTGAGGCCTGTGGAGGTGCTAAACTTAGTTTCGCATGGGTGAAGCCCGTGCTCCAAGTAGGAAGTCACTGGCATTTCACTTTAACGGAATTTAAAATTATGTCTCAAGACACAGTTCACTTGTGGTTCACACTATGGGTAAATTGGGAGGGATTATGTTCTGCTTTTGGGTACCACTAACATTCGCAAACACTTGTGTTGCACAATGGCATCGGTTGTTCGTACACATCCTGATCAGGGATGCTATGAAGCGTGGTGTCATCTTCACATGTTCTACGCCCTGATGGTGCAGTGCTGAATGGGAGAATACGTGATGGTTGGTTGGTATCCGAACCACGAGACTGTCCCGGTGGCACCCACATGGCCGGATCAAAGTGGAACCATCAGCTGACTTGCACGGTGTTGGGCGAAGTGGGAGCTTCCCCAAACAATGTCGAAATACTGATGTTGACCGCTACGCCCTATATTCTTGTCGTCGTGATTGTGGTCGGCCGTTTATTGTATTGTGGCACAGCGAACGGTTGCAAAGTCCCGTGAATTTGGGCTCACGTCATCTTTGTGAAGAGTGCTTTGTTTGCCTGGGCTTGAGACAAGCTTAAGCAAAGTTCATGAAATGTAAATATGAACTTAAGACACCGTATAATAATGTCTTGAGGAAGATAATGCTCAAAATATGTTTATGAGTACAGCCCTCAATGTGACTGAGCATAAAAAACGAGTCATCTAGTGACGATTTCACTTCGTTTCTAGTGGTAGTGACAACTAGTTTCTTCTCTGAATACCGAACACTGTTTATTATTTTGAAAATTAAATTAGTAAGGACCTGTACCGAGCATAATTACACCAGTATTCATCACAACATATTAAAATATATGTATATGTTTCATTGGCAGATGCAATCTCATCTTTCGCGGAAAATTGCCAAAAATACCTGTGAATTGCATTTATGTGCTTACAGAGTATTTCGAAGGAAAAAAAACTATACTGTTATTTCCTTTTTTTAAAAATTTAATGAAGGTATTTAATTAATCCATTTTTAGTCGACTGGGACAGTAGACGAACCAATATTTTTGTCACTTTATACATGTACTATTAAGATTTTATCTATATTTTCGTTACCAAAAGTTTATTAATGTTAAATTTAATTTTTATATTACATTTATCTATTCTAATGTATTCCCTGTTTTGCATGACCCCTCATCCTATCGTTTTACTAGCATTATTTTCATCACCTTTACTTCGGGAATTTATGTATGAACACACCATTTTCCTGCCTTGTCACAATAGTTTTTAAGACATTTGCTTGATTTTACACAGCAGAATTCAATTATATATGTTCGAGAGTAGTTACTTAAATGAACATACTCTATTGGTTAGGTGAAATAAATAAATTATATAAATGAGATGAGCTCTAGCAGGATTCGGAGCAGCTTTCTTGCATAAACTGCGAGTTGTGCATTCACAGCCGATCTCTCATATGCTCATGCAAGGTCATGCTGTCACGAGACCAGGGACAGAAGTTGCCATAACTCGTTAAGTGGATTTGCAAACCTAGTTGCAGCCTGACAGACCTGTGTCTAATCACTAAGTCCGCGGTAGGCTGCCTTGTTTAAATTTTAGCTGGGCCGTGGGCCCATATTTATAGATTTTAACCTCTGCTGTTATCTTAGTATAATTTTTTTTTTATAAATTTATATGTAGGTGGCATCGGGATGGAGTGAAACTCCCCACCTGTCTTCCGACTGGCGTGTTGTAGTGTCGTGATGTCTGTAGAACATGATGTAGAGTTGTTTGCAAATGGCTAGTTAAACTTGCGCTTAGTATGTCGGTGAGTCTCTACAACCCGAGGCGCTGCTCAACGACAACCCATCTTGCTCATCATCAGTCTTTACGGTATTGCTAGTTATGGCCCGGCCAGCGAGTTGTACATAAGTTGTTCTTGTTCTTATATTTTCAATTTTATATTTGCACTAGTTATTGATGTTTAAGATGGAATAGATTAGATTTGTCATTAAATGGAATAATTAAAGAAGTTACAAAATGTTTGATAATTTTGTTTTGCAAAGTAGTGCTTAAAGAGAAAACGTTTTCCTTTTGGGGAAATTTATGTTGTATTTGTTGGTTGCAAACAGAATAATCGACTAGAGGTCTGTACACAGTTTTGTCGTCTGCTTCGCTGAATAGGTGTCATTTTAAAATTAGTTTGGACGGTAAAGTATGACGAATTAGCCATGAAGCCGTAGTTAATTTGGTAGTTAATTGAGTGAGTGTGTTGACTGTAATTTAATTAGCTGTACGAGTGCTTTATTTGAAAGATATAGGTTGTTGACGTTAACAATTTCTGTTCTGCCAGAGCAATGTACAGTATATTACCCTTGTAGTGAAATAAGCAAACGAATGTTTGGTTCCAATGATGTAGCTCAGGAAAGTGTACAGAGTATTTTTTAAAAATTAACCTGAATAAACGTAATTATTTTTTAAAGGAGTAAGCAACACAACTATAGAATGTTAAAGTTTTGACTTTCTTGTGGGCTTAGGTCGCTCTACAATTGATTTAGCACACAAAAGAATATACGCACAGTACAAACATACAAGCTACAATTAAATCTGCACAAGCACAGGAACGACGGAAGTTGTCATTAAAACTAAAAATCGCATGGTTAATTATCCAGTTTAGGTGCTTTTCTGAACGAAACGTCCTAGACCAACAAAAGTAGCATTAATGTGTTGTGCACAGCTTACCTTGTTCATATTTAGGAGGACGTAATGTTAAAATAAGTAGAATGTATCAAATTAAATTGTTAAAAGTAAGAGAAGCCCGCCGCTTTGTTTACGTCGGACGCCATAATAGGGTCATTAACATATGACTAATTTTGTATTATGCGCCCACCTAACCCAACAGAACCTAAGCCCACGATGAGTGAATCACTATTTTACATTTTTAAACTAACCTAGGATTGTAGGGTGTTAAACTAACCTCGGATTAACACCCTACAATTATAGGTTAGATGAAAACCCTATAATCCTAGGTTAGTTAAAAACCCTATAATCCTAGGTTAGTTTAAAAATATAATTTAGTGATTAACTCCTCATGGGATTAGGTTCTGTTAGGTTAAGTGAGCACATACTACGAAATTATTCATACGTTAATGACCCTAGTATATTCGTGTTCTGCGTAATTAGAAGAGTGGAAATATACCACTTTTTGGGTTTTTTTTATACAGAAAAGCCCTTAAACTGGATAATTACCCTGTATTTAAACAATAATAATAACGATAATAACCAACTTCCATGCCCGTCCTGAACTTTGCAATCCCCCTCACAGACACCAATTCTTCCCGTAACACATTCCACTCCCTCACAGACCTCACAAGCATAGACTGCCTACCCTGCTCTGTTCTCCTCCACACCCTCTGAAGCTTCTCACGGTTGTTTCCTCTTACTCTAAACACCCCCTTACTAACCTGGCAGCGAAAACTTCCCCACCCTGCCTCTCCATTTGCCATCCTGTACATCCTGACCACCCTTTAAACTTTCCTCTTGTCATTCAGCGAGCTCCACCCATTTCTTTCATCACTGATGGTCTATAGTTCCCTTCATCCTCACCATCCTGCCCCTGTCTTCTCCTCCTACCCTTCACCCATCTTGCTGCCCTTCTTTGCTCCTTCTCTAGCTCCTCCACCTCCACGTATGGGTCCCATACTGCTGCCGCATATTCTAACATCGGTCGTACCATTGTGCCATATGTCTTCTTCTTCACCTCACTGCTGATTCCCTTCAGCACCCTTCCCAACATACCCAAGGCCCTTCTTCCCTTTGCAACCACCCTCTGTACCTGTTTTTTTCTATCGGAGGTCTCTCTGCAATACAATTCCTAGATACTTGTACTCTGCTGTCTTCTATCTCTTGCTCCTTCCATCTGTACATGTCCCTGCTTATCACCTTCTTCCTTGTATACCTCACTACCTTAGTTTTCCTACATTTATCTTCATTTTATTCTCCATGGTCCACAACTATATCCTGTCAATGTCTGCCAGCAAGTTTTCACCCCCCTCCCACCATTGCATACAATACACAATCATCTGCAAACAATCTTATTTTTCCCCTAATCCCCAAACCCATGTCATTTACCATTATAGTAAACAACAGAGGACCCAGCACGCTTTCCTGCAGCACCCCTGTCGTAACCTCTTCTTCCTCCAATATTGCCTTCCCCACTTTCACCCTCTATTTTCGCCCCCTGAGAAAGTCCCCAATCCATTCCATTACCCACTTGTCCGGTATCAGCTTATCCACTTTCTTCATCAAAGTCCCATGGGGCACCTTATCAAATGCCTTCTCAAAGTCTATGAAGCAGGCATCCACCTGCTTCCCCTCATCAACTGCCTTCACTAGATCCTTTAACAGCCCAGCCCAACTACATGATCAAAATCTGACAAATTTTATTATGCTGTTGTGCATTCAACTGCAGAACCAAAATACTGGTTTGGCACAAATTTTCTAAACAATAGTCAAGTTCGTGTCTTTCCATAACTTTTATCTATCTACTCATGAACAGAGTGGTATCCTCATTCTGATTGGCTAAGCAAGCTGCACGTAAAAATAAAATTTTGGATTTTGCTCAACTTTCTGTGGATCTATCCCGTGCAATTTTTCTTTGCATGTGCTGTGCGTAGTTTTAGTGAGTATTATAACACCACATGCATTCTAATTTCTTTGTGTGTGCTGTTTTCTATGCTAAATCAATTGTAGTGTGACCTTTAGATTGCAGTGTTAGTTTGGAAAGGGTGAGTGGCCTCCCGCAAGTAACCCGTGTACTTTGGCAAAGGGAAGAAGATGGCAGCAAGCCATATGATGAACATTATTGCTGCAGCTATTATATCCCAATGGTTTTCTTGACTGTCGAGGTCGAGCTGCATTGAAGTGATAAAGTTTGCTTTTGAAGTCTGATGATGCCTTCTGAAATGCATTGCAAAACCGAGGGAGAAGTACAATTTTTAAGGGGTTATCCTCGAAAGTTCAGGCAACTATATTTTTGGCAGCTGTCGCGCCTGCAAGACCAGGCTGTAAATTAGGTGACTTTTTAAATTTTTATTATATTTATTTATTTATTTATTTGGAGGAGCACCTGTAGATTTAGAACTTGAACATCAGGTTCGTAACTAGAAGCATGGTGGCCCTGGGGTAACAAGTGATTATGGGCCCCACTTTTAACTCACCCCATTCGTTTGTCTGAACACAACTTTCAAACAATTTTTATACGGCTCCTAATTGGTATTTTTTGTTCAAAGAAAATAATAGGAATTTAAATTAGACAAATCTATCTTTATCTTTCACACTGAGATTAATATAAAGTTTACGGCTTGACAATGGTAGTTATTGTAAAATCAATTGCCTTAGAAAGAGTTTATTAAACTTGACAATTACAATAGCATAACATTGTTGTTACTTATGTAAAATACAGAACAAATTAGGAAAGAAAATTGTTTTGATAGAATAACTCATTTGAAGAATTGAAATATTTATCTCAAAATTGATAGTTGAAGGGGTAAACCCCCCCTCCCCCCGTTTAAAGAGAAAAAAGCAATTTTTATAAATGTATGAACTTTATGAGCAATGCTTGAAGTCAACAGTATACATAGGTTGAGTTTGACCTGAAAACATAAAATTCACATGAAATTCTTTTTCCTAACTTTTTTACAGGCAAAGTCATTGATTCCTTTATCAAAGTTAATATTTTAAGCTCTCTCATTTTCAATTGAAAACAAAGGTAGATTGCTGAGTCTTTTCTATCCCATAGTGCTTCACAGGTAATTTTTTATCAGCTTCAGTTTTGAAAACGACCATTCGGCCTCAGCTACGGTCACAGGAACAGTCAAGTACATAATACATACTGTGCGTACATCAGGATAAGTTGACAAAAGAGAGCTGTGATCAACTATTAACAGATCTGCGAACTCCTTGATGCTGATCATCTTCTCAAGTTTGCCACTAAAGGAAGTTGTCAAGACACATCTGAAATGGTAATGTTAAAGACACATCATCCGGAAACCTAACAAAATCAGCTGCTTTGTCGTGGACATCTTTTTCGCTTGCGCTGACAAGAAATTCAGGCTGTATTACTTGATAAGTGTCAAGAACATCTTTCATACCCTGAAATCGGTTGTCTATTGAGTGTATAAAGTGTCTAACACTCTTATTCTGAAGGAGGATTCTGATTCTTGTAACCTCTCTAGTCTTCTGCAAGTCTGGGTTGTTGAGTTTCGCCCTTCCTAGTATTATTTTTATGCTTTTTATATATGTGGAAATGGGTCTGCCAGTTTCTCTTATGTACGTGCTCCCACACTCGTAAGGTTTCTGATGCACACAATCCTAGGTTTGTGAACAATTTGTCAGTGGCTGGTTTTCCACAGTTCTTTTTAATGTGGCATTTGATTTGAAAGCTGTTTGTAGGTTGTACTTGTTGCCCAGCAGTCTTATTTTTCTGAAAGACTATTAACATATGGATTAAAAAGGTTTCCAGGAGGTTTTTTGGTCATCTTTTGTGGATTGGTGAGCGATGTGGAGTATTTTATGATTAGAGACTGCAATCCGGAAAATTGGATCCGGTATTCCGGCGGATCCGGCATCACTAAACGTTTACCGGATCCGGTATATTGGTACCGGATCCGGTGATAGCAATTTTTGGCAAAATAATTGCGCTGTTGCACGAGTAGGTACTTTAAATGCATGGTGCGTGTGCGTGCGAGTCGCTCGATGCTGAGTTGCCCCACCACGACGTGCCGCCACATCGCGCCACGTGCTCAGTCCTCAGTATCATTAGAGTATTCAACTCGCTCGAGTCAACAAATGTGTGTTTTGTTTTGTCGCGCTGCTTCGTCAAATTGTAAGTAAGTAGACATTTTTTTTGTATTTATGCGAGCACTAATGATTTAAGATTTAGGATAAAATGAAAAATAAACTACAAGAGTATCTGCTAAAAAGTGTTTTATTTAAATAGAGATTGTTTTTGCTCAATTGATAAATGAATTATGTTTATGTTACATTCCACTACTTTCACTTATGAGTGTGAGAATGATATAAAAAATTATTAAATAAATAAATAATGCCGGGTACTTCACACAAATCGTCTGAATTATTAGGAATGAATTGAGTTGAGTTACGTAAATGAACAAAAATTTGAATTAAAATTGTAATTAAATATGTTTTGTATTTTGTTTGTTACAGAGGTACTACTCGTACTACTAGCCTAGTTGACAAAAGTTTCAAAACATGTCAATTTCAAAACCAAGTCAAAATGAGGAGGATTATGGTGGGGACAGTGAAAAAACTGTATGGCATTATTTAAAAAAAAATGCAAAAAGACAACTCTGTGAACGCGAAATGCATATTGTGCTCTAACATACTAAAAATAAGTAAAGGTTCTTATAAAGGTTTAAAAACACATTTGAGAACAAAGCATTGCATTGATCTAAGTTCTGAAAATAGCCAATTAAAACGTCCAAATTCTAATTCATTTCCTAAACCATCCACATCAAAAACTGATTCAGCTGATATTATTTTGTGAGGAGGAAATACCCAAGAAAAAGTCTAAAACAATTGACAGTTATTTTAAAAAGGAAAACTCGATGGAAAAGATGATCTTGAGAATGGTCTGTAAAAATGGTGTGCTCCTCAGTTTATTTTGTACGTTGCCAGATTTGAGATATTTGTTTTCAAAAAGTGGATTTAAACTTCCTAATTCACCATACACTATACAATCTAAAGTTACAAATTTTGCAAATACCGTCAAAGCTGACTTGATAATTGAGTTCGAATATCTTAAGAAACAAGGAAAAAGATTCTCTTTGAGTTTTGACGAATGGACGTCCCAAAAAAATCACAGACATATGAACCTAAATGTACACCAAAACGAAAAACACTTTAATCTGGGCTTGATTAGAATACATGGTTCGTGTACTGTGGAACATACTATCAGTCTAATAAAAAACCGCTTAGAAAGCTTCGGTCTTGATTCTGATATTATTGGCATGAGTACTGACGGCGCAAGTATCTTGGTCAAAGTAGGTAAGCTCATGAATTGCTATCAGCAACTGTGCTTCGCACATGGGTTACAATTAGCCGTGGTAGATGTTTTACATAAAAAGAATGAAGACAAGGAAGAAGAACACCTAGCAACATCGCCAACAACATCTAATGAATCAGATACAGATGACGAAGACACAACGAATGATGCTCTTGAAGAGCAAGGAGTTACAGTAACAATAACGGATCCTCGTCATCCTTATCTTTCTAGGGCTGAAGTAATTCCTAGATACAATGATCTTCTTCAAAAAGTGTGAAAAGTGGTGAAGCTGTTCAAAAGATCATCTACTAAATACGATATGTATCTGCAAAAGTATGTGGAAGAAGATACAGGTAAAGAATTAAGCCTTGTTTTGGATTGTTGCACGCGTTGGAATAGTCTTCTGGCTATGATAGAAAGATTTTATAAGCTGAAAGTGTGTATCGATAAAGCTTTAATAGATATAGGATCTGATATAAAATTTAGTGACCTTGAATGGCCGAAAATAAAAGACTTGATTGACCGTTTGCAGCCATTTAAATTGGCTGTAGAGGCCCTATGCAGAAGAGATTCGACCCTGTTAACTGCTGAAACAACACTAAAATTTGTTTTAGAGAAGTTGCTCACTCATGACACGGTGTTAAGTACTGAATTATCTGAAGCACTACGTACAAGGATTAAAGAACGCCACACTGTAGTAACAGGAATATTAATATACTTACAGAATCCAAAGAAATATCATGAAGATACAAACCGAGCTGATGATACATTTACTATGCCAAAGAAAAAAGTCATACAATAAGAAATGAAAAATTTTTTAGAAAGACTTATTCAAGATGATAACTAACGAAAACGTGGAAGAAATAGTAGAGAAGAACTTAGATTCACCATCACTGAAAAAAGATTTGACATTACAGGAAGAATTACAATTACAAATCCAGCAAGAAACGATGTGGTTATACCATACATACTAAAAAAGAGAAAGATTTTGATAAAGTACTATAAAACGAAATGACTGCATTTGAAAGTGAAGGAGTTCGAGGAGAATACTTGTCTGCTATTCATGATTATTTGCTGACAATAAAGCCGACAAATGTAGAAGCTGAAAGGGCCTTTTCGGCCGCAGGCTATATTTGTAGCTTTATTAGAAGTCGACTGGCAGATGACACAATTAACACTATTTGTTTTCTACGATCCTTTTTTCTGTCATAAATATAAGAATGAGACTTGTTAGCATTCTCAAATACCTAATTATTGTGATCTCAGTAAATTACGTAAGGTTAATTATGTTAGATTTTATAGAGTTACTTACTAAAATTGATTTATCTGTGAAAGTGAAATCTAGGAAAACTGAACCACCCGTTATGTGTAGTTAAAATTAACTAGTTACCTACACTGTACTAGATTTTAATTGTTTGCTCGCTGTCTTAATTTTAACATCGGAAATAAAGTTGATTTTGTATATCTGTTTTTTTTTATAAATTACCTATAAGTACAATACGCTCAATTAACTCATTAACAGTTCATTTCGGAGGACCGAAAAGGGAAAATCATCCTGATTAGATCAATTCGGCCGGATCGATGGGAATCCGGTCGGATTGAAAATGACGCCAGATTGCAATCCCTATTCATGATCTGTTTTATTGTCTGAATAGGATGGCAATTTGCGAAAAATTCATTTTCCAAGATGGTTATATTCAGCAGCCATTAAGTCCTTGTCAGAGCATATTTGTTCAGCTTGGATAGCTAAAGTGTGGATAGCTAAAGTGTGGATAGCTAAAGTGTGGATAATTCAATTTTTTGTGTTTGCAGAGTGGTTGGTTTCAAAGTTCAGAAATCCAGAAAGAGATTCAGTGGGTGCTCAGCTCAAAAGATTTCAGTAGCATTTACCAGTCTTTTTCAAACCGGGCCAAGAGAAACATCACTAAAAGTCAAAGAAAACCTGAAACAAAAATTGGCCAAACTTTTATCTTCAGCAAGCAAAATTAAGCATCCGATACCACAAAACAAACATTCTGTTATCACTGCATCCAGTAATATTTTCTTTGATTGTGAAAAATCTGTTCTGTAGAAACGTTTGAATTGCAGTGTGGCACCACATTGAATCCTTGTCCTTGAAATAGTTTCATCAGTGGAAAGTGTTGCAAAGAAGTTGCCAGCAGACGAGGAAGATTAATTCTGTTGGTCTGTGCGAACAACAAATATATCAGCTATGCCACCAAAACGAAACATATCTTACAATGAGCTCAAACCTATCAAAACACTGAAATCCGATTCTGTCATAGTTATTCTCCCTGCAGACAAAGGCAGCGACACAGTCACCACAGTCGTGTTGGACAGAACAGATTACAATAGCAAATTAATCAATGATCTGATGTCATCAGACAAGTACATATATATGTTTGGACAAAAACCCAGCCGCTAGCATTGAATGCAAAGTATACCATACACTGAATAATAATCAGAATCACGTAGTGAAAAAAAACAAGAGCTCTTACTTTGCATAGCAGCAAACCACCTCATATTTACGGCATCCCATAAACCCGGTATGCCTTTACGAACTATAATTAACTCCTTCAACTTTCCATGCCAAAACTTGTCCAAGTTCCTGCTAAAAATTGTTAAACCACTTTTTGGTCATACACCTACTTTATTTAAAGATTCCAAGCATTTCATCTCCATAGCAATAACATTAGAAATAGCAGCATGTGACAACCTAGTGAGCTTTGATGTTCAGAGCCTTTCCACTAAAGTTCCTGTAGAAGGAACCCACACTATCATTCAAACAAAACTAGAAAATGACAGCACACCTGGCAGGGGGTGTGTTGTTACCAGTGAATCTAGTGGTCAGAATGTGGCTAGGATATGGCAGGAAAATTAAATGTTGAAGATATAGTTTTATGTTTGAAGTAGTTTGGTATAACGTACAAGATATGAAGGTGCAAGGGAGTTATTTCAAGACCTGAAGACTGCCTGAATTTTGTGAAGAAGTATTAGGCTAATTCCTAGTGTCATAATTCTGCACTATTTTTTTGAGCATAGCATAATCTCCCATATGATTATGTTGCAGGATTCAGTTTTTGTTCTGGGAGGCTGCATTTTTCTGCAACTGGCTAGCTTCACCCGTAAGTTGATGTTGCAGCCAGCTCAGGGAGGCAGGAACCCAAACCATGCAGGCATAGTTTCGCTTACAGAGAACTAGACATCCAGAGTTGCCTGCATTGTCAGCGGTTTTACAGTATGGGTACCTGTCGTGCAAGTCTGTGGTATGAATTTACCTTCAATACTACACAACAACTAGGGTGAAATATGCTAGGAATGTAGACAAGAGAAGTGGGGTATTGTGTCCTCTCAGAAATAGATGTCAGCCTTGAACACTGAACAAATCTTACCAGGTCAGTAGGCACATGTATAGCCAGTAGGAAGGTTTGTTGTACGATGTCATCGTGAGAGGTGGGACTTGGAACAGTAACTAGTAACATCAGATTACCATTACCACCACACTCCCAACAGAACCCACATTTAAACCATGTGCCTAAGGAGAGATGCAAGGAATACAGCAGGCCTAGAAACCGTATTTATACAATCTGTCCATAGGTGTGACGAAAGGGTGGTTCAGGTGTACAAAGGACCACCCAACTGTTCAGGTAGTTTCATGCTGTAAGAAGATGAACACGGTCTTTCAGAACAACCATATTTATTTTAACACTTTAACTACAACTTATACATTCAACAAAGTAAACACGACATGACCTCCTGCCTGTAAGGTTATATAAGCCTTGTTTACAATCAATATTTATGTAAGCCTTGTTTACAATCAATATATATCAGAGTAATTGATGTACTTCAACACCTTCCTTCATCAATTACTTGTGAAACATAAGAAATATTTTATATGTATATATACACACATACATACACATGCACACACACACACAGAGTCTGTAAACTGTTGTTTGTCATAATTTTCTAACTGTTTATTACTTGTGTGTCAAGAGTACAGTATTTTATACATTTATGGCCAAAAATGTTTATTTTACATATTCACTTTCACTTGCCTCTATTCTAATCTCTGACGTACACGCGCACACTTATGCACATGCCGTCACTCACATAGTCACAAATATAACTAACTTATTATAAATGAAAACACGTTCATGACAATTTATATAAGTAGTAACAAAAGAGGAATTAAAATTAAGAAAAGAATTAGTTTAAAGGTCGGTTTATTTTTTTAAACAAGTTATTTTTCTTGTTAATATTATTTTGCACTGATGGATTGACGTAAATTTGAAATGAAATGAAGAAATGTAGATTAGCGATTTATTTTTTACTGGCGTAAACAAAACTGAAATTTTATATTGATTTAGATTTATTATAATTAATATTATTATTGCAGCTAATGCAAAGACTTATTTACTTACTGCTGATAATCTTGGACTTCGTTCACTTCAGTTTGCTGCGTCCTCATCATTTTACCTTGTGACACAGAGCCTTCTTTTCTTCACCAAGATAAAATTCTTGCTATGGTAAAAAGTTTTCCTTTTACTCATTATAGTTTTTATTAGCCATACCTTATCACACCTCAAGTACGGATACAGCAATGCTGCGCCCACGGAGTCTTTGCAAGTGGTTGTCATATCTTAAAAATTGAGTATTTCGTAAATTAGTCAAAAAATGCTTCATACATTAAAAATTAATTTCAATATAGTTCCTTCAGTGGCAGCATGATTTTCAGCACATAATAGGAAAGAATATGCATAAAGTATTTGTATAATACAGAAATCCTTATGTCCACATGTTAATAAGGCAAGATTTGTTTGTAACAAATTGTGTTCCCATATCTTGTTTATTATCATATATAAGTATTTTTGTAAAAATATTTTCAGACAGTGTGTTTTCTTGTGAAAGTGGAGGAAAAAAAAAAAAAAAAACAAAGTAGAAACCCTAAAATTTATGTAGCAATAGATAAAATTCCGTCAACTTATTAAAGAGGTGCATTATCTATCACCAATAAAATAAACTAAGAATTTACTGCCAAACTGTGAATCCCCACCTTAAGAGAGGCTATGGTAATTTTTTGTGTTGATGGTGTCATCTGTCAAAGTGACTGACCTTATTTTCTACTTTCTCCAGAAAATCCATAATGGGTTGTTTTAACCATTGGAGGCTAAGGGTGACATAGTTAAGTGAAGGTGAATTAGCACTACTGAATGAGGGAAGGAAAGTAATGCGTAGAACAGGGTTACTTTATCACTGGATCCTGTTTGGAAGACTTTGCTGTGTTTGGTAGAATAATTGAAGATGCATCAGTTCTTTTTTTACATCTTTGTTTTTAACTAATATTTATGACATTGTGCAGGTAACAGTTATATAATGAAAAGGGCCAAGAATCTTGGACATAATTTAGTATAATTTAGCTAGCCTGTACCATTAGGAAACTATGGTCCTGCTTAATTAAAAATTGGCTAAAGTTGTTAGGTGGTAACTGAATGAGTTGAGCTGTGAATTTTAAACTGCTGCTCCAGAACTGGTTTGGTTATCCTAGTTTATATTGCAAGCAGAATATGTGGGTATGCAAACTGTCCTAGGGGTAGATTTTCAGTTTATTAAATTGCGATACGAGTTCTAGTTGGTCATGATTTCTAATCCTCAAAGCATCAAGCCCATGCGATTAGATTAAACCAGTGATTATTGATTTGGAGATTCCTTTAACTTTAACCTTTCTTTTCATAGTCCTGTATGAAACTCTAAATTTGTTATGTGGAGACATCACTTTCAGGAAAGTCAATTGTTAAATTAAGTGTACTGTTTTGCCAGGTTGGTAATGGCGGCCAAGATGCCAGAGCTGAGCTATTCATGCGAGATATGTGGCCTGGAAGGGTTGAATGATGAGGAGATGCGGTCACACATGGTGGTTTTGCACCTAGAGGGTGCTGCATCATGCCCCTTCTGCGACCTGGCTGATGTGAGTTGTTTCTTACCTTGATGGATGTCACATGTGATTTGTACTGTGGTACTCAAATAGAGCATAACTGATTTCTTTTTCTCTATTGATATTTTGTGCCTTAACAAAAAGTAGATCAATGTTCTGTAGTGTACAGTAATATTTATTATAATGGCAATTGCTATCAAACTTACCAAACGTAAAGTTGTTACAGGTTTATATAATAATATTTGTGTCTTGTAACAATAATGTATCCTACAAGATTTACTTTGCTTTTTCTTTCAAATTTGGGATGTTAAACCTTTAAATACTTAAATAAATAAATATGCAATACAATATAGTGTGCTTTTATATATATATAATTAAGAAAACTTTTATAATTAGTACTTGAGTATCCGATTAACTAATTGTAAGCTAAGTTTGATATATTTGAGTCAGAGCAGTATTTTAAAAGAAGACTGTCTTTTAAATGTAAAAATAGTCAGAATAATATTGTCAGCTTTAATTTTTTATTTCAAAGGTAGGGAGATGTTGTTATAAACATTGTAGCATGAAATTATTTCAGTGTAATTATCATCTACCTGAAATACTAGCAAAGTAATTTGGAATTAATGTGCACTGCTGTAGTTACTGATGTTGTAAAACTGTTTTCAATTACTGACGTGAAGATTGATTGCTAATAATTTTTTCTGAAAAATTCTTTTGAGATTATAGAGCTCCTAGCTCTTGCTTGTTTTTCCATATTCGTTTTATGAGCATAAAAAACCTTACCATTTTGTTCTTGACTAGCCTAGAGAAGGAATGGGGTTGAAGCGTATTAAGGCTAGGCTTCATTACTTCGCAGAAACCCTTAGTTCTCATGTCCTAATTTCAGTTCAAGAGTAATTATTAAGAATTTATTACAATAGAAAATTTCTATTTTACAGGTTGTTTAATAATTGTTGTACATTACTTAATTTCATTACATGCTATTTGGTAGTTTTAAAATGGCATGAACATATTGTTATATTAATGTATATATTATGCTATTTGTGTCAAAATTTTGTGTTGTAATTTGGATTTGATGTCTACTGCAGAGTATGGACAATAGCTAAAATTCTGTAGTAGTATTTTTAAACTTAAGTTACGAACCTATCATCTGCTGTACTACTCATGTAAAAGTTCTTGTTCAGAACACTTTGTATTCATGAATGTTTGGGATTGGACCTGGGACCTTAGAGGTGGGAAACTAAATACTGATCACACTGGTCAACCATGAGTCCTTGCTTGTTCAGTCTAGTTTCCATTGATTTTTTTGTTTTGTCAGTCAGTGTACAGGATGTTGAATTTTATATCTTTCATGTTAAAATGTGGTCTACTTATTGATAATGTCACATAGTTACAATCCTACTAAGGTTTGGGAAGTTTCAAATATCACTACCAAGTTGAGGTGTTTAGTGTGGAATTCTTGTTTGTTCAGGCACAAAATATATGGATAAAATTGTACTGATGTCATTCATTATGAAACTTTAGAATGAACTATTGCTATATGTAACTTCAAATTTTTATATGAGGTGTGTAGTGTAGTGTTTTTTGGTTGGTAGGTGTCAAATGAGGAGATGCAAACACACGTGAATGCAGCTCACCTGGACTACCTGACGCCAGAGCGAGAGCTTCTTGCATTCATCGATGACGAGGACATGTTTGACTGCGACCACTCCAAACTAGATGGCTGGGTGATGCCACAGCAGAATGGGTGGGGCAACGACAACAACAACAGCAACAACAACAATGAAGATGGTGTAGGGTTGGGAGGTGGAGGTGGTGGGGGTGGTGACAGTGACGGGAGGAAGGCGGGGCCTGGCAGTAGCGGTGCAGGGCAGGGATCACCGTTGCGCTCCAGCCTTGCCCTGAACCTGCAGAAGAGTGCGGCTGCAACAAGTTTACGTGTCCCCAAGAAGCAGGCGCAACAACAGTGCCTGCTGTGTGCGTACAGGACAGACTGCCCTCTCCAGCTAGAGGAGCATATCAATCGGCAGCACTTTGATCTCACTAGCCCCTCCTTCCCTCCTTCTCCACATGAGACAGTCTTCAATTGTCCACTTTGTGTCAGACACTTTCAGAACAGTGCTGATTTGGAGCTGCATGTCAACATTGAGCACAAGGACGTGCTGAGTCCAGCCAAGGTGAGTCGTCTTCTACCTACTCATGTAGGATGGCTAGCAACTGAAAAAAAATAGAAAAAGTCAGGGAATTTGTGATAGCCTGGAAAGGTTTGGAAAAAAATTCAGAGTTTGTGAATAGTCAGTGAGATTTGTTTTGTTTTTCATAATGATAAAATAAGCTTTTTTAATATAGTTATTGGTTAAAAGTTATTTTAATAATTGATGTACAGTTAATGACACAGATATTCTGCATGAAATAAATCTTTGTATACCCGCAATTTTTAGGTATATTGATTCCAAGATGAGTGGAGTGTTAAAACAAAATAATATTGTTACCATACACGCAAACATTTGTTTTGTACTCTGCAATGATATTTGTAAAACCTTGACCACAGCCAAAGGACTGATTATTGGGTATCATAAATTATCTGAGCTCTCCTGCAACCACACTTGTTGAATTTATTTACCACAAGCTTTTGTTGCATTGTTTGAACTTAACAGAACTGTAAAGGTCTATGAACAACAAAAGTGTTTTATAAGACATTTGTTATGGACAAGTGATTAAGAATATCTACTGTTGCAAACATTTGACCATTCAATCTCAATTACATTTTAGCCATTAACATGTATGGCATGTATGTTTTTTTCAGAATGAGTCTGTTTAATTGGTAATGCTGCAAATGTTTGTATTTATGTCACACTGTGCAACTTATTTTGAGATTTAGTAAAAACAATCCAAATATGGAACTGCACTCTTTCATTACTGTACTGGACATATTTTAGCCAGTAATAACTTGATGAAAAATTCAAAATGTAATTCATAGCCCCACACACAGAACCTGATGCACTATATTAACCAATTGTAAAAAGAATAAGTATATAACTTTGCAGTTATGTCGTAAACATTTGGAATGTAACGTATACTGTATGTTATAAATCAAAAAGTGTGGCCAAGTGTGCCTTTTCAAAATTCATGTATTACCTATAACAGACTTAGTAAATTTATCTAATAATTGCAAGGTTTTTCTGCTACAATTTATTAGAGTTGTGCTGATTTGTATCGGCTTCTACCGAATTTGCAGATAATTTTCCACCAATTTGACAAACGTAAAATGTTGGGGGCAGTTCCGAGTTATTCTTCAGGATATATTAATTGATGTCTTGCTTTTGTGAACATTGAAAATTTTCCCATGCAACAAAGCGCTTTCACCATAGTACATAGTACGATAGGTCTATTATGGAATATTAAATGTATACTATGTTTCCAGTAAATATTTTTTTGTTTTGTTTTGATATAATTTTTCTGCAATGTTTACATTTATTTAAACATAACTTTATTAGTTGCCCCAATTAAATAATTTTTTAATTTCTCCTAATGTAGTTTTTAATAGTAGGAATAGGATTTTTAATGATTTTTAACCTAAGTATTTAATATTGAATTTCAAAGAAATTTGTATGTTGTTAATTTCTTTTAATAATTTTGGATTGTAATTCTTTTTCAGTTTTATTTTAATTTTTTTTGTGTTCTTTATTTTGTAAGTTTACAGTTATTCCCAGATTTTTTGGAAGTGGTTTTTTTTTGTTAGTTGCTGGAAGTAACGCTTTTGGTGGGATTTCCAACTGAAAGCAGGCGTGAGAAATTCTGCCAGGATTAAATCTGGTTAATCTCCAGCGCCAATGTAAGTTAGGTGCCTGAGAGTATGACGCCATTTCATTTGCACGTGACGCCAACCTTTGGTAGATGCCGAAGGGGCATCTAGAAGTCATATTCATATTTGCATTGAACATTAATGAAGTGTACTTGAACTCTCTAATCGTTTTTGAACATTTCAACCTTTGAGATTTGATCGGTGCCACGCTACTTGACAAGAAGCCGCCTGTCACTTCAAAGTTTCTCACCATCAATCAAGAAACAAGTGGAGATGTACTAGCCCTAGTAAGTAGTTCTGCAGAATCTTAAAAGAAAGTATCAAAAGTTATCTAAAATCAATAAGTTCAAGGAAGGTGATTTGGTATTGCGAAGTACGAGCTATGTAAGTTCTCTGTAGGACATAGTTACTCACAAGCTATTTCTGCTGTTCGACAGACCATTCGAAATAACAGCAGTTGTGATGGAAAATTGCTGTGCACTAGCAACATTGGTTAACCGACCTGTTGGCCGCTATAATATCACGCAACTCAAGCCCTACAAGACACCTGATGTAGTGATATAAATTAATTGTCTGGTTTATTGTTTTATGACATTTGATTTAAGTCTTTGGGTCATTATGTAAGAGTGATTTTGTCTTAAGGACATTTTTAACAGAACTACAGTGAGGAGAGCAAGTTATTGTTTACAGCCCTTGGTGCACTGTGTTACGTATTTACATTTGACTCCCGATTATCCGCTTTGCAGCTTAACCACAGTATATTTTAACATTGAGTATTAATTTTTTAAGTTTTCTTTAAAGACTGGTGAACAAAGGTTGGAG
Source organism: Clitarchus hookeri (assembly GCA_002778355.1). Taxonomy (NCBI): domain Eukaryota; kingdom Metazoa; phylum Arthropoda; class Insecta; order Phasmatodea; family Phasmatidae; genus Clitarchus; species Clitarchus hookeri. Next base: position 850,109 of record NQII01000407.1, on the reverse strand, counting down.
TTTCAGACGTTTGTGTTAATTAGTGGAATACAAAACTATGTAGGCCTATTCAAAATTAATTATGGTTGAAGAGTATAATATGTGTGTTTTCATCAAAGCTTACAACATAGCTTTCGTGTTCGACGACAACCTCAAGTGCGCTACACAACTGCGAGCTGGCAACTTTGCATACGTTGCAGCCGCTAGCCAGCCAGTCCGTTGCTGCGGGCACTAGTCAGCCCATCCCACGCGCACCCACTGTCACCGCATTCTGCTTGTGTGGGCGGTCCTTTGTTGTATGTTTTTGTAAGTATGTAGTTGAGTAATGTCTGCGAAATGAAAGTGTGTAGTTTTGACAGTGCAACAGAAGTTGGAGATAATTAATAAACTGGAATGAGGGAGTTCCAAGAAACAACTTTTGGTTACGTATGGCTTGGGTGAAACTACAGTATGGGACATAGGAAACAACAAAAGTAAACTACCAGAGATTTCAAACAATGCAGATTCTGCAAGTGGATTGTCCAAAAGAAAAATAATGAAACCATCATACGAGAAACTAGATAAGTGTTGGAGTGGTTTAGCCAAAAATGTGCCGTGGGAGTAAAAGTGTCAGGTATAGTAAGTGCCAAACAGACTCAGAATTTTTTAAAAATTACTTGAGATGGAAGAAGAGTTATTTTTTACTAATTTGTACAGTGCTATTTATTGCACACTTCAATGTGAAAATTAGGGATGCAGCCATTATGCAAATATGTAAATGGTTACACACTTGGGAAAAAAAATTAACACCACCTGTTTTTAATGTAAAATTATGTACCTACACTTGTTGGAACTTGGCATCCATTCCTTGCAAATGGCTAAAATTGACAAATTGTGTATGCAAATGTTTAATAACTGGGAATGAAATGCATAACAAGTATGGCATTGTGTGTGCTCTCCTCTCCTTAAGTTCATCTGTATACATGCTATGTGCATCATGGGTTATGATTACTGTAAGAGGTTCTGGCTACCTTCTGTAAATGCAGTGGTAAAGTAAAAGTGGTGTGAGAGTGCATTGTGCAAGCACGTAATTTAAACACTTTTTTCAGGGTACTAATAAAATATATTATTAACTGTAAAACAGAAAATGTATATTCTTGCTGTGAAAAGTGTTGTAGTACTTAAAATGTAATGCCTTAAGGCTTGTTTGTTTCTTTGTAGCCTATCCATTGTCCAACAAGCAATTCTGACAACTGGACGGAGAGCTGCCCAGTGTGTTGTATGTCTAACTTCAAGTCTGCCCAGGAGTTGGTGTCTCACATAGAGGATCATTTTGACCGTAAAGGTACTACAGTGTCGCCTACAGTAGAAGTATCAATGCTCTCCATTATAAGAATCGTCCAAATTATGTATGTACAGTAAAACCTGACTGATAAAACCTGTCATTTTTTTTTTTCTGGGAATACGGTCATTAGCAAAGGGTGGTTGTTATATATATATTTGGAAAATTTTCGATAAATTTTGACCCATCCCTAACCCTTACATGTCAAAATTTGCAATTTTTGCATGAAGTCATGTTCAATCATTTCTGGTGCGGACATGACAAGTTTTTAAAATTAGATACATATAAGTTTATTTTAATAGGCAGACGTCTTCCGAAAATAGAGATCCATGTTAGAACTTCCCCGTTTCACAAAAAAAAAAAAAAAAAAAAAAACCTTAAAAACCGTGTTATGTGTAACTTTTAGCAAGTGCAAAGTCCATTTTATTTTTAGTACTTGATGCAGGAAAATCTAAGGATTTATTATTGAAATGTTAACTTATTATTAGATGTCTATTACACAGGTATTGCGGACTGTATATACCCACGATGCAGGGGTTGAGAAGGTTGGGTGCTGTGAATGTAGTACGCATGGCTGCTTTTGCTCTGGTTGGGCGAGGGAAGGGCTACTGTACTGTACATGCGATCAATACCGCTTGCCTGGTGCGTACAGATAACCCCATGGACTGCTTCCATTTATTGACTGACGGGTGACATAACATTTGGCTAGAGGAAGGAAAAGCTGCAGGTCTGGATGGATTTTGCAAAATTTGCAGAAGTAATTATTTACATGGAAGTATGTTAAAGATGAAACATATTAACTTAGTATTGTTTATTACAATACATGTATTATCAATGTGCCATAATGAACCACATTAATTATGATGTACATTAATATAAGTACTTGTTTAATGAAACACGTCTCCCTTTTTTCTCATTTGTTGTAACTATATAATACTGTGTAATAAAATTAACAATCACTGCACAGAACCAGCCATCTTACGTAAGCAAGGCTTCAGTGGACGGCCAGGCAACTAGTGCAGGGAATTGGCAACTGAATCTGCAATGGTGCTACAACACCACGCCCTGCCAGAACAAATAACATTTCTTCCCTATCACTTGTTTTCACACAAAATTCCTTCTAGACAGCTTCTACACTTTTGGGGGTGGGTTTTGTTAACACAGAGGGAAAAATTCAGTCCCTGACAACTCAAATATGGAAAACTAATCCTTACTGAAGATACCAGAAGCTGAGTTCTATGATCTCACAACTTCAGCATGAAAAAAAATTGGAGCATATTTAAACAGAATATTTACTATCTGTGTACCACATAAACATACAGTAAACTGGTGGTTCCGAAACTTTTTACCACCACACTTCCCCCACCGGTCTGAATTCCACTAAAACATAAATTATGATAAATATAACATTTTATTCATTTTACATTTTGGTTCATACTATTTAGCAGTTTTTGATTTAAAATGTTTAAAACGCATTTAACAGGAAGTCAGTGATTGGGAAATGTGAAAAAAGCGGGAAATGTAAGAGTTGTAAAATGCTGTGGGAAATGTACAGGAATTTTTCAGAATTGCAGAATTGTTTTCTGGTTTATGAAAACTGCTTTAGAACTTCAGAAATGGCACCCAGGGAATGTAACGATAAAGATTCTGCACCATCTTTAAAATTTGGATTACCAAAGTCAGAATACTACAGTGCGTAAATAATCTCTCTCATGTAACTTGGCAAGATTTCGACAGTTTGACAAAATAATAGTGCCAGTGTTTACTTTTCGTTTATGTATCCTTTCGCCATCAGCTAGTACGTAAGTGGCTGCTGTATATTTTATTAACAAGCTGCCAGCCAGTCCACTTGCCATTGTAATGCTAAACAAATGTTAAGGTATTTATAGACTGACATCTGTGTCTAAAAAATTATAAAAGTAAAAATAGAAAACCTTGCAAAAATTTAAATATTTGTTAACTATTTTTTAATCTATTACAGACAACGAATGTGGGTTAACATTTCCGAGACGGTAAAAAAAACCAGTACTTCACTTCATAAATGAAGCAAAAAAAAAAGGAAGCCAGCCGCCTAGTCACTGCATAAAAGAGGCTAAAAAAAAAAGGAAGCCTTCTGCGCACTGCAGTTGTTGACATTCTTTTAATGACCACAGGTTACCATGATCTTATGGCATGCCACAATGTTTTGGCTTTTAGTGCCGCAAGTTATTTAATTTTAGTATTTTCCAAACATATCACAATCACCACATATTAATGTAAAAAAATAATAATTTGTGACATATTTACTGACCTTAAATAAATTTAATACAACAAGTTTACCTGTATACATTAAATCTTATCTTCACACTTTGTTATTGTTCAATTCTTCCATATGTTAAATAAAACATTTAATGAATTTTACGTGCATTGGTTTAATGTAGTTGCAAGCAAAAGGCTTCAAAATAGAAGCAAATACTGGAACCAATGTTTAAATTGTAGAATCGGTACCGGAACCGATATTTTTTGTTATTCGACCCATCCCTAGTTGAAAATATTGTGCATAATATTTATTTATTCGAGCCATTTCATAAATACTCATAGAATATGTTAATACTCAAGAATATGCTCATACTTAACCAGGTATACAAATACTGTATTATTCAGGTTTATTTTCATGGGGTCTAGGGGCATTTACGCCCCTAAGATTTTAGCAAGCAGTTGCATAATCCGGTTTTAGTTTTGTTATCAGACCATATAAATATTACTATTTTCAGAGATAAGCCATGTTGTATTTACAGCAACCCAAGTTATTAGTAATTTTGTTTGCAAGTGCACAGCAGGTACATTGTATTTGTTTGATTGTTTTAATACTAATGTTATATCAAATAGTATTTCCACAAAATTATTATAAACAGTGTAATTGACATAATAAAAATCAGATACAGATTGCCACCTGTCATTAGAATATTTTAATACACTTAAAATATAATAAATAAAAAATCGAATGATCTCAGAAATAATTCAACGTCAAGCATAATTAAAAAGAATAAATACCCTATCAAAGCCGACTTTGATAAGCTAAACAAAATGGAAAACATACTACAAATATTTAATATAAAACTAAACTTGATGTCGGGCAGCCCCATTTGTTACTTTCGGCCCTACCAAATCCAGCATCAATAAAATACATGCTAAAGTAATATCTAACACCAAAAACATTTCAAAAACTGTATTAAAAATTAACCATAAAATTGAGGCATGGCATGGTCCATGTATAAGTAAAAATATCTAGGCGGTGCTGACAAGAACAATATCAAGTGCACTTTACTACAATTAAAAAATATAATGGTAGTGTACGTATGCCTTCCGTAAGGCTCGAGCAAAACCATAGGCAAAATCAGCTCACTTAGAATGATAGGAACAAGACAGTCTATAGCGGTATATGATGTTAAAATAAACCAGAATTTTGAAAGACTTCCAAACAAAACTTAGATAATGACACTGTTATAACGTTACTTATAAAATTCAGGATGTCTGATAAGGAGGAACAATGAACCAACAGAAAGAACCATCTCAACCCATGTGAGTGGATGCACTAAATTATTTAATACTCTTAAAAGGTTAATAACTAAACAAAGTGTATATACATCACAAAGATATAACACTTAGTTAACAATCAATATCTCATAGATACAATACTTAATATTACACCATGCACCACTGCAAACAACTACTCCTGTTAATATAGCCACAAAATTTAATTTACAAACAAAAAAATATCTATTGAATGACCCACCTTAACAAACGTTGGCCGAGCTATACAAACATTATATGTGACTGCTAAGCAACGATCATGATGATGCGGGCAAAGACGTAGGCTGGAAGACTTGAAGTTCGTCGGAGAGAAGTGATTGATTGAGCCTTGAGCCGTATGGGCTACGGCCTTAATATACCGAGGTTTAAGCAGACAACATGGTGCTGCGCAAACACGGAGAGGAGGAAGTAGGATGGTATCAGGGTGGGGATCCAGAGAACCCGAGCAACGAAAAAGAGTGCGCTGGAGTTCAGTAACACTATAACAAGCCACTGCGGGTACAAGTGGCGCCACACTCGGTGCACTAGCACAAAGAATAACATTACAAGTGGCGCCACACTCGGTGCACTAGCACAAAGAATAACATTACAAGTGGCGCCACACTCGGTGCACTAGCACAAAGAATAACATAATATTCTCTTTTGTTAACATATACAGTACAACTTTAATACAAATTAAATGGACCAGTGTACTTGGTTTGGTTTAGTTTGAACTAGAAATATGTATTTACATTTTCTTTATTTACTTTAACCATTTCCTAAGTAACTTATTGCAGTGTTTGCAACAAAACAGATTGTCTAGCCATTGCATGATTTGAAGCACCAGATGTGTTCCCGTCTCTTCAGTTAAATTTTATACTGCTTGATGGCATGAGTGTTTGCCACTGTTCTATGAGCACAACTGTATAATTACCTGGATTGGCCAGTGAAAGCAGCCCCGAATTGGGTAGGGGGAAGGAGTCAAATAATTGACTGTGGAACCAGCCAGCGAAGCACACTCCATAAACCCATGTAATGTAGTATAATTATACTTAATGAAAATATTACTAACTCTGCTATTAGTAGTTTTGTATCAAAACTCGTAGAACCGCAGTCTGTGAAAAAGGGGGCAGACTTGGCCAAAGTGATGTTAAAGCAAAATATACTCTTTCCTTTTCCAGGTGCATCTCCCATCACACCAGATGTGTCGTCAGACCGACTGCTGGCTCGAGAAATTGAGAAACGGGAACGGGAAGTGAGGCGGCAAAGAGAGCAACAAGAGTTTGAGTTGTTGCGGGTATGTCACCATCAAATTTCTAACCTGTACATGCATATGTTATTTTGAACACTTTTTATGTCCCTTAACTTATAAGAAATGAGGTCTAGGCTAAAAATGACCAATCATATACTTGGTACAATTAGGTCTGAACTTGGGAAACATTCTGATGAATAAGCCAGCAGACAAGTGAAAGAAACATAGGCTTAGACATTCAGCTAAAAGATAAACAAAAAGTTAGTAAAGTGAATATTTGTACAAAACTAAACCATAACCTTCTTATCCATGTTGTTAACATAGCAGTTAATGAAAACCTCATAAAAATTGTACTCATATACAGAGTGCGTTGATTTGTGTGGGTAGTAACTGGAGTGTGGACCAAGGATGTTTTATATAGTAGAGGTCTGCAGAGGCCCTATTCGTGGTGTGGGTGAAACCATTTGGGGGGGAGAACGAGATTGAAAGAGGAATAGAGGAAAGCACATTGGCAATAGGAAGTGTTTTAGTAAAGGTCTCTACAAGTATGATTATTTTGTGCAGTGTGTACAACAATGGTACGACTGCCTTAACCACTGAAACAAAAAATCTGTAAATAAGATAATGTATAGGAAAATACAATTATTTTTTAGCTTCTTCGCTACTTTTTGCCATGTCTTACATTTACAGTAGACTCCCTCTCGTCCGGCCTTGGATGGTTCGGCCGGTACCTGGTATGCATGAGTCACGCCCAGCCCAGACGGCTAGACAGACAGGTCGAGACCTGCAATCACTTACTTACCTCCTTATTTGACACAGTTCAGTTGAGAGGAGCTATCATTCGTGTGCGGACCTACATTGCGATACATATGTATGTAGTTTAAACGGTTAGAAATATGAGTGCTAAACGTAAACATTCATTTGCTTCAATGGAACAAACACTAGATATCCTGCAGCATCTAGATAAGTGTGAATCGGTCCAAAGTATCTGTAGAGTTTGTAATTTAGGCAAGAGTATGGTTAATGACTGGCGTCGAAACAGAAAATCCATACAGGATTTCTGTACTCAAATTGAAACAGAAAAAGTGCTTTCAACGCGTTGTATTTTAAAGAAACCAAAGTACAAATTTGTAGACGAGGCCTTGTGGCTATGGTTCATGCAGGAACGCAGAAGAGGCACTCCGATAAATGTGCCGATTTTGAAAGAAAAGGCAACAATCCTACACTCAAAACTAGAAGAAAGGGGTACATTCTCTGCAAGTGATGGTTGGCTAACGCGTTGGAAGAAACGACATGGAGTACATATCCTTGGCGTTTGTGGAGAAAAATTGTCGGCGGACACATCAGCTGCTAGTGGCTTTACAAAAAAACTGAATGACATAACCAGAACAAGTTTATAATATTGACGGAACAGGTTTAAATTTTAAAATTTTGCCGAAGAAAACATTTACTACATGTAAGGAAACTTCAGCCCATGGATTTAAAGCCAGTTAGGAGAGCATCACCGTGGCTTTGTGTTCAAATGCCTCAGGGTCCCACAAGCTGCCTCTGTTTGTTGTTGGAAAATTGGCAAAGCACAGAGCTTTTAAGAATTTAAACATGTCTTCCCTTCCGGTGTACTACAAGGCACAAATATCAGCTTGGATGGACACGAATCTGTTAAAGGAGTTGTTCATAAGCGAATTTGTTCCTAAAGTGAAACACCATTTGGCGAGTTTGAAAATGCCACCTAATGCTCTTCTACTGCTCGACAATGCGCCTACCCACCCACAAGAAATTGAATGTGAAGGTTCTAGTCATGTAAAACTCTTATTTTTACCACCTAACGTAACTAATTACGTTGATTATCTTTAATATTCCTCTTGAATTTAAATGTCATTTAGCTAACCTTTTGTAGTTATATCACTCCCAGGTTCCTTGTGTTTACTTCTTCATCGTATTGTATTTTATTATATATGAAGGGCAAACAGAGTTTTACTTAAAGAATAGGACATTATAATTTAAATAACAAGACAGCATAATTTGAGGCATCATACTTTAGAGAAGTTAAAGGTTAGGGTTTTGGAAAGTCATAATTCATACTAGGAATACAATATACAACAGAGTGATGCATGGGAAATGGAATAGTATGATCTTAATTTTAAAACTTACTTTAACATAAAATACTAAGTATTTTAATGTAAAGAACTGTGTTTTTGTGTATATACATAAAATATATGTATATTCACTAAAGAATAACTCTTTCCAAAATGTGATAATATGGCAGCAGCACGAGTCATTTACTCTGCCCTGTAAGCCAAGAGTGGGACATTCCATAGAAACTTGCAGCTCTAAATGAATAGGTGGTTAGGAACTTTAAAATATAGAAAAAAAATTTACAGAACACTAAATACTAGGTTTTGGAGACTGGCACCTTGTGACATTACACAGGTACTCTAATTTATGTTGTGTTTATTAAGCATTTACTTGTGTATCACCATGCTATTTATATAGAGTGGTTGCCCTTTGTATATTTCAGTTGCATTTTAGCTGTTCTTGTGCCCCTTCATTGTCTGATCGAATCTATGACAAATTTCTAAATAAAACCTGAAGTTATTATTAATGCACCAGTTTTAAAATGTGTAACCTCTGCAGCAGTAACATGGAGGTATGTGTTCAGGCACAGTACGGCATGGACAATCAGGGTAACTTCCGAGAACAGAGCCTTACGAATATGCAGAAAGCAGTGTATGCTGGCGAGATGACTGTCGCAGACTACTATGAGCGCCAGATAGAGCTGCGAGCAGCAGAAAGTAGTGGGGTAGATGATGGCAGCTCGTGCACAAAGGGTGAGTAGTGCTTCAACATAAGTCTATTGTTTCCTTGTATTTATTAAGATTCAACAATTTTGGTCACACAGTGTTTTGTAACTAGTGCAACAGTTTTGTGCATAAAATCATTTTTCTTACTTGTGTGTATTTTCCATGTTTAAACCGCTTCAGCTCTCAGTAACAGATCTTATGAAATGTAACTACATATATCCAAGAAATCGGAGCTGTCTAGTATTTTGTGAATTAATTTTTTCTTTGATTGTGCAGCAGTTACTTGACAGAATTGACGCATGATACGTGTATAAACTACTCTTTTTTGCTACAACTGCGTATCATCACTTGCACGCCACGTGCCCTACAAGTGATACAACCCTGAACGATATCTACCCAAGCCAACATTATGTCTTGAACCCATTACGAGCTCATCTGACACCCGCTGACAAAAGGATTCAGATGGCGCAACCAGACCACCTCCTCCAGGTAGAGGGGGAAATACAGCTGACGATCGAGGTCCACCACAGAACCACTCAAGTAGAATTCCTGGTAGCCCCACACATTGGGAAAAAGATTATCTTGGGGCAGCCCGGGCTGCTACAGCAGCTGTGCATTTTGGATTGTAAAGAACGCCGCATTCATATTGGAGAAAAAGGGGGCGTGACAATTGACTGGGAGGGTAGCCAGGTCGATGCAACCCCTCCCTCTACCCCAACACAAGTTCTAGAAAACCCAGTCTGCCTTCAACAGCTGCAAGTGGAAGTGCATCAGCTGGCTCCAAGTCAACAGCGGAAACCGAAGACCAAAAATCAGACCCAAAGAGCCCAACATCAACGTATGAAGCCCCAAGCCGAGCTCGAACCAAATCCTTTCTGAGAGCCGGAAGTCCGACCACCATGAACCAGAACCAGCCCCGAACTCCAGAATTTACACCAGAAATCCGATGTAGAGAAGGAGGTGGAGCATCAATCGCAAGGGAGTGCAGCGCCTACGCGAACATAACCCCCGGTCACATGGTGTGGTTCGTACAGATCACTCCACTCTACCTCTTCCAGATACATGCAATGAAGGAGCACCCAGGGGCGAAGTAACTCCAGGATTAGTAGTTCCAAGTTATTCTGGCTGTCCCCAAAGAACCGGGAACACTTCGATACACCCTAGAGACCACGCCCGACAATGGAGAGGCTGGCCGAAGAAGGCAAGGATCAACCTCCCTTGTCACCTCTCCACGAGTCAACCTGGCAGGATGAGCCCAGCTGTGTCGTTACTGTGCCGGGTATGACAACATGGAGCAGCAGGCAAGTCCGAACTCTTGGCCCGACTACCAGCAATGAGCAGGATGAGCCCAGCTGTGTCGCTGTGCTGGATGGCAACGTGGAACAGCAGACGAGGCGTGAACCCCGGACGGATGAGTCTGCACCCGCACCACCATTCGAGGCAGAGGTTGAGTCCGAGCCCTTGGCCCCGACTACCCGCAACAAGCAGGATGAGCCCAGCTGTGTCACTGTGCTGGATGGCAACGTGGAACAGCAGACAAGGTGTGAACCCCGGACGGATGAGTCCGCACCCGCACCACCATTCGAGGCAGGGGTCGGGTCCGAACCTTTGGTCCGACTACCTGCAATGAGCAGGAAGAGACCAGCTGTGTTGCTGTGCAGGATGGTAACGTGAAACAGCCGGAGGAATCCGAACCACGGACAGAGGTGTTCGCAGCTGCAGGGAGTGATGCTGAATCTCTTCACCCCGCTGAGTCAACGCAGAGACGAGAGCAGCTGCAGCACGCCTGTCGCACTGCCTTCCAAGGCCAAGTCGGCAGGTACTGCGAAACTATGTGGAGACCCACCCTTAGCTTTGTGTGGCCGTACCCATGGCATGCAGAATTAAGAAACCGTAAAGTAAGTGCCACCTCCAAACACCCGAACCCATAGACAGCGGGAAAGAGGGGGTAAGAAAGCCGTAAATATCTTTACCAGAGACAGTAACAGTTAATCAATGCCAGTAAGTGCCGTGTCAAGTGTAAATATTGACACAATCCGGTACAGTATGCAAGGAGAGACTGCAGTGAAATTAACCAGTAAGCTGTAAAAGCTCCGTCAAGACAGTGACGTTTTAAATAAACTAGTAGTGTTAACAACATAAGGGTCAAAATCAGTGATTACACACACATCATAATCATAAGTAAGTGATGCAAGGAGACCGTAAGTGTAAACCAGTTAGACAACAGACAGTAAATCTCCTTACGTAAATTAAGTGTGGAACAGTGTGACAGAGTACTCCAATAAAAATATGCCTACCCGCTGAACAGCAACCCTGAACTCATGGTGTATCACCAAACTCTCTCCAAAGGGAAAGGACGCACGAACTGCATAAGAAGGGAGGACTTGGAACAGGTGTAAGTCTGCCTAACAGAAACTGTCTGAAAAGAGATTATTGTTGTAAATAATTTGAAAGTGCTATTATGTATCTTTTGAGTGCTATGTGTTTTTTTCTTAAATGTAGGTGACCCATACGAATTTGTAGTAGGTAAGTGTGTATATAGGATTTCAATGTAACTCGCGTAGCTTAGGTTAAGTAACAAATCCCGGAGACATAGTGTTCAGAAGGCCTTATGCCCCCTCCCTAGAGTGGAACCTGTCACAAGTAAAGTGAACCTGCCCTGCGATCCATTGGAGGCTACAGAGCAAGCCACTTTTAACATGCCTTCAGCCAGGGCAGGCAGAAAGATAGTTTCACCATACCCCATGTGAGTTTGGGATTGTAAATACCCTATTTGCCCCAGTGATAAAGTTTGCCGGCATGCCTGTTAATTTGACTTTTCAGCATAAACTGTAAATAGTTTGTATGTAACCACAGCCCCTCAGCTGGTCTTGTGAGCATCATGCATTTTCCCTTTCATTGAAGGGTTGCATACACTCATCCAAAATCCCAGTTACTCCCTCCAGGCAACACAACTCCCCAGGGGGCCCAAGCCATTAGCATGCCACCTGCCAAGCGACTCCAGCGGGAGAGAGAGACAGAGCAACCACAAACCAGCATGCGCCAGAGTCGCGCGGAAAACTTACAGAAGAGCAGCAGAGACAGAAGCGAAAGCCGCCCACATTCAGGTGACAGTCCGAGATAACCTGCCCACCAATATGAATCTAGGTCGCAAGAGAGAAAAAAAGGGGGGGGGGGAAATTGATAAGTGACACGTTTATAGACTACGTTTTTGCTGCAACTACGTATTATCACGTGCCCTACAAGTGATACAACCCTGAATGGCAATTACCCAAGCTATTAAGTCTCCTGTAAGATGATGGATGCCTGGAGACCGTAATGCACCTGAAGGAAGAATATATAACATCTCCTCCGCCTTAAATAAAACCGAGTGGAATAGGAAAATACCTGTAAACCACGCCAGCAAAGCTCTGCGCCTGAGCTCGTGCAGCCGATGCAACCTGCACAAAAGGAAGGTCTGCTTCCAGCCACCCCGAGAGATGGCAGCAGACTTAGGCTCCGCCTACGAGGGAAGAGTCACCCCGGCCAAAGCTACCCGAAGGCGTCTGAGACACCCCCCAGCGCAGGAGAGTAGATGTCCCTGCACCGCCGCAAAATGGCAGTAGGGCTCCAGCAGCTCGCTCCACCACCTCATGTGGTAGAGCTCTCTGCTCGATATACTCTCTTCCGCTCTCCTCATGAGAGGCCATCATTTGATCATCAGCTAACAATGCCAAACTTCTTCTTGCACGCGCTGCAGCCCCAGAAGAGTCATCGACCCCCCTACATTCGACACTTGCCGTCAAACCCACACCCCATACTTTCTCCCTAAGTCCCTTCAGGACACCACCAACTTCAGTTGGGGTTTAGTTGTAATCACAGCTGCCTAGTTGTTGCACTGCTTAAACGACCTGTCCCAGCCTTCAGCTATCTTACCCCCCAGGGAACGAGCTCACCTCACAGTTCTCCCCAATCATCTGTTTGGTCCCCTTGTAAGACTCCCTGAGACTNCCACCCGCCAACTGATGAGGCCTCACCTCACAGTTCTCCCCAGTCATCTGTTTACAGCCCTGGTAAAACTCCCCGGGGCTGTACACCCAGTCGTCGAGATCCTCCGCCTAGGCCTACCACTGGAACTAGGCGTCGATCCAATTGACGACGCAGATCCAGCTCCACCAACCAGCACCAGTGTGCCAGAAACCTGCCAGCTGCAGCGCGAGTACGCCTCTCTGCCGAGCCGTCCAGCATACGCCATCACCATCAACCAGCCGGACCAAGAGACCAGACATTGGATCAGTACCGACGAGCACCCGTCGACTGGCAGTGGGAGGTAAGCCAGCGGCTCTGCCAACACCCCGCACTCGCAAATCAATACTAGCGCAGCTAAATTTTGTGCCAAGGCGGTAACCTACCCGCTCTATGCTGTATAAAGGCACCATAAAGGCCAAGCACCAGATTTTACAGACCCTGCCACAGTAGGGTCTGTACCCCATTGCACCTGTGCGCCTGATCTAGCGCAGAACTAAGAAACTTCTAACTATAGAGACATGGCACGCTCCTGTCCCTAGACCATCACATGTCAGAATATTAGGTGGTTTGGTCATGTAGCAGCTTGCCATTGAAATTTGTGAAATCCCACCAGCTGTGATTTTCAATCCTTTTCCTAGGTAAATGCCTGGAAGTCTCTTTGAGCTATTAATTATGTTAGCAGTATGGCCTAATTACTGTAAGTGATACTGTGTTTGCTCCTATGGGTACAAAATTATTCATTAGCCATTACTGTTTCCAGTCTTCAACTGAGCCCTCTGTAAAACTGCCACTATTTTCTCTCTGTTTTATATTTTGTGGTTCACATAGTTTGTGTTCTTCTCATTCCTGTACCTTTGGTATTTGGTTCATCCTTGGGGATTCTCTACCTTCTGTGTCTCATTCCTTTTATATGTGTAGGCAGCCTCTCTGTTATTGTACATGTAGGTATGTACAGGTATATGACTATTTAAAAACATATTGATGAGCTTAAGTAGCTGTAGTGTGAAGCTGTCAGTGAGCATGGACCAAGTTGTGATGTATTTGAATTTTGTGGATTCAGATGTGGTGTCGAAGATCTGTGCAGTGAGTGCCTTATCTGCAAATGTTGTGGCAACATTAATGTGCACTACGGCTGACCACTACGCATCCACATATGGAGATAAAGGCTGGGGCTGTGGATACAGGTGTGTATCAGTTTGTAGCTGTACATCTCAGTTTCGTTGTCTTTACTACAGAGTACAGTGGACTCTCTATCTACCGTTTTTTAGAGGACTGTCAAAATATTTCCATACATTAGAGATTTTAGTAGATGAGGGTTCTGACATGTACATCAATAAAATACGTGTAACCTTATTAGACCTCATGTTGAGTATAATGAGAGCTTTACATTATTTGTGACTAAACTTTAATTAGTAAACACGATAAAAATGGGAATTTTAGAAAAAGTATTACGTACTGTATAGTATTACTGTAAATACTGTATATAATTGATTGTAAGCCGTCACTGAATGCAAGCCGTCACCGAATGCAAGCCAACCTCTAACATTTAAACCCTCAGAAAAATAAAATAATATGATACTGAATGCAAGCCGAATTTTTAATGTCCCGCGCACACGATAGTGTGACAGTTAGTGCCGCGTGCTGCGTGAAGGTAGGGAGAGTAGGACAAAGAAAATTCGGGGCAGCATGTTGTGACAGTTGCCTCTAAAGGGGGTGGGGGTGATTGGAGCAAGAGGATGAGAATACAGATGATAGGAAAGATGTTTGCAGGTGGGGGAGAGCTGAAGAATAGAGGTGTGGAAGAGAGCTTGGAGCCATGTAGGAAAGGAGGGAGGAAGGAAGCTTGGTGCTGTGTGGGTGTGACTTGAGGGAGGAGGGAGAAAAGGAGAGTAGTGGTGTGGATGTTGCTGGGGGGAGGAGGGAGGAAGGGAGCCTTGTAGTAGTGTGGGTGTGGCTAAGGGGAGGGTAGATTGATGGCCGGGGGAGGGGAGCAAGGAAGAAGGGATCTGCCAGTGGCAGGGAAATAATGAGACACCACTCCAGGACTGCCGCCCTGACCTATTCAGAGGCCACACCCAGCCAAGCGATAAGGGGGTGCTGCGCTTGACACACAAACTGCACATTTTTATGAACTGGCACCAGTTCATTATACTAGTAGTAAGGTTGTAACATTACTGGTAAACATACACTGTTCATTTTTTCAGCTTGTTTTATACATGCTCTGTCAGAACTGTATGTTATATTATCTGTCCAAATTCTAAGCCGAGGCATGATTTTGGAAGATTCAAATTGATAAAAAAAGGTTGACTTACAATGCGGTAAATATGAAAATACAAAGTACAGTACATATATAATTGACTAGCTGTGTCCGTGGCTCCGCTCGCATGGACTATCGAATTATTTTTTAGGTTTTTTTAATTAAGGTCCCCCTCCCTCCCACGACGCTTCCACCCGCCGCCACCATTGCTCTCCACGTCCGCATACGGTAAACCAACTCGCGAAAGTAAATTTTTTGAGATATTTTCTTGCGATAAATAGTAGCCAATATCAACTTTCAGCCGTCCAACTATTTCTGTGCAAGAAATAACGTCGAATTGTTGCTAGGTTGTGACGTTGCATTGTTATTGCGTATGTGTACTTTTTCATTTTCCAATAAGAATTTCCCCACTGGAATGAGAAATTTCCTCGGGGTAAAAAGTAGCCTATGTCACTTCCCGACCCTCCAACAATCTCTCTGCAAAAATTGACATTGATCCGTAGCTCCGTTACGACGTGGAAGAAGGACAAACAAACAAACAAACACACTTTCACATTTATATAATAGTTAGAGTATATATAGCAAGGACCGATATATTTTTCAGTTACATATAAATTGAAAAGTTATTTTCCATATCGATACTTATCGATATATCTATAAGTATTGATATATCGAGCATTGATGCAGTACTGTACCCCAAGCGCTAATTTTACAAAAAAAATTTTTTTTGAGAGAATGAGATATTTTTTTGGTATAAAAAGTAGCCCATGTCAACTTTTACTGCAGTACAGAAGCACAGCCGCCGATCTTTCATGGTGCGGTCTGAGCAAAGTAGCGCAGGGGTAAGCAATACATTCACATTCGGGAGGGCCGAGGTTCTAATCCCAGTCCGTCCATTCTCATTTTGGCTTTCTATGGTTTCCCAAAATCGTTCCAGGCGAATAGGGACATAAGCACAGTAAATTTGGTAATGAAAGGGAAAAGTTTTATCTCTGGTAAAAACACTTATTAGTATTTCTCTGTTATAGATAGATATATGCTACCGTGGAGTTTTTTTGTCTTTTTATTATACACAATTTTTTACTACGTGATATTGTTCCATCTTTAACAGTTTAAACAGCGCATTGCAAGAGAGCGCGCTGGCAGCAAACTTTTTTTCTGACTTGATTCACTATTAGTATTGTTTGTAAATTTTTGATATATTTTCTCGCGATAAAAAGTGGTTCTCCAGAAGACCATCTGTACATGTCGTCTTCATTCTCAGTTGATGGACTTTCTATCAGTGTGACATCTTCTCTTCTCACTTCGGATTTAAGGTTAGTTTCATCATTTATGTTTTCTATATTTTCTTTTCCTTCATTAAAAACATATATTTGGGCTATATTCTTTCTAACCTCTGGAACTTGATCTTCATAAAAAATGACATTTCTCGATACTTTACTTGTTTTGTATTTATATTGTACATTCTGTAATAAGTATTATCATAACCAACCAGTATCATTTCCTCACTCTTCTTATCTAATTTTGTTCTTAACTGGTCAGGAACATGAACATACCCAGCACTACCAAACACTTTCACATGACCCAACTGAGGTTTTATTCCATTCCAGAACTCGTAAGGTGTCATGTTAGGGGTCTGGCTTGAGGAAGTTCTATTCAATATATAAACTGCACAGTTCACATCCTCAGCCCACAAATTCAATGGAACATCTCTTGTATACATCATAGAGCGAGCACTCTCCACAATAGTGCGTAGTTCTCTCTCAGCCCGTCCGTTTTGTTCAGGGGTGTATGGAGCTGTACACTCCTGAATTATGCCTTCTTTATCCATATAGTCCTTGAAAGCTTTGTTTATATATTCTTTTCCATTGTCTGTATGAGGGACCTTTGCATTGTGGGTATATTTGTTTCTGACCGTGGCATTATATTTCTTGAAAAATTCCAATAAATCACTTTTGTCTCTCATAAAATATATATGCCTGTAACTTGTAGCAGCATCTTTGAACAATACAAAATATCTCAGACCTTGAACTGATGTGTGACTCATAGGCCCGCAGACATCGCTGTATACTAGGTCACCTGGTTGCAGTTCTCCTCGCACTTATTTGTGAAATGGAAAACGACACTGTCTTCCATATGCACATGCTTCGCAAACAAAATTACTTTGATTGTCATCAACTTTTAAACCTTCAACAACACTATTATCACTAGTCTCTCGTGCCACTTTTTAATGTCATTTTGTTTGCTTTGAACCACCACATTATAAGTGTCTGGAACCTCTGTTTCAATATTTAGTTCATATAAATTGTTTTCTGTGATTATTGCACTCACTTTATCTTCTTTGTATATTAAAGCATTTGGGTATTTCTTGATAATAGTGTACCCTTTTCGACCGATTACTCGTTCAGAAAACAGGTTTCTTCTTAAACTAAGGACGTACAAAACTCCTTGTAGTACGCTATACTCCCACTGTTCATCAACCCATCTGCGAATCATAACTTTTCCAATACCGCACACTTCTACAGACTATTTGCTTCCTAATGACAATGACTTTTGGTTGCACTCCACAAGTTCTTCAAAATAATCTTTTCTGAATGTAATGTGCGCAGATGCATCACTTTCCAAAATCCAGGTATTCTCTTCAACTTCACTCAAGTTGGTTTCTACATTAAATGCCAACATTGTCTCATCTTTTGATGGTTTCCTTGTTGATTTCTTCGGAGCACGACATTCTTTAGCAAAATGCCCACGTTTCCCACAATTATAACATTCAAAACAATGTTTAGAAGTTTTGTTTTGATTTGATTTGAGCTACTACCACTTGCATTGTGTTTCTTTTGTTTTGTATTTGCTACAAGAAGGGCAGTTTCTTATTCTTCTTCACATGCAATACTGACCTCTTCATCCAACAAACGTGCAGTTAAATTAATGAGGGTCTGCTGTTTAGGATCCAATGACATCCATGCTTGAGGCAACGATCTGTACTTGCCAGGCAAAGTTCCTAGTATTTTTGTAAAGATGGCCAATTTGCTGACACTTTCACCACTATCTCTTAGCTGTTGAGCCAGGTTTTCTACCTTCGAGATGTGTTGTGCTACACTGTCACTTAAACACATTTTATACTGGTAAAATCTTTCATGAATCAGCATTTTATTCAATTCACTCTTCTGTTCGTATACTGATTCTAGTTTGGACATTATTTCATGAGCAGTTTGTAACGTTTGGGCAGTTTACACTGCCGAATGTTACCTTGCCACGGTTTGCTTAAAGGTAGAACACGAGACTCAGTACAATTGACGCCGATTGATTAAGAAATAAGTTCCAGGTTAGTTGTTATATATGTTTATTTAACATGTAGCGACACAGTTCACAACCGAATCTCATATGCAGAGTACGAACGTTCTCATATAAATGTACCAGTGCAGAAACAGCGCCACCGTAGTTTACAGATTATTGATGTCTCAAACTTGCATCGAAAGAAATATTACAATCGTCAACCTCCCACACTGGCGGAGAAATAAAATAAGAAAGTTTAGTTGCCGATGTGGGGGTTATCGTCCTGCCCGACGCGACCTAGATGACCATTGTTTGACGGAACTGAAGGGTGACTGCCCTCACCGCCGACTGACTTGAAGTGACACTAAAACTGCACCGGAGGAACTAAAACTTGTCGACGTCGCCTGAAAGAATCTAAATAATGCTGACGCTTAACAAAACTCCAAAGTTTGAAACAAAATGACAACCGTCCGCCCGATAACCGTAAAACGGCAAACGTCTGCCCGATAAACAAACTATCACGGGAAACAAGCCCCCACGGCTTTAATTTTGAATAACCGATAAAAATATTATGAAGCTTGGCAAAGCTTAAGAGAAACGAAAGAAATTCAAACACGTGCCCCGAAACTTAAGAATGTTGCGTCATTACAAGTTTCACAGTTTTCTATGAGTGTAATTTGCTTGAGATCCATTGAAGAGGCTATAATGTAATGAACATTGCCATGCCATCATGTTTTAACCACTCACTTGGGTTAGTTTCCGGTTTAGGTATGGAAATACCTAATCCCATTTGTTTTCAATGCACATTTTATTTGGAATTTCCATTGACAAAAATTATTTCCATCAAATTTTTCCATGTTCAAAGATCGTGACGTTTGCATTTTTGAGGTTACCGGCGCACAATTTTTCTGACAATAAAAATTACAACGTCTTTGCGGTTTTCTTCTGTTCTCTAAGTTCCAGAGCTTCCTGGGCCCATAACCTGTTGAGGTTTATGGGTTTCTTCTGTAATAAAACTTGAGATTTCTAGTATAAATGTTTTATTCACAACACTATAACAATGATACAGCAAGAAAGACACAGTTGTACTAAAAAAGGCACCGTTTTACAGTGGCGTCGCCTAGTGACAGTTATACCAACCAAACAGGTGAAAATTATGCCATCCAAACAATTTGTTTTCAAACAATACAAAATGTTAAAAACTTTTATATTTAATAATAGCCATTCATGCATTTAAGTTAAAAATTGTCCATGTTGTGTGAAATGGCTTCCATCTCAGGAGAAAACCTAGAAGCAGGAGTTTCAGTGGCAAGGCTACATCACAGCACTCAAAATGCCATAATTTTTGACCAGCAGCAATAGTGCTTAAAATTAATTTTGAGGAGAGCGATGATACAGACACAATGTCTAAATGCTAAGATGAGTCATTTTTAGCCACCTGGCAGCTGTGCGCGAGGCATCAGAAAGAAATAGGCAGGTGATCAATAACATGACTGGAAACTTGTTAGTGTCAGCACGTACACTCTGAGCCTAGAGAGCTGGTGAATTGTGGCACAGCCCGGTAAGGTGGTTGATGGTATTGCTGTTCCTACCACTGACATATATGCCTATTACTGTATTCTTGCTGCTAAAGGGCGACCATAACCTGTACTCTGCTAATTTCTGAGAAACAAATTTGCAAGTTGTACATGGGTAAATACTAGTAATGGACGAGATGATTTTTACAGCTTCGAGTCAAATCAAGCCGTTTGAAACTTGAGTCAAGTTCAGTATAAAATTTTAGAGTTAAAATCTAAGGGTGAAGAGATTTGGGTGGCTCTTAACAGCGAGGTCTTGAGAGGAGTTAAAATTGAGTTTGCACCATAGATGCAAATGTTTACCTACGTATACAGGTAAAATGCTAACCCCTTGTAACTTCTTTCCCCTCTTATAGTAGCAGTTTACCAAGACAAAATGTTTGGGACGACAGTAGAACCATTGAAATGAGTCTTCATTGCTATTTTTGCATCAAGTCTGTGTTCTGTCGTCTCCATCGTGAAAATGACAAGTTTTTTAAATTTAATATAAATTTATTTCAATAGACAGACTTCTGTAAAAAAATATGGTAACCAATACGTGTATACTTAGTTTCCCTTTGTCACCCAAAATGTTAAAAATATTGAGCTGCGCTAGAATTCACCAAGCATTTTAAGTACATGTTCATGCGTCTCTGGCGTAACATTAACTTAAATTTTTGCATGGAATATTGATTTAATTCAATAGTCAGATGTCTTCCCAATAAATTGATACGACAGAATTGTATCTGCAACCTTCCTTGTCGCCAAACAATTGCAAAAACTGTACTTTAAGATTGGAGAAGACGTACTTTTCAGCGAGTGAAAATTCAATTTTTAATGGCCTCTTGTGGAAAAACCAGAGGACATTTTAACAAAACATTAATTTATATTAATAAACAAACATATTTTGAATTAAATGATACAACATAAACTATATATGATGCAAGTTAACGTGCTCGCTGTAAGTACTACTCAGCCGAGACCAAGAAAGTATGTCAACTACACAAGCTCACGCTGTTCCTTCCTTTCTCTTTGACAACTTATGGTCAGGTGTAAATTACGAGGAATACTTGCAGCTCATCATCCCTCCTGGCTGCACGATCATCTTTGCCGCGTTGAAAACATTAACGCTAAAGTGAGCTGCTTAAGTATTTATAACTCAACATTTTTTTTGGTACTTTGCCATTTACCGGACTTTATGGTTTACCGGACTTTATGGTTTACCGGACTATAAATCCCCCAATTAGTCTAGTAAACAGAGGCTTTACTGTAGTTTTTCTGAAATCCCCATGCTTTAATTAATAAGGCTGTAAAATTTTAGAGAGATTGCATGCTTTACAAGAAAACTCTTGACAGTTTTTGTAAGGAAGTTCAGCTTGCAAAGACCTAAGAAACATTGAGATATTGCAGTTCATTGAAAGTTTGAAGGGCTGTAAAATTAAAACCGTAGGAGTCAAAAAAATAAAAAGGTATTTTCTTACATTCATGAAGAGATTGATTGACTAAAGTCGTATAAAAATCTAACAACATGGGTTTCAAAATAATTTTTTTGTTTGAATTGACATGGAATGACCCACAACACTGAAAATAATTGGTTGAAAAACGTTAAACATTTGAGGGAAATGTGGCAAAAAATAAATTTGTTGCACTTTTTTTGGTTTCTGCATTTATACCACACACAAACTCTATTTTCCGAACCCAGGTTAACGAAACTCTATTTCAACTGATGTAAACATACTGAAGGTCATGTCTCGTTACATCTGATGAACCCACTTAAAAAGCCTTGGGAAAGGAGACGTGCTCTGTGGGTACTGCATCATGAGGGATGTTACTGCCCTCTGGGAGGACACCCAGAATCTTCTCCCCTATTAGGAACTCCTTAGATTCCTCTCAAAGGCTATACCTGCTCCTACTGGACACCCACTCGAGCCACTCTTTCTTTGACATCTGTATATGCAACGCTGTCAGGCTGGGCAGAGACCAAGCAGACCTTGGCCTTAGCCAGGGAGGCTGTGGAGTCCATGTACAGGCTCGACAATGTCTACTCAGTCTTGTGGAAAGAAACAGCTCTTCAGAGGCATCGAAGATAGTTAGCATCTAACTGCTTGTGCACCAGTGAAGAGGAAGAACCCAGGAGTCTGTGTTTCAGCTGTTTACACGTGCCGAGCGCCATCTCTCCCCTCCCCTAGGAACCACCGAAACGCAAATCCAATGGGGTGTGTCCAAACCAACAGGCAAAGCTGTCCACCACCTAGTGCTCTCGACCAGCTGTGCCACCATTAGATCTTTTGCCCCAGTTTGCACACAAACTAAGCCAGAGATATGACTAGTCTCGCCTTGTGCTCAGAGGGCAATAATCTCTATTGCTACCGCAACATCCATCCCCGCCAGACTTCTGCTCGTCAAATGAGCTCTAGCTTCTCAGTT
>NQII01000407.1:814794-827655 GCA_002778355.1 Clitarchus hookeri | reverse complement strand
GCTGTGATGCCATGCACTGGCAGAATTACACTGAAGGTAAGGAGTTAAAGTTAATTCCTTGGTTTGGTATTTTATAGCAATTATTTCACAATTTTACCCTCAAAATATTTTTATCACATAGTGGTTGCACCCTAGGTTTTTGAAGCTGGCTTTGACATAATTAGCAGAAATTATGTATTGACATGCTGTCAGCACAATCATTACCTCTTGCAGCCTATGCTTCAGTTGTCCCCTCCAAATAAGTGCCATTATGCTAAGCAATGTCTCTTGTGTCATGTCGCAAGGGTAGCTGTGAGCTTGTCCTTGTCCATCGTTGCCTGCCTGCCAGCAGCCTGCATCAGTCCAGTGTTCCTTGAATAGGTGGCTTCTACCAAACACTTTGCTGCTCCATGCTGGGTGGTCCTGCTCACGCATGCTGGACTTGCAGGAGGGATGGCTTATTCTCACCCCTCTGCTGCCTCTCCTCTCTTATTCACCCTTGATGGGCTGATTTATAAGCACCATGAGCTGCTTGTTATGTCAGTTGTTCTCTGGTGCTTACTGGCAGTTATCATCTCTGCAGCCTCTGTTTCAGCTCTAGAGAAGTTGTTTATTCACTATGTAAACATTGTGGATGCAAGCAGCAGTTGTCACTTTGTCTTCCTGTTCACAGACAAAATACTCTTGCAGTCTGTCCTTTTCTACCTCATTTATCCCTCCCTATTTTCTTTAACCTGAACTCTGACGTTTATGAGAGAAACTAAAGAATGAGTGGTACAGAAGTTTGTGTCAAAGTAGATTTTCATGCGGTGCTTTTGTTTTTATTCCCGTTTTTTACATTTGAAATAACATGAGTAGAAGTAAGGGGAAGTATAATGCAAAGATTACAGAAAAATTATTATGACCATATATAGTTTTCCCAGACCCACTGTACCAAGCCCTTTTCTCAAAAACGGTGCGTCCAAGCTTTTTTGGGTAAAATGCTTTGTAGACAAACCCTTATGGACGAATTGAATGGTGAACCATACATTGCCTATAATCTGCTGTAAACTGGAGGAAACAAAGGTAACTTCAGAATTTCAAATGGGAAGATGGTTCAAAATTACTATCGTTGAATAGGGCTCATAAAAATGAACATTTTTTTGTCTGGAAAGTCTTTTGGTATGTGCCACCGATACGATAATATCAAAAATTTCCAGGGCACTGACAAAATGGTGTCAAATTGCTGAGCTGCTGTATATTTTTAATTTTCTTTGGCATATTTTATGACGAACAATTTAAAATTAGTATGTGACCAAAAGAGGCTGTCGAGAGAGAAGGAAGAGGAGTGATGATGAAAGAGAGAAAATTAAGATATATAACTGACAGTTCCTCTCATCACTTTATCATCTCCCAAATAACTCCGTACAGTTTACATCTGCTGCACTNCCCCAGAGTAGAATGCACAGTCCAGAATTTCTTAACTTTATTTTAAAGATAAAAAAGATTTGTTAAGCAAGGGTATGTACGGTAATCAAAGAACTTTATAAATACGTGAGGATTGTGGCAGATACTGCACAAGTGTATGACACCCCACTTTCAATGCTTTTCACCTAACTTAAAATACAAACTTCAATTATTGATGGCTGAATGATGCAACGGGATAACATTTGGCCACAGGCAACCAAGGTGTCGAGTGTTTCCCAGACAATGTCAGAGAAATTATGACAACTACCACTGCCAGTTGAGATATTGTGTAGTTGTACCATACAGGTAGTTGCTTGATGTCGTGTTATCCTCTCCCTCCCATGGTCAGCTGACAAACAATAATTGGAGGCAAGAAGTGGACCGGACATAGGGAAGGAGGACAGGGAAATGTTTTGACAGCTGCAGGGTGAAGGGAAAGTAAATTAAGGTGGAGTGAAGGCTGGCATGGGAGTGATTTATTTATTTGCTTGGAAGAGAGCACACATTTTTTTAGCGTATTTTTGGGATCATGAATATACATTTATCATCATTTATTTTTTGTCCAAACATGTACATACCTTTCATCACCACATTTATTTTCTTTCCCAGTAGCACAGTCACTGTGATTTACCAATAATGTTTTAACTTTCCTGCTAACACTTAAAGCTGCTATTTATAAAGTGGCTGATGGTGTGAAATTAATTCTATTTTAAAACTGCTTTATGTATTTTTGTGGTGTTCTGCTTTGGGAATTAATTCATGAAACTTTCAACATCCGAAGACTAGTTTATATAATCAATTTCTTGAAATTGTAAATGGTGAAAACATGTGTTTTTAAAGTTGTACAGGACTACGCATCACACAGTTATTACACCATAAAAACACAGTCACCGCCAAAAGTGTCACAGAGGCAAGTTGCAGACGGAAAGATTGTGCTCCAATTCAGTGGCTATTGCATAGAGGTGGCTTGGCATGTGATTTATTCCGCCCTTATTGCTCCCTCACATCTTGGCCTCAAACACGCAAAATACGTCTTGGTATGAAGCACACCTTAAACCACAGATGCACCAGCTGTGCTTTGTGTGTTCCACTTTATTCAATGGTTTTTCCAATACAAAAAAAGATCTTACCTTTCCGCGGGTAACCACTCCAATACATCAGCGTGCATAAACGACTCACATTCTGCTTACCCCACCTATCATTGGTGCCATTTAGAAGACCTTATTTTTGGGAAAAAATGAAAGTGGTATGTGTGTAAATAGTGCAAATACCAAGATTCTAAAACATGTGCAATGTTAACACTGTTTTTAAAGGTAAAGACATTTCTCAACTAATAACATTTTGATACATTTTTTTAAATTGGATAATTTGAAATTATGTAATTCAAATTAAAATATTTTGGCTCTTAGTATTTTTAATTATCTAGGTTTTACTTTATTAGTTTTGTTTAATAAAATAATTACATACAATTCAATACAATTATTGTAAAAGTAAGCTGGTTTGGAGATGTGCAAATAGTAGCATTAAAGTATAAAATTAAAGTTTAAAATAATTATGAAGTACTGAACTAAGCTAATATGTAGTTTAAGGTAATTTTTTTTTAAATTTGTTTTATGCATTGAAGTTATTAAAGTATAATAATATCTGTGGTGTGGTTTGTTGTATAGCATTTACTTTAGAAATGTAGTATTATATAATTAATGAACTTGGGGTCTTATTAATCTGCGCTTTTAGCTGAACACAAATGGTTACAAAGAAAATCTCCTTGCATATGAACAATTGTATGTTCTGTATACTCTGTTTTGTATTGTTTTACTGTACAGGGTTCTCACGCTCCTTGAAAGTCCTTGAAAAGTGCTTTAAATGCATTAAAGAAATCAAGGGTCATTAAAAGTGCTTGAAAAATTTTGAGGTTTCTTAAAGCACTTAATTTTCATAGTTTTTATTTACATAGTATTTATTCATGAAAATTTTAAAGTGGTGTGCAGCCATTATACACTGAAGAGCCAAAAAAACTGGTATAGGAGTGCGTATGCAAATAACAGAGGTATGGAACCAATCAGAGTAACGCGATGCGGTCTGCAGCTAGATCGGTTACTGCTGCTACAATGGCAGGTTATCAAGATTTAAGTGAGTTTGAACGTGTGTTATAGTCTGCGCACGAGAGATGGGATATAGCATCTCCGAGGTAGCGATAACATTTGGATGTTCGCGTACGACCATTTCACAAGTGCACCGTGAATATCGGGAATCCGGTAAAACATCACATCTTCGACATCGCTGCTGCCGGAAAAAGATTCTGAAAGAACGGACAAACAACGACTGACAAGAATCATTAAACGTGACAGACATGCAACCCTTTCTCAAATTGGCGCAGATTGGATTTGTGGACCCTGCAGGATTTATGATGTGAATTGCCTCCTGCATACTTTCAGACATTAGTCGAGTCCATGCCACGTCGTCTTGCGGCACTTCTGCGAGCTCAGNGGGGGGGGGGGGGGGTGCCCTACACGATTTTAGGCAGGTGCACCAGTTTTTTTGGCTCTTCAGTGTATTATTGTACATAGTAACATAGCTGACATTTGTAGGTAGTGACGTCAGTTGCTGTATTAATTCAGTCAAGGAACAGAGAATGTAATTTCTGTTCTCGGTTTCCATTCTCAGGGCTAATAGGTAATGAATGGAACTGAAAACTACAACTGATCCGTCTCTAGTATGTACATGAATGTGCATTTGCATGTCTGTACATTTACTTTTGTGCAATTAATTCCCTTCCACAATCCAACATACATCATCCTCATTCCTGTTCCTGGCTTCCACAATTCTCTGCCTCCATTACCTCTGCTGTCCATATCACCTGCCCATCTTTCTTTTGCATTTTGTATGTCCAGGTACCTTCAATCTATGTTTGCTATGATTTCATAAATGTTTTGATCTTACTCTTTCCCCATACCTCATTTTTTAATTGGCAACATCTTGCGAGTTCTAGCATAAAACTTGGGAACCTTCTGCATCTTGTCACAGCATGCAGGTTTCTGCTTCATGCATGATAGTGGGCATGGGGTAGTATGCAAGGAGCATGGTTGTTGGGCACTAAACAAAGGAGCATGGGTGTTGGTACAGGAACATGCAGATGCTGCTGTCTTCGCTATTGCACCACACGGGCTACAACGAGCAGCTCTACAAGCCGGCCCTGGGTTGGCATGCCAGCCGCAGTGCGATGCCATCCATATCCCGCATACAGCAGATGGTGGAGTGGGCGTGGCGGCAGGGCTTCGATGTACAAGGCTGCGACCAGTTGGGTGGCAAGCTGTTCAACACCCGCAAGTGGATTGGTGCAACAGAAGTCGTCACTGTACTCTCCTCCCTCCGTATACGGTCAGTTATAACACATTTCACTTTTATTTTTAGAGTAAGGAGAACCTTTGGAAGCCACTATCACTGAAGCTGGTGCTATACAAATGGCTAAGTTTGTCCTGAATCTTCATGATACTATGTCCTTCACTGCACAATATCTTGAAACTGGAGTCTAGGGTGCACTTGAGCACAATCTGTCTCTCTTCTTCCCTACTCACATGGTGGTTACAGGACGTGCATAGACACAGATCCATCTGCCACCATTTGTGGTTCTATCCTGTCATTGCCGTAATGCTCCTCCATAGCGACACCTAGCACAGACTCCTCTTCTGGGATGCATCTTCACTAGAGCCTCTGAAGAAAGGGCATATACCAAAGGCAGGTTCAAGATTCTCATCCATTCGGGTTGTGTTCAAATGTGGCATCATGGGATGCTTTCCACTGCTTCCTAAATCAGTGCTGCTGATCACTTAGACACTTATATGATTCACCTTAGTCGACATTCCAGGTAGGATGGGTCTACTGTCTCCTTACCTACCACCAATATTGTGCACTGCATACATTGGCAGTTAGAGGCAGTTCATGGTAAGATAAGCAATTTTAGAATCAACCTTTGAAAAACTTGCTGTTTGTAACTGTTTGTTTTTGAGGAAACGTAATGTTGCGGCGGCGCGTTATGGCCGCCATATTTGTAATATTCCTCGCCTGGTATGATGAATGGAAATTACAACTCGGTTTGCTGAGTTGGTAGTAACATGAAACTTTAAAGACGTTAATAAATATGAATAAAGTCCAATGTTTGTTTATTACTGTGTACATTTATTTATCATTCCAATGAAACAGTTCACATACAATCGTCAGGTATGCAGAGTACGAACCGGTTTACAGGCAAACCAACAGAGAGCAGCGCCACAGTCGTTTAATTATTCATTTACATCTCTAAAACTTGCCTCTCAAGAAGAAAATACGAAGGCAGGAGGGATGTCCATTCCCTCCTGGCACCCTATCAACCTCCTACACCGGCGGAAAGAATTTATTAGATTATTAAAATTAAGTATATGCTGAAAAATAATGAAGTTAAAAGATTTAGCGGTCGCGGGTGCTTGCTGGTCTGGGCGAAATTCGTCACGCTCAATGCGTCTTCCTTGGCGGCTTGTTGTTACATTTCTTGCGGGTGATAGACACACAGAGTATTTATCTCTTGTGGCTACCCCCCCCCCCTCCTGCTCACACCAGGGTGCCACCAACCGTTATGGGCCATAGCGTGGGCTAGCTTTCCAACGCTATCCGAACTGCATCATCAGTAAAAGATAATCCAACCTTCTAGAAAACAAACTGTTGTCGCAGGTCGGAAAGCTTCTATATCACTAATACTGAAGCTTAACAAAAACTAAGATTTCGTGAAACGGCTACGGATGCCAGATAAACATTACACCGCGGCTATAACTTTCAATCCAGATAAAATATTACGAAACCCCCTTTAAACAGAAGAAAATGAACTGCATATTCCGATAATTAATAATATTGCATCATTACAACGTGAATAATTTGGGTGAAAAAAAGGTATTTTAAAAAAAGAAGAAGAACTTACGGGAAATCTGCGGGAAAGTAAATTTTTTATTTTTTATTTGGTTACTTCATGTTGAGTTTCTCTTGGTGAGTGCTGTATAGGAGGTAGAGCACATCCAAAAATAGATAACACTCCCCTAGGCCACCAGCTCTAGCCAATACCTATTGACTCCACCTACCTTCCACCTCTCAGACCACCAAATGTTTCCACCTGCAATGCGGCCTGCATTGAAGCTTATAATTTGATTCGCAAATACAGCTCTGGACAGCAGACTTATCACATGCGGTATGTGTGCAACAAGGTAAGTCTTACTCCCTTGTGGCCTTCACCCCTCCAGTCAGTCACAAATGTGACGAGAGCCAGATACATTCTCTATTCTTTACTTCCAGCCTTCTCCCTCTTTCTCCTCCCGACACCAGTTCTTTTACTGGGTTGATTAGATGTGAGCTGCTTAAAATGATGCCAACAAAGACAGTGTTTGATAAAATACTGTACATATCTGAAACATTGGGTGCAAAATCATTTACAGTTCTTGATTTGAACTCTACGTTAGTTCAGAACAGTTATCTGAACTGTAAATGTTACTTCAGATCATCTTGTTCTTGTGTAGTTTCCTTATTCCTTTGGTGTGTCTGGCTCATGCATGATTGTTAACTATCATATTCTGAGCACTTGTACAGTAAAAACAGCTGTGTTTTCCATTTTAGTATGATTAGATTAATATTTAGACTTTGTGCTGTCTAGACATAGAAAGCGCTTAACACCCTGATTTTTTTAATTATGAGGAGGTCGCAGATACCCTTTATTCGGAAGAAGTCTGTCTATTAATGTAAATTGTTTTATCGAAATTTCCTCTGATTTTTTTGCAATAGGCCACCAAACATTGAATTTGCTCTTGAAAAAAGTATGAGTTGAATGTTAGTTTTTGTAGTTGATTAGCAACAAAGGTGATCACAGAAAACTATTTTATGGTACCATTTTATTCGAAGACATGTGACTTTTGAATTAAATTCATATTCTATGAAAAAATCATGTTGATTTTATGCTAGGGATAATTGAACAGTACTTTAATGCTTGGTAAATCCTCATGGCAATTGATGATTTTAACATTTGGGAGTCAAGGGAAGTCTAAGTATGTACCTCTTGGGTAACAATTTTTTTTCAGATTATGTCTGCCTATTAAAATAAATTTATATTTAATTAAAGAAAATTGTAATTTTTGCACTAGAGACAATTGAACACAGACTTCATGCAAAAAGTAGAAAATTTTTTGTTAGGGTTTAGGGGTAAGTCAAAATTGGTCCAAAATTTTCCAAAATATTTATAGCAACCTTTTTTTCTAAACAACCTAATTTCTGGATACCGTGAGGGATTGCTTCAGAAAGGTTTACTGTGCTCACTGTTTAGTTGGCAGCAAATTAGTATAAGTAATTCCATGTCTTAGTGCCTTACTGGTAGTAATGTTAAAAATGAATGCCACTTGATTTGAATTTTTTTTATGCACTTGAGAATGAAAATTGGTATAATAGTAATATATTTGTCTTTCTAACATTTTATAACCACACTCAGCGGACTCATCTTTCAAGTTACCAGATCGGTTGTTTTTTTTCCTTTTATGTTTCCATTATTTTCTCTCGTTTTAAAATTTTTGTGGTTTCTAACCAATGTGATTTTAGGCAGCAATTTGTAACTCCAAAAATTAGTATTTACATTGACGTGTAACGCATATTGGAAGTATAAACCTCGCTGACACCCCCCACGATTTTAATCCCCCGCGAGCACCTTCGACAGGCACACGCGCGGAGAAGCCAGAAGTAGTTAGCGCGTGCAGGCCATTACACGTGCCACTGCAGCGCGGGACCTCTCCCGCCCCCACCCCTAGCAAACCGCATGAACTTGGACACGCCGACTTTACGCCGAATTAAGCAAATAGCCATCAAGGGAGTTAAGACAGGAAAGGCGGAGGACAGGAAAATATCGCCGACCCACCCGGAAGGTGAGATACGCCCCGAGGAAGGGCTGATCAGTTTGAAAGTTGATGCTACGAGTGCCTCCCCCCTTCCCCTAACAAAATGCAGAAGCTCCTGGACACGCACCGCCAGGGGCCACTGGCCCACACCCCCCAAGCTCCACCAACAAGAACCATGGCGCGTGCATGAAGTATTTTTTGTTCTGCGCCCTCCTCCACACCCCTACCTCTAACAAGGGAAGGCACGTGTACAGTTTTAGGGAGGGAGCCAAGAGAGTATATAAGCCATTTTACGAGAGAAGAAGCAGTCAGTTTTTGTCACAGTGTCGAGAGAGTCAGTTGAGTCGGGAATCGCGAGAGGACGTCGGAGCGAGAGATTTCTGGGAGAAGAGCGTCGAGGAGCGAACCCAGAGCAGCAGTCAAGGGGAGACTGCACCAAACACGTGCATTTCCAAGGCTGCCCACATCGCCGGATCTCATCCAGCCGACAACATACCAAGCACTACAAGCAGAGCTAAGTATCAAGTCGTCCCCCTAAGAAGGCCCACCCCGCCCCTCAAGACGTCGCCCACAGTTAATCCGCGTTAATTAAATAGAGTACCACACCTCGGAAGTGTTTCTGTATATATAAACTCGAGACAATATAACCAACCAGTTAAAGTGAAACACCGAAAGACTACCTTATTGTTTACCCTCAACCTATCAGGCACCTTATAGTCTGTGCCATCTAGCATTAACTGAGGACCCTATGAACCACTCTGCACACCACAGGTGGGGAATAGCGTCAACTTAATAAATGAAATATTGCTTTATCTCGCATACCTGCCAACCTTTCCGATTTTTCCGGAAATCTTCCGGAAAAAGCTGCCGTGTATTGTTTTCCGGAAATATGTACATTCTTCCGATTTTTAGTTAGTTGATGGAGTAAAAAATTATTTGTGCGATTGTTTTACATTAAAGCACGGAAATCATAGTGTTGTGACGATATAGATCAATACTAATTTTGCCTTAATCCAAGCGATTACGTTACGATAGGGCGACAATCGATTTTGGCATATCTATTGTTTGTTGGAGTTGCATTTTTCCATCTGTGGAGTTTTTTATAGCTACCGGACTTGTTTGTGAATACGAATATGTGTAAACATTCATTTTACCGGGAACTGTTTCAATTTGAAGTGTAGTTGAAACATGTGTTTAAGGATTTTAATACTGTGTGCGATAAAAGCTGTATGTAATTACGTATGGACTGTGATTACAATGTGGTATGTATTATGTTTCTTGCCGGTCATGTTTTTGTGAGGTCTTGATAGGTAAATTGTTGTAGACTCTGCAAAGTTTAAAACTAAAGATGAGTAGAAAAAGGCAGTATTACTACCAGACATTCTGGGAATCATACAGTGTAGAGTTTCCATGTATTATAAAATCAGATAAGGGCAATAGGTTTGACTTTTTTAGTATATGCCGATGCGACATAAACATTGTATATGGTGGTAAAACAGATATAAGTGTACACGTTAAAAGCGCGAAGCATGTCGCCAACATAAAGTGCCATGAAGATTTCTAAGTTCTTTGCAAAACCTGTAAATGCCGATTCCGACGTTACACGAGCAGATTGCTTGCTTACTTATCTTTTGGTAGAGCACAAAATTCCCCTAACTGCCGCAGATCATGCAGGTTTGCTACTAAAAAAAATGTTCCCGGACTCGCAAAGAAGTATGGATGGAGGTGGTCCTACAAAAACCTCGGCAATTGTAAAGGAAATGGCTTCTGACGCAAAATCTAGAGTAGTACAATGTTTGCAGAATGCACCATTTTCTGTTTCAACTGATGGAAGCAATGACACAAATTCAAAGTTGTATCCCATTGTAGCGACGTTTTACGATGATACACAGGAGAAAATTGCGAACTCTGTTCTTTCTACCCCTGCCTTAGAAGGAGATTCTACTGGACGGAATATAGTTAATTTAGTGTTTGCACAGCTTGAATGCAATAACATTCCTGTTGAACACTGCGTAGCTTTTTGTGCAGATAATGCAGCTGTAAAGGTTGGCAATAAAAATGGTGTTGCAGCAGTGTTGAAAGAGAAACACCCCGGGCTTATGTGATTGGTTGCATTTGTCACCTGATAAATTTATCTGCGGAAAAGGCTGTATCTGCATTGTGATTGGTTGCATTTGTCACCTAATAAATTTATCTACAGAAAAAACTGTATCAGCTTTGCCAGTAAAAATTAATGACATTCTTGTGGACATTTTTTCTTATTTGGAAAAAAGTCCAAACAGAAAAGAAAGGTTACAAAAATTTCAAGAGCTCCATGATACAGAAGCAAAGAAAATACTCAAGCATGTCTCTTCAAGATGGCTTATATAATTACCTCCCAGCATTTATACCTGTATTTCAGGATCATCTTGTATAGTCTGCAGATGAACCGATTGTTGAACATAAAATCCACTTTCTCTTTCCATTGCAATGTTTTTGTATCACTTCTGCTTTGGCACAATCTCTTCTTGTTCACTACCAGTTGCTCTTTGGATCAGATCATTTTGTTTCTCCGCCCCTCTTTGTTTCCATGAATGGAACTCCACCTGGCAACAGGACAATAGTCAACCAAGTTTAAGAGGGGGAGGAATAGGCAATACCTATTTAAGGGAAAGAAAAGGATGCCAACCATTATGATTAATTCCTTTTGTGTTCACCAAGGAAGGAGAAAGGGAAGGTGAAGTCACTGAAATTGTTTGACCTCTCTATTGGGGCATGTTTGTAGACATAAAAAAAAATTTACACTTGTTTCAGCTCTAAGAAAGAGTGATGCTATGATACTGTAGTTACAGCGAGCAAGTACACACAAACGAGTATGTTAATAGTGTATTTAATATAGAACATGTAAGTGCACTCAAAAATTGTTACTGTTGCAGATGTTTTGTTATAATCCGTACTCACAATACCGTGGATTTACTGTAGTATTAAAAATTGTTTTTTTAACAATTATTATTTTTGATAACTAGGCTTGGATGTTGTGTGTCAAGTTTTCATAAGTGTCCCTTATGGCAAATCTGAAAAATGTGGTAACCCTATCTTTAGTATATGCTTGGCATTGTAATGGAACTTGGAACAGGTGCACAGTGATCACAGTTTCTTGCCTTGGTACAGTGGTTGCAAGTGACACAGCAGCATTTTTGCTGTTTGCAGCTGCCAGTTGGTTGACTTCCACTGTCCTACAAGTTCTGATGGCAGCCACCCTGAACTGTTCAACTGGGTACTGGAGTATTTCCAGGGCAAGGATGAGTTCAAGCCCCCACTTTACCTTCAGCACCAAGGTGAGCCTCTGCTGCCTCGTCATTCTTGGTCGTTAGTTTCACATGCTATTGTAGCATTCAATTATTCTATATTGAAACGTATTAAGTATTAATTTTATTATTTCATTCCCGCATAAGAAAAATGAGGTACTGTATGTGACATTGAATAATACCTCCCTCTTTAAGTAACCCTTTTTTGTTTATGGTGTCTTTCATTCAGGAAGATATGGGTACTCTAGGGCTGCGCAAAGCAGTAATTTTTGTGTTTCTAAATGACGTATAATATATTTGCCCATAAGGTTGTGCAGTATTCAAATATTTCACAAAATATACATGTGTAGTGTATTGCACATATTTACATGCAATTTTCTTTATACATATAGTCTGTCTCACAAACGAGTGCAATTTTTTGATAGTTCTGGAAGTAGTCTTTGTGTACATTTATTTCCATAACAAAAATTTTTGTTTGACATACTGGGAAGGCTGACAGTCAGCTGTGAATGTTTATATAAACATAATCTGGGGTGGAGGGGAGACCCCACTGTATCCATGGAAACAATTGTAAACAGGACTGCCTTTAGAAATTTCAAAGTGCACTTGTTGATGAGAGACTGTACTATAGAATGCAGTGTATTTAAGTTTTGGGTCATCATATTGTAACCACGGGGATCGAGATAGAACAATAAAAAACAGGCAGGGGGGAGGGTTGGTTTAGAAGAAGGGTAGGAGAGGAAAAAGGAAAGGAAATATAAAAAGAAATGAGGGCTCAAAAAAAAAATAAAAAAATAAAAATGGTAATGGGGGCATGCACCATGGGCTTATTTAATGAGTGCGCACACACTTGACAAATCTAACCTATAGTAAACTTAACTCGAATCACGAATCATACTTGGTAGAGCACTAACAAACAAAAACTACAGTCCAGTTCAGATGTAATGAACATTTAGGTAACGAAAACAGTGATCTAAAATAAAGGTTTTCAGGAACCATAAAAAAAATCCCAAAAATTTATGAAAAAAAATAAAATATTGTTGCCAAAATGGAATAAATTGCAATGGAAACATAATAAAAATACATTCACTGGCCTATGGCAATAAAATGTAGGTATTTCTCAGTAGGTATCCTTAAACCATTGACTGAAACACAAAAAGAAATTGGTTAAAATCTGTTTAAAACTACGGCGGCAGTGATTTGAGTTGACCACGCGCCCTTTGTTCTTCACCCCTGCCTGCCCACCCCTTGCA
>NQII01000407.1:755882-812004 GCA_002778355.1 Clitarchus hookeri | reverse complement strand
TATCTGGCTTGAGGCGCTGGTCTTCTCTCGGCTGGCGTCCTGGGACCGCTCCGGCACTTGGTGGGCGTCTCGACGCCTGGTCTCGAACTCCTCCTTTCGGTGCCACTCAGCACTGCTCGGTTGACGATGGCCGACTGCCGTTGGCGTCTCTTCCCGGATCCACTCCGCGCTCCTCGATTTCCGTCGGCCGACTGCCGTTTTCTCGGACTCTTCCCGCCGCACGTCCTGCTTGACGGCCTCCGACTGAGGTTGACGTCGTGGTGCATTCTCGCGAACTCGTTCCTCCTGACTTCTATCCGCACTTATCGCTCGACGACGTCTGACTGACTAATCGTTCCTCCCTTTTCCTCGCGGTTTTGTAGGTTCGATCGCCATATTCAACTTGCACCATCTCTGCACGTGGCCGGGGTGCTTGCCGCGTCCTCCTGGGTCGTAAAACACATGTGCAGCACTCCGCCGCGCGTTAGTCCGGCGTTGTCCCTTGATTCTGGTCTAGAGTTTAAGTGCTTCGTCCTGCACGTGCTACTTGGTGGGTCCCCTGGTCGTAAAACACGTGTGCTGCACTCCGGCGCACGTGGGTCCGGCGTCGCCCCTCGACTCTGGCATGGAAGTTTATTGTTCCGTTCTGCACGTGCGGGAACGCTTGGGTGGCCTCTTGGTTCGGTGCACGTGTTCCTTCCACTGTCCCCGGATATTGTGTGGCTATTATTCCCGCCCGCTCGCCAAAAGCTCTCATGGTTNGTGTTCCTTCCACTGTCCCCGGATATTGTGTGGCTATTATTCCCGCCCGCTCGCCAAAAGCTCTCATGGTTTATTGCGGTAGCCAGCATGGAACGGATGCAGCCGATGGTGTGATCTCGGCGTCCCTTGGCAGCTGCAAAAAGCAGCTGTGCCTGCGCCCGTGTGTCTTCCGCTGTCTCCGGATATTGTCTGCATGTGCAGGAACATTTGCACGTGCAGGAACATTTGGTAGCACGCCTTTGCAGCTGCGAGGCGCGGTTGCGCCTTCCTGGCGTCATTCTTCCGGCACGTCCGCAAAACCCTTAGTATTTATTGCGGTCGTCCGCCTGTGAGTTTTTCCAGAGCGTGTCTTCTGACGAATAAAAATATACGGACGCAGAATGCGTCAAGACAGTTAACTTGCACTGCTAATTTTTTAAAACTGTTTCATGGAAATTTTTTTCTTGTTATAATCAAACGTGTTTTGTTTTTGAAACGGCATGGCTTTGCTTGAGTACTGTCAGCGCTGCCACGGAATGAAACCAACGGCGCAAGTAGTCTAGTGAACAACCATGGCAGACGCCAGACGGTCGCTCCAAAGCCGTAATATGTCTAGAAACTTAGTTTCAGTTTACATTAACGCTATTATATATTTTTATTTCTCTGAAATATTACAACGGTACAAATATAATTTCTTCTCATTCCTTAACAAGTCATCACCAAACAGTGAAGTATATGCACGTAATTCACAATGTTGTGAACAAAGAAACGTCATATTAAAGCCACAAGAAGGCACAAAAAATGCAGAAGTTAACATTCCACGAGTGGAATAAAAAGTTAGTTTCTCTCACGTGCAAATCAATAAAATGCTATGATCTTTATATAAGTCCTTTGCCATGGCAACATAGAAATCATCTGCTTTGTGGTAGGTTTTATTAAACATTCTTTTTTATTAGAGTCAGAAAAGTATAGGTCACGCAAAAAGTGAGGCCGTGTTCGAATTGGCATTTTTAGTTTACTAAAAGGTCACATGACCTGAATTAGTCAACAAAAAGATGACGTACTCAGTATTTTAGTATTTAGTTTTTAGTAATTGTGTGCGGGAATGGAATTTTGCAATCTGGAAAAATTTGGGTGGGAAATTTAAATTTCCCGTGGGAATTCGGGAAAAATCGGGAATTATATTTTAGGTTAGGTAAAGATGTTTGTGGGCTGCAAGACCTAGTGAATAACATTCTATTATGACTTATTTCAAAACAAAAAATGACTGTAGGTGCTAAAAATTAGATTAGATCTAGAAAAGTCATATGTTGTTGCACTAAGTTGTTGCACTACAAATTAATTCTCTGAATTTGGAGCACTTCTTTAAAATACTTGCTTCAGTTTAAGTAGGAAAATCCCTTATAATATTTTTAAAATAATAAAAAAAAATTGGACTTAAGACATGTTAAAACAAAAATGTAACTTTAAATTAGTTTAAAAACATTGCCTTGATGCTTTCAGTTTGCTGCCATTTTATTTATTTCATGTCGTCTACTAAGGAACTTTGACATTTTTCATACCAATTTTGGTAGTAGAATGTGTGTACATTGACACAAATTTACTCAAATTAACTTTCAGTGGAAGTTTTAACATCCGTGAACACGCATGCTTTGAATCACATAGTGCAACTGCAATCACAGCCAAGTTGCATCGGGCAGGTTATGAATGCAACATACTAAATCTGTATGCTAACAAAGCCAATTTCTCTATCGATAACGAAATGAAAAATAGCTAAGTAAATTAATTATATTTTTTCACATCGCAAATTTGCTACGTTTGGAGTTTGTCATTGTCTGGGTGACGAGTGAGCACAACACACAATTAAAAACAAACACATTCCGAATGAAAAACAAAGACAATTGGCTGGCGTGTTACAAATCATTTTAACCATACCCATATTAAAAAACACTATGTTAAATCTCAGTAATATAGCTAAACATTTGGAGTCGAATTAAACATTCATTGTGCACTAGCTTATTTTTACGTGAATGTTTAGGATATGTATATCGAAACTCGCATCCCACATCAACCAGCAATTTATACTTGCAACTTATAGATGTTGCTCGCATATAAGACAAATTCAGTGCAAACGGTTTACTGTAATTTTCTAATAGTGCAAGTTTGCAACCAGTTTTAGTTAATTTTTGCATTAAATACGTAGTTTTAACATTACATAATATATGAAATACAACATTTTTTTTAGCTTGTGTAACAATCTTTAAAATCTGTGAATAAGCAGATGAATCTAAATTTTCTTGACAAGATTTGATTCATCAAATCATAATCGCTTACATAAAGAGTCAATACAAAGCTTTTCACAGGAAACCTGACTTGTATTTTAGTTGTAAAAACCTACAGACATGAACATAAGTTTTTCCCAAAAATATCCGGAAAAAATTATTTCCCACCCGATGAGAAAATTGTTATGAATTCCCAAATTTTTCCCAAAGTTCTGGATCCCGCACACCCGTAGTTTTTATTAGGCAACGAAACTTGCTAAGATACAAAACTACCAAATTGCGACCGAACTGAAGCTACTAAATACTAATATACTAAATGATGGATTTGAACATGGCCAGTACAGTTTTATTTTCAGAAAATAATTTTCCAAGAGTGATGCAATTACTGGCATAATTCAAGTACTTTTGAACCGTTTTTGAGAGGTGATAGTTTATGAATTTCTAGTAATTGGTTTTTATTGCTTCGATTCTTGGCCTCCCGATTCTCATTTATACAATTCTTAAAGAATCGTGGATATCAAGGAATCGTGGAATGTAGTTTGACATCCCTAGTAGAGACCCAAATTTGTGAGGCCTCGCAGTGCCTACGAATGACCTCGCAAAATAGTTTCCAACCAATTTTGACCCCCCCAAAACTATAAAAATTGCATTAAAATATAATNTTTGAAACTGTACAGTAAAGACCCAAATTTGCGAGGCATCACAGTGCCTGAGAATGACCTCGCAAATTAATTTCTGACCATTCAAAACCCCAAAAATTGCATTAAAATTGCATTTTTCATGTAAACTCAGCTTTTGTCTCTAATCCCAAAATAATAGGTTTTTAAAAGAAAATATCAATTTATTTTAATAGACAAAATGCCTTCCGAATTGTGTATACCCCACAGGGCGTATAAGAAATCCCCTTGTCCCAAAAAAAATTGTAAACTTTGGACGATGAGTCACTTTAACATGAGCGAAGTGCATTTCCAGTAGTTTCTTGAGGGAAAATCAGACAATGTATTAATGAAATATTATTTTAATTAAATAGGCAGACATCTTCCAAACAAGATTATACAGTACAAGCCCGATGNAAAAATAACGTGTTTTTAAAAGGAAATATTAATTAATTTTAATATACAGATGTCTTCCGAATTGTGTATACTCTAGAGGGCTTATACAAACTCCCCTTGTCCCAAAAAAAAAAAAATTGTAAACTTTGGGTGCGAAGTGCATTTCCAGTAGCTTCTTGAGGGAAAATCAGACAATGTATTAATGAAATATTATTTTAATTTCAATAGGCAGACGTTTTCCAAACAAAATTATGCAGTACAAACCCGATACAACGCAGCTGTTGGGTGACAACTCAGACCCACGTTATAGCTTTCCGCGCTCTTCTGGTAGTGACAGCGTATCTCTGAGTGGTAAAGGGCTGACCAGCATCAAAGCAAGAACTACTCAAATACTAGGTTCCAGGCAAAGATTGAACTTTTTCTACCAAGGCTTTGTTTTTCGCTGTGTGCTTGTGTTTGTCAGAATGGGATGGAGATCCCCCCCCCCCCNCACTTTAACATGAGCGAAGTGCATTTCCAGTAGTTTCTTGAGGGAAAATCAGACAATGTATTAATGAAATATTATTTTAATTAAATAGGCAGACATCTTCCAAACAAG
Organism: Clitarchus hookeri; assembly: GCA_002778355.1. Lineage (NCBI taxonomy): Eukaryota > Metazoa > Arthropoda > Insecta > Phasmatodea > Phasmatidae > Clitarchus > Clitarchus hookeri. The sequence continues at coordinate 807,352 of NQII01000407.1, read as the reverse complement.
ATTATACAGTACAAGCCCGATGCAATGCAGTTGTGGGGGGACATCTCAGACTCTCTTCCGGGAGTGACAGCGCATATCTGAGTGGTGAAGGGCAGACAAGCATCACAGCAAGAACTACTACTCAAATACTGTATGTTCCAGGCAAAGGATGAACTTTTTCTATCAAGGGCTGTGTTTTCACTGTGTGTTTGTCACAAGGGATGGAGGAGGTGAGAAAGATAAGGGCAGAAACTATCCACAAGGAATGATATGGTGGCAGAAGCAAGGCTGGCCAAAAGTAGGTTAAGGTTACGGCAGTCATAAAGAAAGAGGGGAGAATGAGGCCCTGTTCCAATTGGCACTTTTTGTTAACAAAATGGTTACGCGAGTTCGTTTTATCTACAGAATCTATGACATATTTTTATACTTGCATTTTGCGTTTTGTCAGCTTCAAAGCTGAAAAATTACAAAACACAAATTAGTTAAACCGTCGCCATAATAGTTATAACGGTTTGAAATGTTTAAATGAACATATAAGCAAAGTTATTAGAATAAACAAATGTTTATTGCACTTAAAATAATAATCTCACAAAGGAAGTTGCTGAAATATTCTTGAAATAGGTATTTTCTCACGAGAGATTGGGGCGACAAAATTTAAGATTTGATATAAGATTCGTGGAAAGATTAGTTTTCTTTTTCTTTTTGGTTAATTCGAAATTCTGCATAATATGTAATTCGAGGTAAAGTTTCCCTCAAGTGTATGAAAATGTAAAATTCAAATTATTTATATATGATGCAATGATTAAATTCTTGTGTAACAAAAGGAGCATCTCAAATGGCTGGCCACTTTAGATACATGCATCAGGCGGCGAAGCATTTTGCAGCACGTGGACGCCTTGCCTACAGACGTCAGTAGTGGGCCGCGGGCAGTATGGAAGAGCAACTGAGCTGCAATCTCCAAGTCCGCAGATAAAGAACTCCCACTGTCTTCCTCATTTATTCCTCTGTTTTTTTACAGCACTGCCTTTACTTACATTTCTGGAAGAAAAGAAAGAAAGAGGGCTACAGAATTTCCGGTCTAAATTTTTTTTTATGCTGTACTTCGGTTTAAAAGTAACATACTGTCTAACGCAACATCCACCAGCGGAGTGTGTGTGAGGCAGGAGGCATTAGNCTTTGCCCGCTTCGAAGCTTAAAAATTACAAAATACAAATTACTAAATCACTGCCATAATAGGTTTGCTTGTTTGAAACATTTAAATGCACATGTAGGCAATGTTACTGAAATAAACAAATGTTTATTATATTCACAATAATAATTTTACAAAGTAAGTTGCTGAAATATTCTTGAAATAGGTGTTTTTCCATGAGACAATGTTTTAATAATTGGGATGGGGCTACCGAATCTAAGATTTGCAGAATCGACTGAATCCTAGGGATTCGTATCCTTGGTTGATTTGATATAAGATTCGTGCAAAAATTCTTTTTCTTTTTGGTTAATTTGAAATTTTGTATAATATGTAACTTGAAGTAAAGTTTCCCAAAAGTATGGGTAAAATTCAAATGATTTATATATGCTGCAGTAATTAAATGATTGTGTAACAAAAGGAGTATCTCGAACTGTCGGCCACTTTGCATGTGCATCAGGCGGCGAAGCATTCTGCCGCACGTGGCCGCCTTGCCTACATTCGTCTGTAGCGGGCGGTACGGAAAAGCAACTGAGCTACAATCACCCAAGTCTGCAGATGAAGAACTCCCACTGTCTGTCTGCCTGCCTGCCTCATTTATCATTGCAAAACATTTACGTATGTTTCGGGAAGAAAATCACCCTTTGAATCAGAATGCAGTGCATAGTCTTGAACATATTTATTCTGGGTATAATAAACATGGTTACCCGTACTAACTCTTAGGCTATCGTGATTACCAAGCAACTGGAGGAAGTTACGTTAATAACAGGTGAAGGGTACCTGTTAGGCAAAGAGCAAGTCTAGAGCAACTAATAAAGAAGTTGTGAGAATCACTTTAACCCTACTGTTTTCTAGTGTGGTCCTGAAGCGATGGGGTAAGCACTCCTAAGTGGAGAGGGTGTATGGGGATTGAAGCAAGCTTCGCTGTTAGATGATCATGATCATGATCTGGTCGAAGCAGAGAGCTCTGGCATGTTAGTGGTAGGACGAGCTGCTGTGTTGCCAAGGCAGAGGAAACCAATGCGATGACAACTCGACATCAACTGGCATTCTCGGGGCCTCGTCCAGCCCTAAATACTGAGTGAAGCCTTCCTTTGGTTTCCTTTGGGTTGTTCAGGCATCCTCGGCCGATTGGCTCCTCCTGGTGTGGTCAGCGTCATCCCTTGCTGCGCTCTCTTGGCAAGTGATGGAAGCAGTTTAGTTCTGTGATTGCAGGTGGTATCTGATGCTTGCTTAGGAGCAGGCCGGCTTCGATCAGCTGGCTAAGCAGAGGCGCATGATTGATGCACATATTTAGTATCACTGGCAACGGCGTGTAACAATCATCTTCTGGGTGCAGCTGTCTCTGGTTCTATCCCCGGTGTGGGTGCTGTGGTTTCGCACAGACTGAGTTGAAGTTGGAGACTCATGATAGATATATTACCAGCTACGCATCATACGTTAATTTTCCCCCCTCCTTTACGACGTAAACTGGTCTCATGTAGCTCTGGGGTTGCAGTGATGTAGAACCATCACTGTAAATCTTTGACGTTTCCTTCTGTAGCTCCCGCTCTTCTGTACGCTTGCTCGGTCTGGGACGTGGTGGCCGGTTCTCCTCGTAGCGCTGTCCCTTTCTTCCAGATGGCGCCCGGGTGAGGCGAGGACCCGCTAATGGCTTCAACCCCCCTGGGACAAATATGTTAAGTGATTTGTAATGGTGTCGGGTGAATGCACGCACACTTCTTGTTTATGTAAATTATGTGTCGCTCACACAGAACAGCTGAGGGCTGTGGTTACTCTACATAATTTCATACAGTTTGACCTGGAAAAGGCAAGTATTTGTATCCACTTGTATTTAGCACTGCAATAAAACGAGGAGTGTGTTCAAATCCAAACTCACAATGGGTGTGTAATTTTCTAGCTGTATCTGCCGTGGTGCTGAAGGCGTGCTAGCATCGCACGGGCGGGCATCTGGCAGGTCTTACCGGTCATCGGTTGGCTGCTGGGGTCATTGGCTTTGGGGTCAGTGGCCGACGTCTCTGGACCATCTGACTATGGACTGGCTTGGCCCCTCGTCAGCTCGGGTAGCAGTTGCAGGCAAGGGCTCTTGGGGCTCCCTCTCCTCTCTCGATCTGTCATGCACCTCGTGTACCTGGGTAGCCATCGGAGGCAAGGGCTCTTGGGGCTTCTCAACCTGTTTGGCTCTGCTGGGCTCATTTGCTTTGGGGCTGGCAGACAAGGTGTCGGGGCCGTCCAGCACCGAGATCTGCCGGGTCCCATGTCCACTGGGGTTGCCAACGGAGGCTCTTGGGGCTCCCCCACCTTGTCTGCACTGTCGTGCACCTCGTGCGCGTGGGTAGCAGTCGGAGGCAAGGGCTCTTGGGACTTCTCAACCTGTTTGGCTCTGCTGGGCTCATTTGCTTTGGGGCTGGCAGGCGATGTCTCGGGGCCGTCCAGCACCGTGGTCCTGCCGGGTCCCACGTCCTCTGGGGGTTGCAGACAGAGGCAAGGGCTCTTGGGGCTCCTCCACTTTGTCGGTTCTGCTGGACTCCTCTCCTATGATGCTTGGCAGCATGGAGAATTGCTTCGTTGCCCGGTTCAGGGGGTTTCTCCATTATAACTGTGACCCAGCTGGGGCTGATCGTTCTTGACTTGGTCGGGCCGCCTCCACTGGAAACTGGTTCGCGTGGAGGGTAGGGTCCGGAGTGACATCGCCCCTCTTAGTAGCAGGTAGAGTTCAATGCTTTCCACACTTGGGTCGGCCCGGGTTGTCTCAGCTGGGGTCACCAAAAGCGCGGGTTTTCTCGAGGTCGGGGTTGTGCGGCGTCTTCATCTTCTGGTTCCGGTGGGTCGTCCACCTCATCGTTGGCGTCAACCTCTGCCCCTTGGTCTCCAGGTACTGAGAACCCTGTTCCAGCTGCATAGGGTCTCATCTGTCCCTGGGTCACTTTCCTGATCTTTCCACTGTAGTCCTTGGCGCAAAATACCTGGTCACATCGTCCAGAGATGTGGTACAAGTCTTCCCACTTGGGTGTCAGTCTGGTGCTGAACTGGCCACTTTCCTTGCTGAGTGGATAACTCTGTAGGAGGACTGCTTCTTCCATTTCGAACTGCTGGACTCCCGTCCGGGGCTGCAGGTATTTCCAGTTAATGTATCGTTCATGGGCTTCTCTTGCTTTCTCGGTGCATGCCAGGGCCACTAGGCGAACATCTTCAGGTTGGGGCATCGTTGTGGGTTCCTTGTCCCACTGCCAATCTCCAAGGTAGCAGAGGACGCTCCCCAAGACTAGCTATCTGGGACTCGTGTCGATGGCTTCGTTATTTCGGCACCGGAGGGCAAACAGAATATCTGTTAAATTCATGTTCTAGTGTCGGTGGTCTTCCCCGACGCTGATTAGGAGGTTCTTCTGTACCTGATTCCTTTGCTCAGTGGGGTTGGATTGCGGTTGGTATAGCAGGGTTGTTCACGTTTTCACCCCCCCATTTGTTACAGGTTGTCTGCCACTTACGACCTGTAAACTGGGTCCTGTTGTTGGTGAGGTTAGCTTGAGGGTATCCCCAGCGAGGGAAATTTTTTTTTTCAAACTTTCAGATTATTCTGAGTGCCTCTCGCTTTGCTAACGGAAAAGCCTCCACCCAACGGGAAAACAGGTCCGTTACGACTAGGAGGTAGAGTGTTTCCCAGTGTGCTCCTGAGGTAAGGTCCCATGGTGTCAACGGCCAAGTGGGTCCAGGGTGGTTGGTTGGGGTAGTCGTGGCTTACCAGCGGGCTTGTGACCGGGTAAGCCTTGCTCCTGCAGCAAGTCTCACACCCCTTTACATAATCTCTGATGTCACGACTCTTCCCGTCCCAAACATACCGCTCCTCTATATCTCGGAGGGTCTCCATGTCGGGATGTGCTGCCTGGTGATGGTGTCGGCAGATGTCAGCTCGTAGCTTCTTCAGGACCCAAATCTTCCATGGTGTTCCGGGATTATTGTTTCGTGACCGGATCACCACGTCCCGGAGTTTAAAACGTTAGGGGTGGTTCCTTACCAAGTCTTGAACCTCCGGGTCCTTTTGTTGGAAGAGTAGTTGAGCTGGTAATTGCTAATCTGAAGCTGGAGGAGGCGGATTTCTTTGGTGGGACTTCTGGGCGGAGCCGGCGGAAGGGTCATGTGCTCCCACTCCTCGTCTTCCTTCGAGCCTTCGTGGATATCTGGCTTCCTGGACAAAACGTTGGGCAGGTCGTTTAACTTTTCTGAGCGGTGCTGCACTTTGAAATCAAACTCCGTAAGTAGTATCACCCATCTTTCTAGCTTGGTTTTGGTATTTCTGTGTTCATGTAACCACTGGAGGGCTGTACTGTTAGTTCTGAGGATGAACCGTTGTCCTTCCTGGTGGTAGCGATACTTGCGGACAGTCAAAATCACTGCGAGGCACTCTTGCTCATTTATATGGTATTTTTGTTAGGTCATTTTCAGCCATGTGCTCGCGTAGGCTATCACTTGGGGGTGTCCGTCCGGGTCTTCCTGGTAAAAGACTGCGCCCAGGCCGTCTTGACAGGCGTCAGTTTGCAAGATAAGGGGCTTCTCTTCTTTTGGTCTATGGAGAAGTTGGATGTTCTGGAAGCTGTCTTTCATGTTCTGGAAGGCGGCTTGATGTTCAGGGCCCTGTCGCCAGTGAGCATCTTTCCCCAACAAGGAGTTAAAGGGGTGCCATTAGCTGGGCTATGTCCGGTACGGACTCCCTCAGCCAGTTGCATAGACCGAGGAAGCACCGCAATTGTTGCTTAGTGCTTGGTGCTGCGGCTTCTTCTATCGCTCGGGTAGAGCTTGCTTGGGTAAAGTTCCGCTCGGGGGAGTCCACGTGCCCCAGGTTGTCAATATTCTGCTAACGGAAATGGCTCTTGAAAAGCTTGCAGGTAAGTCCATGTATTTCTAGGCTCTCTAGAACTTGTGGTAAATGGACACAGCTTTCTTCCCAGGAGGGTAAGTATACAATGATGTCATCAAGGTATGCAAAGCAAAATTCACCAATGTAGCCGATCAATACTTCGGCTGACATTAATCTCTGGAATGTAACGGGCACATTTTTGAGGCCGAAAGGCATGACATTAAATTGAAAGGTTTCTCCCTTGGGTGTCGTAAATGCCGTATATTTATGACTGTCTGGGTGGATGGCAATTTGCCAATATCCGGTCTGCATGTCTAAAAGTGCTGAACACCTGGGCACTTCTTATATCGCGCAAGTGTGTGTCGTAAGTTAATGGTGGGAGGTACTATGGAATGCGTAATGTTGTTCAACTTTTGATAGTTCATGCAGAAGCGTAACTGTCCATCTTTCTTGTGTACGATTATTACGCGGGAATTGTATGGCAAGTCGCTGCGTTCAACCAACCCTTGTTCCTTAAGGGCCTTTACTTCCATGATCAGTTTCACTCTTCCCGCGGACATGTGGTATGGGCAGAAGTATACGGGCTTGTCGTTGGTCAACCATATCTCATGTTGAATAATGCGTGTCTAACGTAGCATTCCCCCATGGCCGAAAGCGGTGGCATGTTTTTCAGAATTTCCTGCAGCTGTAGAAATTCGGGTGTTTCTAACTGGTGATTAATTTCTGCCGAGTTGATTGAAGGAGGCGTGACGGCTTCTGGATGTACTCCCAGTTCAATGTTCTGTTCTCTTTGCTACCAATATATATACGTTTCTGGCCACAGTCCATGATACAATGTTGTTGTTGTAGTCATGGCTGCCCAAGGATGACGTTCCCTGTGATATCTGGTACTACTATGAACTCTGTAGTAATTTCATGTCGGTTTAGCTTCACGGTAAGTGTAGTTTTCCTTTCAACTGGCAACACATGTGTGGCACTAGCCATGTGAATTTGGCGGATCTGGGGGAAAGTTTTTCCAATTGTGCTTGGGTAAGGGAAAGAATTTCAGTATAAAATTTCCCATGGCAGCCGAATCGAGGAGGGCGGTCGTTGTCCAGTTGTTTACTTCTACTTCAATCCTCGGGGTTTCAGGCAGGTTTGGTTCTAAACTCAACGTCTGAATGTCGACTGGCCAGCTTCGCACCCCGGCACTGGTATTTCCCGACGGTGGTTTGCTTTCCCTTGACTCAGGAGCTCATTGGTTGGGCACATTTCCTGTGCTTGCTTCCTTTTCTTTCATTCCCCAGTGGGCGGCAGGCTTGTTTGGGCAGTCACTGGTAAAGTGCCGGCCCGGGCAGTGCCCGCGCTGCGGAAGGGCTGGGGTAAGTGGAGCCGGTGGGGGTGAAGAAGTAGTGGAGGGTACTCGCCCTGTTGGCTTCACTTCCTCCTTCCCCTTGTCTAAGGTGGCTCTTGCCTTGTAATTCCTTTCACTTTCTTTTGCCTGTTCCACCAGTTCTTCTACTGACTGAGGCTGGGGTATTTGCAACAAGTTCCTTAGGTTTGGCAAGAGCATGCATGTGATGGCGCACACGCAGCTATGCTCGTCCCTTTCAGGGAAAATCCAGCGACACATCTGCGTCTTTCTTCGTAGGAATATTTCTGCTTCTTCGTCACACTGTTTTTACCCGGCTACGGAACTCTGACGTTAGTTGGGCTAGGACTTCCTCCGCAGCAAACTGGACTGCGAGACAGGAACAGAACTGGGACCATTCCATAATAAACTCTCCATACATGTTCCACCATTCCAAAGCCTTTCCTGCTAACTGTTTTCTCGCTTTTGTGACCCATTGTTTGGGGGACTCCATTATCATTGAACTCGTTCTCGCATTCTTTCAGGGATGCCATGGGGTCTTCTTGCGTTCTACCTGCGAATTCCGGCAATTAGGGCCCATCCTAGCTCCTACTAGAGGCCATGCTATGGTGTGGTTCGGGGTTGCCAGGCCGGTATTCTTCTGCTTGCCGGCAAATTTTGCAACGGTAAACTAAACCTGGGTGTGTGATGCGCTCTATGGGCTACCTGATGCAGAGATGGTTAAATGTCTGGGCACAAGTCGTGCATCTCACTGTGTTCACCCTTCGTCCGGTACAGGTAATCCAGGCACAATATGCAGTCTGCTGCGTTTGGCACTCTTCGCACCTAAACTCTAGGCAGTCTTTATATGTAGGTTCATCCACCCAACCTTTGCAGATATATAGTGAAATCAATATTCATAATGGGCGCAATATATAATGTGTTGCCCCGTTCCACATCAGGTGGCGATGCAGTATCTCTTGGTCACTGGGATTTCCTCGTGCCCCATGGCCATGGAGCTATCGCCTTGCTCGGCTAGGTTCATGATTGCTTCGGCCATTCTCTGGGTTTATTATTGATTGCCACGGGGTGTTTTACGACTCCCCGAAGTCTCAGGGGCAGCTAGCTGGTTCCCTCTGCTCCTTCTCAAGGTCGCGCTGGCCTGGCTCTTTCCTTGTTTTCTGAGCAAGACGTAATACCTCACATTGGGCGCCACTAAAAACCCTCCCCTTTCTTTGATGCATGACGACCGGGATGCTTGGCACGTCACCTAGTCTATGGGGGTTTTTAAACAGGTGAGGCAGAGAACCCGTGGTAGCCTTATGGGCTGGTTACTGTGGGTTCGTCCGAGCTCTTAGGGAGCCGGTGTACAGATTCGGCCTGGTCAGGCGGAGGCAAGCTATGTAGGCATCTAAGGCGGTGGGGTTGGCAGTTAATGCTTGCTTATCACCTGCAGACCAGCGCTGAGGCTGTCTGTTGGCAGGCTGCTGTAGGCAACTCAGGGTCCCGTCTAGGGGGTGGCTGGTGTGTGACTGGAGCTTGCTGGTCCTGGGACTTCTGGCCTCTGGGTGACTGTGGCGGGCGGCAGTGGTAGATGAATGGTGCTGTTGAGGCCCAGGCTCATGGGCAGTCCGAGCTGGAGACAGACGACGACTGGATGAGGTATCCCGCCGGTCTTCCGTAGTGGCTCAAATAAACGACTAGGGAAGACTGAGGAGTGAGGCTCTTGCAGTCAACGGGTGGCTTGTGCCTGTTCCTGATCGGAGAAAAGGCGAAGGCCAACTGGGTTGGGTTACTTGGCAATTGGTTGGCTGTAGGAGCTGTAGCTGCCTTCTTATCAGCCCACTCATTCCCTCCTCATTGGGTGAATGGCTTGGGGTAGTTTCTACTAATTGCTTGGGGTAGGTTCTCGTCGCAGTTGAAGTCAGCAAGAGGCAGGTGACAGAATTTCCTAGCTAGAATACCCAGATGCCATGTCACATCGCGTCAGTCCTAGCGCTCCAACCGGTGAATCTCACGCAGTGGATGAAGTGGGTTAGCTGACTTTGAGTGGCGTTAAAGCTTCGTCATGAGCCGTTCAGAGGCTACTGGGTCACACCTCGTCAGGTCTGGCACTCCAACTGGCGAATCTCATGTGGTGGATGTAGTGGGTTAGCTGACTTGGGTGGTCCAGTCGCTTCCTTGTGGAGTGTACCTAGTAGGGGCTCTGCCGTACGTGTTTACCAAGTACCTTTGCGCACTGGGCCCACAGTATGGGTGGCCAGCAAATTGTGTGGTGTTTGCGACGTATGCACTGCCCAGTTAAGGGTGCTCACAGTCCTACTCTATTGTCTGAAACTGTTTAGCAAGACGTGGTCCCCTTCCTCTCCCGTGGTAGATGGCGTTTACAAGGTAGTTGAGAGGTACAAATCACCCTTGGAATGAGAACACATCAAAACTCGCATCGCAAGAGAAATTTGCGAAGGCAGGAGGGGCGTCAGTTCCCTCCTGGCACCCTAGCGACCTCCCACACCGGCGGAAATAAATTAGTAAAAAAAAAATTTGTTCAAAAATTGAAGTGAAAAAAAAAAAGAAAATAATTGGAGGTCAGTGTTGCTTGCCGGTGTGGGTGAAATTTGCAGCTCGACGTGTCTTCTGCTAGAGCTGGCTGTTGACTGTTAGCGGGCGGCAGGCACTCAGGGCTAAAGTCGTCATGCGCACTACCCCCACTACTTGCATCAGGGTGCCAAAAACCTGACCAAAATAAGATCATGGCGTGGTACGAAATCCCTTCAGAATACCATGCGACACCCGTCGCAACCACTTCCCCATGCCATGTCAAACTGCATTGTTGTAAAATTATTGAATTTCTAGAACATTCTCGAAGAAAAAAAAAGTCTATGAAAGTGGTAAAAGGTTTATCTCAGATTGCTGAGGCAACCTAAACTGCGATTTCAGAAAAAGCAAACCCATGACAGATAAACATTCTAACACGGCCAAAACTTCAAATACTGATAAGCAATTACAATATCTTGAAAAACAAAAGGAAATTAACCGAATGTCCCGATTTAATTAATACTGAACTGCATCATTACAGCATTATATTTTTCTGCCATTCTCCCGAAAAGCAATAGACTGAGGTTCCACTGTAGTAATTTTGGTATGATTGCAGGCAGTGGCACTGCTTACTTAGTTTTCTTTGACCAGAATAATGGGGTGTGGATCAATGAAACAGTAGATATCAAAGGAATTACTTACCACCCAAAAATTATATGTTCATTATTTTATGTGTACCACCTGAGACACAAATTGGTGTTAATGATGGACATGTCATGGGTGCCCTCGATGCAGGGACATGAGCTAAATAGTGTGTGTAATGGAAGTGAGGGGGCAGGATGGAGTGACTCACTGTTACGTTGTCACAGGTCACAGTCGCACCATCGTGGGTGTGGAGGTGCTCAAGGATGGGGGACTGTGCCTGCTGGTGCTGGACCCCAGTCATTCCCCTAGTCAGATGCTGCAGTTCTCAAATACCAGCATCGCAGCCAGTGCCATGCGTCTCATTAGGAAGTCCCTGGCAGCCATGAAGGCACGCCAGTACCAGGTGGTGGCTATTTGCGGCATCATGGACACAGAACACGAGTACCAGGTATTGCTGCTTTTATATTGTGTGTGTGTGTATCATCAAACTCAAGGAACTGTGACACTCTGTGTTTTGATTCTTTTCGCCAATTGTTTTTTAGAAGACTGGTGCAGGAAGTAAGTCAGTTGTTCATTTGATATTGATGCTGCTGTGCAGTAAAAATAAAAAATACTAGGATATTGACCTGCTGTATTAGTCCCAACATAATGAGGATTCCAGGTTCAAAGTCCTTGGGCCTGATTCTGGGCAAACTTTGTTGAGCAACGATATTGCGTTACATATTTTCACATGTGAAGCTCATCAAACTTTTATGATGTCATAATTCCTTTTGCTGAATTTTTCATATTTTTACGATATAAACAGTCAAGATGGCGGACGTGAGAGTAAAATACACCAAACACTGTATACTATATTCGTTTAAATGAAAATGTCGGATTCTGTAAAATGTATTTCTATGCTAAATTATATTTAGTACCAGTCTGAATCCATTAACACTCTTCTAACAGCTTAAAATAGTAATAATTACACAAATATAACTTTAAAAGTACGTGACGTAGCATTGTTGTAGTTTCCATTTGCACCCGGAACTGTTGTTTATCAAAATAAAATACACACAGTTACATACATGTGTTTGTTCGCCAAATAAAAAATGCCAACACTGCATAGTTTTCTTTTATGTCTTGTAAACGATTACTAATACATTATGTAACTAATTAGCTTTTAATATTTGGTTATATTTAAGATCCACTAATAACGTTAAATTATTTGGGCAACTAAGTCTATTGCATGTCGCTCAAATGTAATTTTCCTTATTTATTAATGATCATAGCACACTGAAATACATACGTCCTTTTACAGAATGAAATAAACATGTCGTTTTACAAGAAACATAATATGTACGTGGATATTTTTGGATGCGTAAAGCAGTGTTAAACTCCGGACTGTATGCCAATTTGAACCATTTTTACAAACAGTGTGGAATTTCCATTTCCCTAAACAAAAGCATTTGCACAATAATAATATTAATTAAAATGGTTTTGTGCAATCTGTTTAAGAAATTATTAGAAATGTTAACCAGAACAAGGTTATGTACAGCATATCAAATTACTTCAAAAGCATTGAGTTTAATTGAAACAAGTATAATTTATAAAATAGTAAATATTTTACAAACAGAATTAATGGTGTATACTATTTTCGAAATATTATTTGCAATTGTGTATGATATTGTGATAGGGTCTACGCATTTATAACACTGATCTCATTACTCTAAACTTTAAATGTAACAATAGAATGTGAAAAAAATTAAACTATGTATTATTTTGTCTACATTTCTTATGCTTATGCCACTTACTTTCTGTATTAAATTAATAAAAACTAGTATCTTGCACATCTGAAAAAAAGGACTGCAAAATGAAAAAGAAAAGAAAATTTTAGAGCTCTTTTTTGCTGTTGCAGTTTAAAAATGAAACGTTAGGAATGCATGGGCCTTTTTTATTTCTTTTTATTTATTTTTTATTTTTGTAGACATGCAACAGTTCACGCACTTTTGTGGTTGACAGGCAATTTCCAGGACTCGCTTCCAATTTCCATCACTGTGTTTTGCAGTGAAGGCGAACGTAACCTGTGTGTGATCAAACTGAATCACACTGAACGCAATGACATCAATAAGCGAAGAGAAACTGTATACGACGCCCCCTTGCTAGAGTATCGTTGGCCAAAGAAGTGTACCGTTACTCTTCAATCGAACGTTGCATTGAGAGGTGTTCGGAACCACCCCCCTGGGAAGAGGTTAGGAGGTGGCCTGTGTTCAGGGGTCTTTATCTGTTTCACACTGCCTGCAAGTCTTATTCTTTTGGTGTTGTGGTGGCCTTTCTAGTTATGATTCCCGGAGGTTGGGAGGTGCTTGTTAGACCTTGATTTGTGTGATGGTGGGTTCAGAAGCAGTTAATTGGGAGATATTGTTGGATCATAAGCAGCAGGAGTCTAGACTTCAGCAGGTTCTGCTGACCAAAGTTTAGTGTTATCTACTGTGTCATGGCATCCCTAGCAGGAGCACTGACAGTAAAGTCCTGTTTCGGCAGTGTGGGAGGCAGATGCATCACCGGGACTGGCTTTTTCAAATACTTCTTCCAGGTATGGGTCACGCAGAGTAGGCTAGATTGATGTGCTGAAAGTTGCATGTTGGCTTGATGGTAACTTTGGGGTAGCAGCATGTGCCACCTTGGTCTGGGCTTGCTCACGTAGGTATGAGCATACATGAGAGAACACCTAGGGAGCTCTCTGTTGCTTGCCTAATGCAGACAATTTCTGTGTCTGCAGCCTTATTCTTCCTACCCTGATTGATGTAAGGCATGGAGAGGGTACTGTAACTTGAGCACATTATTACCATTTTTGGCAAGGCCAAGTGATTTCATCCTTCTTTCATTTCAAGATAGGATCTGAGTCATCATGCACTCCCAGGTTGCTCTCCCAGCTGATTTTTGACTTGGAGAAAAGCAGTCATCTAAGTTTGATTGTGCCGTTTCCCTTCTCTACATGGTTATTTGAGGGTGAAGTATAATAGTTTGCACTCTAACTCTCCACTTCAGGCAATTCTATACGTGCAGGTGCTGGTTGATAAATCAGGTCCTTGTCACAATTGTTAAGTGTGAAATGTGTGTTGTATCAAAATTTACAGGAAAGTAGTAGGAGGTTTATGGAAAACAAGCCAATAAGTGTGCAACATGTGAGACTGGCGCAGTAAGTTCAGCAGTAGAATTAATGTTAGTGATGAGTATCATAGCAGCAGACCAGTCAGAGCAGCCACTGCCATTTATTCAACCAGAATTTGTGAATGGATACAAGAGGGTTGATTACAGACAATACGAGACATTGCTAGTGATGTAGACCTTTCATATGGCATATTGGTTGCCAAAATATTTAACATATCAGTACAAAGATGTTAGTTTGCCCACTTTGTTAAAATATCTGTAACTTTTTTATGAAGCAATTGCATAATTAGAAGCCATTGTAATCAGGAATGAAATATGGGTGTACCATTACAAACTTCATATGAAACAGTTTTTGATGAAATAGGACCATTTAACTTCACTGAGAATGAAGTTCAAATCAGTGCCCTTCACTTGTAAGGACATGACTACTGTGTTCTGGGATGCACAAGGTTTGCTTCACAATGAGTTTCTGCAACCAACATTTACTTTGCAACTTTATGATAATTAAAGGTTGCATTTTGCTGAAGAGGTGTTAACGCTTCATGATAGTGCCAAATCACAGTACATGAACAAAATAGGAACTTTTGCTGTACTTTTACTGGGACATTGTGAAGCATCTGCCTTACAGTTTGAGTTTGGCACCACACAATTTCTTTTCGTTTGTACTACTAAACACACATCTTCGTGGAAGGTGATTTCAGTATGATCAAGTGTATGGGATTTGTCGTAACATAAAAATTCTGATTTCTGCAGAGAGTGAATCTTTAAGCTGGTGCCATGTTGGGATCTGTGTATAAATTGTCCAGAGGTTTTATGGAAAAGTAGGAGTAAGTGCGCCCTTCAACATAAATATCATTTGTCCATGTTGTATCTAAAATCCATAGCACAAGTTACAGTTACCGTACTTACTGATCCACCCTCTTATCTTCTGTGTTAAAACTGCACTTGCATTGCTGGAAGTGTTTTGATTAGTTTTGGGTCGATTCCAATTCTAAAATCGATCTGTTCCATTGATTCTACTGGAATCAAATGATTCACAATCCAGTGATTTTAGAATCAAAGTTGTTTGATTCTTCTTTTTTTTTTATGTAAGTGCCACAGGCATTTCTTGACCTACCACTGTTTATCACTAGATTCGAAACACACAAATGAGAAAAATAATATTTATTTAACCAACCATTGTATAGGAAAAAAAATCTAGCGAAGAATTAATTGTCTATGCCCTTTATGGACATATTAACATAATACAACACTTTCTCGCCAAAAATTGCTGTCACACCGCCTGCCATATTTACCATGTTTATTACCAAACAGTTGTAGACATGTCACATTCCTGGCAATTAATATTTCCACTGCTTACATGCAACGAGTGCTTGTTAATTCATGTTTCCACCACAATGATGCCAACATGGCAGTATCTACTACGTAGTTCATATGCCATACAGGCAAAGTAAGCTATAAAAGTGTGTCAGTGGTGGTGTAATTATTATCACATAAAAAAAAAAAGAAAAAAAAAATATATATTTAAGTGTCTTACATGAGCAGTGGGGCGATGTTATTTGGTTATATACAATATTTTGAATTAATTTCAGAGTTTTAATTTTGGTATTAAACATTTAGTACCAGTGAAGACTATGGAAAACAGAAAATGTACGCTGATCGTAGCTGTAACAAATTCATTGTACTTTTATTAAAAATTGATTTACTGAGTTTTGATATATAAAAATAGTTAAAGTAATATTTACAGGCTCTTGATGTTTGTTCACAACTTTAGATGTTTTTATACCCGAAAGTCACTACAATGTTTGCAACACTGCTCTAATTGTATGCAATTTTTAGTACCATAATAATTTTGTTATATAATTTATTTATGATTGTTGATCCATAACCAACACGCGTACATAATTACGGTTTATAAAAAAAAAACGTTTTTGTAGCTGAGAAAGTGAATCATGTGTTCCATAAACTAAGTGGTAAAGTGCAAGGAATCTGAATTGAAATCAAATAATTGATTCCCAAATTTAATAACCAAAATTGGAATCAGAATCAGCATATTTTAGGAATCGACCCAACACTAGCTTGATCCATTATTACATCTAGAAAAGAACTGAATTTTGTTTTGCATCTTAGGTTAATGGTTAAGCTATAGTGATCTGCCTATAAAGCTTAAGTTTACCACAGAATCTGTGATTCACCTTCACACCCTTGAAGGGGCCACAGTGGCTGAGCGGTTAGAATGTTCACCTCCCACCTAGGCGAACCGGGTTCAATCTCCGGCCTGGTCACTCCGGATTTTGGCAAGTGGAAATTGTGCCATATGATGCAGCTGGTCTGTGGGTTTTCTCGGAGATTTCCCGTTCCCCCTCCCCTTGCATTCCAGTACTGCTCCATTGTCGCCTAATTTCACCCCCATTGTTAAGAGCGACTCAAATCTTTCAACTCAACTCATCCACACCCCTGAAGTTTACATAATGTATTATAAATGTTTCAACTCTCAAATAAGAGCAGACAGGAAAGCAACTAATACTATTTCTATCCTATTGCTTAAACTGTTATTATTATACCTCTTTATTTTTCTCACTGTCCCTCTCACTCTTCTTGAGTCTTAATTTCCTAGAGCTATCAAAAATATATAAAAGGACAGGAATTCAAGTACTCACAGTTTAGTACTTGTCGACAGGCGCGTGCACGCACACGCACACACACACACACACACACACACACATGCACACACACACACACACACACACACGCACACACACATACACACACACATACACACACACACACACACACGCACACACACGCACACACACACACACAAAGAAAGACGACACATTTTCCACGCTGTGTCGTCTTTCTTTGTGTGTGTGTGCCTGTCGACAAGTACTACACTGTGAGCACTTGAATTCCTGTCCTTTTATATATTTTGGGTAACCTAGCAGTCTACTTGCAAGCTTCCTACAGCTATCTGTTTGTTCCATCTTTTACCTGCGAACCATACTCTCTGCAAACTTAAGTTCCGCTTCATTTCCCTCTCCATTCTCTTTACAGTCTTGTTCAGTCTCATTATGATTATAATGTTCAGATAACGAGCAGTTGAGATCACTGTAGCCAGATATTTGTGGTTCTTCTATGAAAGTGCATGTATTGTGTGGGATGTAGTGACCACTCATCATGTATGCTGTATTCTTTGTTGCAGCAAAGCAAGATGTTACGAAGCGTGAGGGTCCCACAGGATCGGTGATAGCCAGGCGGGGGCTAGCCACTGATGCCTTCGTCTAGAACTGTCTGTTTTACTGCCTTACATCTAGTCATTTTTGTTTCTACCGATGTGCAGGGGAGCCATTGTCGGTGCCATCTGGCTCCTCCCCTTGCCAGGCGCATCTCACGTCATCTCAACCTTGTTAGCTTGCTCTTGCCAACTCACCAAGTCCAGTGTGTGTGCCACCCAACTTGTCTTGACAGGTGTTTCTTCTAGTAGCTGTTTTCTTTTGTTAGAGTGGATTGTGTACAGCTAATGTATGTAGTCCTGTTTATAAATTTTGTAATTTTCTTACCTATTTGTTGACCTGCAGTGCTAGGATGCGTGAATTGCATGATAATACTGTAGTTGTTAAGTAATATGTTATCTTTAAAGTTTCTTTAGTTAGAAGCGAATTTTAAGGCAGTTAAGATTGTTATATAGTTAAAATCAGCAAATTTTGACTATGTTTACTTAAGTAATTCACTCTTAGAAAAATATAAAAAGGCAAAAATTAGCAATTGTAGTAAGTTGTCTGTGCTGCAAGTTCATTGTGTGCATATTATGTTACCAGCAAATTTTCTTAAAGTACTCTTTCCTTTGTCCTGTAGTATTTTTTTAATGCTGCTTGTATTCGGCTAGCAATTAAAGATATTGCGAGTGTTATATGTATTGTAAATATTTGAAGTTGGTAAAAATACTTTTTTGAACAAATATAAGTGAGCATCCATGCTGATGGCTGCAAAATGGAGTTTTTTCAGTGGGTATTAAAATATAGAATTATTTTTGATGGAGTAGGTGTACAGCCAGGAGTTAAGATTTTTAGCCCCAGCTATTGGTTCCTTGCCGTACGACTAGCTGTGGAGTACCATGTTCGCTATAATGTACCACCCACATTGTGTGTTGCTTTTTGAGGCATGTCTGGGTTTCCTTGGATATGTTTGGCTATTTCAAGTTCTTTCTTTGCTTCAAACTTAAACTGCTTACATTCCATCATAGTATGACATTTAAAATGTTCATTTCCTTATTTGTTTTCCATTTTAATATGTATGTATGTATATTCCACTCTTCTGAAATCCATTTTTGTATATTCTTTATTATTTTACCACTTATTGCATTAAGTACAATTTTATATTAGACATTAAGTGGTTTAAAATAGATTCTTTTAATGATTTCCAAACTCAGGACTGAAAGTAATTTTCAATGTGAAGTATTGAGTATTGACAAATACTCCAAAAATTCATTAGAACTATGAAGTATTGGGAATATACTATTAAATGTGCAATGTCTGCTGTTCGAAATTCATTGGATTTATGAAGTAATAATTTACAGGATGGTCAAGTTTGTAAAGATACACATAGACTCAGAATGAATTTTGTCTAGAATTTATGTAACTGTGATATTATGTGGTAAAGAAGTGAGGTTGGACCAATTTGAATTGCATTTACGTTTCAACAGTTGACAGTATGGCACAAAAAATTCCTAGTCTAAAGGCAGTCATAAATTTCCTAAATTTTAAAGTATTTCGTATTTTTTTGATTTTAAACAGACATACAAAAAACTTTATTTTCTCATTGTAAAAATGAAGCATTCTCTATAATAAATAAAAATGTAATCTTAACTTCTATTTGAATAGTCCTGTAACATTATGATCAGCACTACACTACCAGAACTATCCAGTCACAAGAAAATGAGATAGGAGCATGAGAACCAAATACATTCAGTGAAACCTCATTGTTGAGTTCCTGTTTATGTCGATTTCCCGTATCAGTCGATTTTTTTGGCTGGTCCCAACAAATATCCTATATAAACAATGTTAAAAAAAACCGCATGCTACAACCCTTAAATCATAAATTTACCCGCATCCGTCAATCAGATATTCTGTCCGAAAACCAAAATATATTCGAAACAATTGTTTAACTGTGAAATAACTATCTTAAAACTGGTACTACCAAAATTCAGTAGCGCCAAGAGCAGGTAAACAGACACGCCCTAACGTCAAATGCTAGTGTACACAACTAGTTGTGAAACGTTGCAATTGTTAACAAATACATAATTTATTTTTGATAATTCAATCACTATTTGTTTTAAATTACTCACGTCGAAAAACAGGGAAAACATAATAATTGCAGGCACTTCTTTGTTTCAAATCAGCACACGAAAATTCGCGCAAATAAAACACGTATGTATAATGGATGTGGCACGGACCAGAACCAAACATTATTAATGGACGGAACGCATTTGAACTTTACTCTGGTGCCACAAAGGAAACGTAATAATTTTTAAGCCAGTATGGTAAATAACCATGCAAATTACAAGCATTAAAGGGGCACAGTATTTTTTCACGGACTAATTCTGTTAAGATAAAATTACGTTAGTAACTTTTTTTAAGAGTAATGCAGTGATATCAACTGTCACACAAGATGGCTAGTGTTGTCAACTTAGCAGACTGTCAGTTTAATTTGGCAAAATTTAAAAACATTTAGTGGACAAATATACATTTTAGCGAGCAAAAGAATTTTTAGCGGAGTAAAATATAATTTAAAAAAATCGAATTTTTACGTGTCAAACTCAAAAAACTGAATTAAATTTGCCTCCAAAATAGAGTAAAAAATATAAAATGCAGTATTATTATGATAAAACTACGTACTTGAAATTTAATTTTTAACATGTTTCTGTTTTAAATCATGGTTTTTAGTAAATCTATTTCAAATCTAATTTTTAGCATGTTTCTGTTTTAAATCATGGTTTTTAGTAAATTTTGTTTGATTTTTGCTACTTTTTCTACATTTGGCAGAAATTTAGTGAATTTTATGTAAATATTTGGCTGATTTTCTAAATTGGAGTTGAGATTAGGTTTTACTTTTTGAGGAGGAGAGTGGTCTGCATGTTGAGTTTTCCTGCTTGCCGAGTTTTTTTTTTCAGTAAGTCCCATGAAAAACGAATAATAAGAGGTTTCACTGTAGTTGTATAACTGCTAATCAGTGAGAAATGAAAATGGTACTGTATTGTTAAGATGATATGTTATGAGCGGTACAGAAAGAAGCACTTAGTTTATGCAATAATAAACATTTCTGAAATTTCCCAGCAAATGTGTGTAGAAGGTGAAATAAACTTGTCTGTTTGTAACATGCCTGATTGTAATTGCTGTAAATAAATTGGTATCTCATTCCAGTCTCATATATCTAGCTAAAAGACAGATTGGGTAATGGCTTTTTTTTTTATTTGCTTTTTCTGGGCACCTATTTATGATTTGCATCATCAGAATACTGAAACCAATGCTGTAATTACATTTTGTTAGTATTGCTGAGTATTACCTGTTCATTTTTATATTACTGGTTATCTTATGTTACTCTTGACACTTTTGTTATTTTGATTTTGAGTGATATTTGGTTTGTAAAAAGCCTGAAAATGTCTACAAGGAGACCAATTTTATTGCTGAAATACCAAGTTGTGATCTATTGTGTTGGTGTGGGTGTTGGTCAGTGTCTTATAATGACAAAAGCAGCAAAAGTTCTGTTTTTATTTAATCCCATTCACCTAAAATGGCAACCAATTTTTAAGATGAGAAATAATTTTTGATCGGTGTCATGATTGTCACAGATCTGCGAGCCTGAGGTTTTTAGTTA
This sequence comes from Clitarchus hookeri, assembly GCA_002778355.1. Lineage (NCBI taxonomy): Eukaryota > Metazoa > Arthropoda > Insecta > Phasmatodea > Phasmatidae > Clitarchus > Clitarchus hookeri. The sequence continues at coordinate 786,796 of NQII01000407.1, read as the reverse complement.
GAGCCGAGCCCAAGCGAGCTACTGAAAAGTTCCTGAGCTTCGAGCTCTGTTATTACATACAAAAAATAAGTTTTATAATAAATAATATTAGCATTTTGAAGGTACTCGGAGTTCAATTCTGTAGTTCTAAAGAACAATTTTAATGGAACACGCCTACCTTTTATAATATTGTTTTGTTTAGAAATAAATAAACTCACAAGTTTTCTGTGAAAATGTTTCCATAATTTCTGCAGTTTTGATGAGGTCATTTGGGTATCAAAAGTTTCCGTCATATTGAATTGTAATACAGTATATCATGAACGATAAAGTAAGTGTACAATTAATTTTCGTTCAAAAAAAATATTTAATTGAAATTCTTAATTTTATATAAATGTTATTTTAATTGCTTAAATTTTGCCAGTTTAATAAAACCCTACTTATCAGTCCATGTACAACGGACTCTCGTACCAAACACGCATTTATCGATAAACCATATACACAGTTAATTTTCAGTGGTCCCAGCAAAACTTCTATATAAATAATGATAAAACTATCAGTCTGTATTGTTTATTGGATGTTGTGCCATTCAAAGTATATTTTGCTCCTACCACCTAAGATTTCTTGTAACAATAATTTTTAAGCTGGTTGTTTATGCAAACGTCTAGTAATAGGATGTGAAATACGTTTTGCGTGCTGCAGTTTATCACTGCTCTGTGGCGTGTAGTCTTCCCAACACATCTGCAGCGTGGTACAAGTCTGGCTTGCTACTTCAACTTTCACGCCTGTTGAGAGGGGAAGTGGTTACCTAGCATCCTCTCTCACCCCTCTGTCTGTCACTCATCCGTGCACCTTTCTTCCTCCCCTTACATGCATTCGAGAGGGGAAGCTGTCGTCTAGCAAAAGAAAAAGAGTGTCCTCCCTCTCTCGGCCCCTACCCCTTACACGCCTGGCACAGTGCAAGTTAAGTGCGCCTGGCGATCGTAGAAATTTTATCAATATTTTCTGTTGCTCAAAATAGTTGCACCTATCACCACTGGTATTTCATAGTAAATGGTTTTACCTGAAAATGTTACACAATACATTTTAACGAGGAATTATTATTTGCAAAGTTGTTTTTTTGTGTGACTAAAGGTCGTTTATTCTGGTTAAATTTGGTGTTTAATTGTACCTGGCATTAAATAAATATGATTTTAAAATGAAATATTAATTTAACTCACTGGACAGCATCTTTGCAAATAAAATGATAAGCCTAGAAGCATATACTTGACCTCCCCTTGTTGCTAAAAATTGTTCGAAGATCGAACAACTTGTATTACCAAACATAAAGTTCATTGTCAGTAACTTCATGTGGGGAAATCGGAGGATTTTTATTAATTTATTTCAATAGATATGATATTTAACGATGGGTAAGCACCGAGCCCCAGTGCAGTGTAACTCGCGACAGGGAATATCAGAGGACATGGTTTTGAATGATAAATTAAAAAAAAATTGTGAAAAAATAAATTTTAATTGCCTTATTTATTCATTTCTCTCTCAATTACAGTTTTTTGCAGTGAAATATAATTGATTTCTTTAAAAGACACATTTGCCACGTGCGCAAATTGTCGCCAACATGAAGCGGTGGGGAGAGGTACATTGTTTCACCCCTCCTGCGGCTTACTCTTCGCATTCATGCTTGCCGTTAACCCACTGCCCAATCGATAATCTCTCCATGCGCTCTCAGCTGATTGAGTGTGCGTGGGACATTCAAAATTTGCCTTGCATTCTGTGTCATATTTTCGTTTTGAGAGGTTTTGAAAGTTTTAGGTTGGCTTGTATTTGATGTCTGATTACAATCAATTGTATACCATGTTTTGAGATGTTATAGTCTTCATTTAAAAGACTTGAGGCGAAATGTTTTTTAATGTATTGTTTACAGTAATACTAATACAGTAATACTTTTTTTTTAAATTCCCATTTTAATTGTGTTTATTGGCTAAAATTTATTCACAGATAGTGTACAACTCTCATTATACTCAAAATGAAGTGTAATGAGGTCAGAAATGGTATTTTATTGATGTACATGTCAGAACCCTCATCTACTGAAATTCCGCATGTATGGAAATGGTAGAGGGGAGTCCACTGTATACATTGCATGTGCGCATACAAAAAACTGTTGGCAATAATCACCAGCATGATTCCCACACTGAATATAAATCTGCTTTAAAAAATGCAACCATAAAAATTATTGTTCTGCAAGCGATAGAAATAAAAAATTTTTGGAGAGTGCCATATTTTGCATGATCCCAACAATTTGACTGCAAAACTTAGTTAGACCTTGTATTTACAAAAACTTGTTAAATTTATTTACTTCGTTTTGTGGGCATAATTTGTATGTTAAAAGTACATTAGACATTATTACACTAAATAACTTCGTTTATTGACATTTTCAGCCACAAAGGCTAGTTTGGTTGAAATAACCCATCCATCATTGATCATTGTAAATATGCTTTCTCAGCCGATGCTACCAAAGTTTTCAAAATGTTTTATTTAGAGTTGTTCCGATACCAATGCTGATACCCTGATACCAATGCCCTTCCCTCTTGCTCGTTTCTAAGCTCGCAGTTTTCAACATATTTTGATGTGCGTCACAATGTGTCAGGAGCTTGTTTAAATTTGATGTGGTTAAACAGCTCTTATATTTACCACCCCGAGACACTATTTTACCACACTGGTTGCATTTTGCTTTACTTACTTTTGTCAAGTCTTTAGAAAAGTATTTCCACACACTAGACATTTTAACGCAGTATGTAACAATTCATGGGTGCCAAAAAATGCATTTCACGCGTAAAAAAACACGATAAACAAAAAATAATTAGGATTATGCTCAGATAGTNACACGATAAACAAAAAATAATTAGGATTATGCTCAGATAGTCAGATGCTCAGTATTTCTTGCAGAGTCGTGTCCGTTAGTGTAAAGTATTTAATGACCACAGATGCATACCTAATAAGTTTTACCAATAGTCCATACTAGTGATGCAACGAATGTCGATTTTTCCACATTCGCGAACGCGAATGCGAATGCGAATATTCACCTCCAACATTCGCGAATGCGAATGCGAATGTTGGTTTTTAAAATATGGCGCNCGCGAATGCGAATGCGAATATTCACCTCCAACATTCGCGAATGCGAATGCGAATGTTGGTTTTTAAAATATGGCGCCAAAAGCGTGCACCTACGAACTCGAATTTTACCGCGCGTTTAGAACTGGCCAGCCGGGCGGCCATGTTAAAACCGAGAGTAGCCCATATGCCCCGACTCTGAACGAAGTAAACAAATCGTGATTGCTGGCTTACTGAATGAAGTTAGCTGCTAATAATGTTTTCGTAAAGATTTAGTTTGAGGTAACCTTGACGCATACCGCTCATACCTACCAGTAGTGGCGATGTTATTCTTACCCACGCTGTAAACCGATGGCCTAACGACCAGAGGAATTCCCGAGCTCGAACCAACTGCACCTGTCATGTTGCCTGAGTCACGACGTGACGCTGCGAACACGGGGAGTCCCGGGCATATTATCGCCCCTCGCCACAAGAAATTACAAATCGGGGAAAAACAGTGCGCCCCGCCTTCCCCTATTCCACCGCAAACACTAGAGGGTAAGTCCCGAGTTCTATGGAAAATAGAACAGAAACGTATATATACAGGAGCCATGGAGGACAGTTAAGTCAGTTACGCGACAGTTAAGAGAGTTAGGCGAGAGTGAAGGACAGTTGAGGTCAGTTACACGAGAGTTACGAGACGTTTACGACGGAGCAGCAGCGACAAGACAGTTACGACGGAGTTACGCCGGAGTCACGAGAGAGTCAGATACGAGGAACGACGAGCGACGAGGAGAGAACTGCACGTCCAGGGATCGAGCCCAGGACTTCGCGGGAGAGACACCGAGACAGCACGACAACACCAGCCACCAGCATCGAGGTAATTTCAGCAACCCGCCGAAACCTCCCCCCGACGCAAACATTCGCCGAGACGTGTGTAGGGCGCGGGATAGCTAGATTCCACCGTCCGAGGAGATATAAAAGGGGCTAGGTCTCATAGATGTACAGGTCACTGTAACTTTGGACAATAAAAGTTAAGCGTGAATAAACCGAACCCAGTTACGTCTTTGTGCCACCCCTCTTACAGCAGCCCAAGGTGCCGTTAGCCAACACCGTAACAAATTACTACGTACCCTGCTATCCACCATCCTGTATAGTACAGGTGGGAGCAGCGTCGAGTCAACATACTTAAGTTTTGTTTTTAACTTGTAAAGACTCTATTGTTGTAATTGTACAGTGATAAGTGATATTTCAAAATGAAGCGGTCGTGTGTTAGCGAAGTTTGGACTTATTTTACAATATGTGATGCTGAAAATGTGAAATGCAAAATATGTAATAAACAATACTCGCGCAAAGGAAGAACAACAAGTGCTATGAGAAATCACCTGGAAGCTTTGCATAAAAACGAGTATAATGCTTTAAAGAATAGGGAAAATGAAAAGCGAAATGCTTCTACAACAAGTGTTGTGGCCTCCACTTCGCGACAATGTACGAAAACCGACCTGAAACAAATGTCTTTGACTGATTGCGTCGAAAAAACAAAAAAGTGGGATAACAACAATGCCAAGTCTTTGGAAATTGATAATTTAATAAGCGAAATGATTGCTTTAGAGGACTTACCCTTTAGTTTTGTCGAAAGCGTTGGATTTGTCAGACTATTGAACCATCTTTGTCCGTCGTATAATATAAAAAGCCGACAACATTTTTCTTCGTTTATATGTGAAAATTTCTACGGCAAAGTCAAAGATAAAATTTTGGGATTAATTAAGTCATTTGAAAAATTGGCGTTTACAACTGATATTTGGTCTGATTCTTGTTCAGGAATATCTTTGCTGAGTCTTACATGTCATGGTATAACAAAAAACTTTGAGAGAAAAATGATTGTGTTAAACGCAGAGGTATTTAACGATGGCCGACATACTGGTGAAAATATAGCTATAAAACTTGAAACCATGTTGTCGCATTGGGAAATACCTAAAGAAAAAGTGCAATGCATTGTTAGAGATGGTGGCACAAACATGAAAAAAGGTATTTCCTTGTTATTAATTAGAGACATTGATTGTTCGTCACACCAAATTCAGCTGGTTGTCAAGGAGGGGCTTAAGGCACAAGATTCCGTTATAACAGTGATTGCAAAATGTAAAAAGATGGCAACACATTTTCATCACTCAAATGTAGCTCAAGATGAACTGGCTGCTCTACAAGAAAGACTCGATCAGCCAAAGCTGAAAATCATACAAGAGTGTGCTACAAGATGGAATAGCAGCTTGTATATGTTAGAGCGTATTTTGAAAAACAAAGATTCGTTATGTCTTTATGCTTCCCAGAATAACAAGATTTCACAACTAACTTCCGAAGAGTGGATTATTGTGGAAAAAATAATAACTTTACTCAGACCTTTTGAAGAAATTACAAAAGAACTAAGTGCAGCCAATATTTCTGTATCCTCAGTAATTCCATTATTGTCCACTTTGGAAAAAATTATTGGTGAATTTGATGTGACCGACGAATGCGTTGGGAATACGATTTTAGTTCTTAAACGAGAACTATGTCGCAGATTTTCCCATTTGGAAAATGACGTATTGTTTGCTACCGCAACTTTTATTGACCCGAGATACAAATTAAAATTTTTCAAAAATTCTTCAACCAGAGATCAAGTTGTGAAAAATATTTTAGAGTCAATTGGAAACGATGAATCAAGCCTATCGTCTTGTTCAAATCCTAAGCGTGCCAGAATGACTACTCATCGGATTGAAACATCTGGTTCCAGTGCCAGTCTGACAGAGAAATCTATATCTTTAAGAGACACCATGAAATTGCTGATGGATTCCAGCGAAAGTGAAGAAGAAGAAAATGAATGTACGAACCCTATAGAAGTTTTGATAAAAAAAACCATCAATGAATATTTATTAGATAAACGTGTGGAAAATGATGTAGATCCACTTACATGGTGGGCGGTAAATAATAAGAAGTATGGTATTATTTCTCCCATAGCCAGGCAATATTTAGTAACACCACCCACTAGTGTGCCTAGCGAAAGGGTCTTTAGTGGGGCTGGTCTTCTTTACACACCCCACCGAAATAGGCTGCAAGGAGAAAAGGCATCAAAACTTCTATTTCTGAAGTTTAATATTCCTCTACTCTTATTTAATTACTAAGTGTTTCACTTAATTGTGCTTAGATATAAACAATTTTTCGTAGTTTTATTTTTCGATTTCAAGAAGGAATGTTTAATGGATATCTTAAAAATTACATAATTAGTGAGTTAGTATTAGTACCAAAGTTAAAATTAACAAAATGTTAAGAACATATTTGCTTTAATTGAAAAGAAGATTATTATATTGTTTGTTTTTCTTCACAATATATTTTTAACTTTATTCATAAGAAGTCGATTTGATTTACAATTAAACATGATTACTAGTTCATTAAAAGATCTCACATATTTGAATAAGATACCCTTTAGGTTGCATAAATGCATATTGTTAAGTGTTTTTACAAAAGATCTCATTTAAAGTTGATTTGTGTAATTAAAAAGGTTGGGTTATATCTTATTCCATTGTTTTGTGTTAAAGCAGTTCAATGGTATTTGATCATACAGTTGTGTTATAATATAGTTTAGAAGTTTTAAGAAATTACCTGCCTTAATTTGATTTTGCTTAGGCAAATAAGAATAAAAGAATATCGAGAGAGTGTTTATGTTATGTAATCTAGTGAATAACTACAAGGCTGTTTCCCAACTATCATTAAAATACACTCTTATAGATAAAAAATATGTTAATAAATAAAAATGTCTTAATCATAGCAGTTGCATTANAAAAGATCTCATTTAAAGTTGATTTGTGTAATTAAAAAGGTTGGGTTATATCTTATTCCATTGTTTTGTGTTAAAAGCAGTTCAATGGTATTTGATCATACAGTTGTGTTATAATATAGTTTACTTCAAAATTCTTTAATGGACGGTTAATTTGATTTTGCTTAGGCAAATAAGAATAAAAGAATATCGAGAGAGTGTTTATGTTATGTAATCTAGTGAATAACTACAAGGCTGTTTCCCAAATATCATTAAAATACACTCTTATAGATAAAAAATATGTTAATAAATAAAAATGTCTTAATCATAGCAGTTGCATTATTATTTAATAAACATTTTCATTTTTCATTGCCAAATACATTCGCAAAATATTGGCATCATTTTTGCGAATTCGAATGCAAATGCGAATGTTCAAAAACATGTGAATATTCGCGAATGCGAATGCGAATATTTGTTGCATCACTAGTCCATACAGACGGTAATTGCATACGCCGGCTTTGAACTTTTATCAACTCTGTGTCTTTTAACTTGCTCGTTTGTAGTAATGTATTGTTCCTCTGATTTATTTACTTTTTATGCTCATCGTATTACAGCTCGCCGTCTGGAAGATAAATACTTTACAATAGTTACAGGCTGCAACATTTATTTCCAGCAGTGAAAGTTATTTTTAAAATATTTTTAAACAGCTCACAATATGTTTGTTTAAGTATAAAGCATACATTTCAGTTTGGTGTAGTTACGTTTTTCATGCCAGATGGTAACAATAATAACAGGCAACAAATAAAATATACCAAAGATATATGCGCGAGATAGAGATCTCATTGGTGGTTACAGAATAGTTCTCAGTGCAGCCGCAAGAGGTCAACGTAAATATTCGAAATGGTATTGATTGTAGTTCGCAATATCGCCATCCAGAGCACAGCGAAATGAAAATTTTCCACTTGCATCCATGATGTAGACATCTATGAACTCCAGCCATTTAATTTGTAAACAGATGTAAGCGAGTCATGAGTAGCGTGATAGAAAATCTGTGTGCCTTTATCCAGGTCTTTTTGTTAGTTTAAAATTCTGTAAAAAACAGCAGGGCTGATTAATATTGTAAAACGTACTACACCATATAATTTTTGTGGCTAAAGATAGCAATAACCTGATTTCATTGTCTATTACCGATACTAATGTATCGGCCCGATACCATACCTGATACAGATACATTTAAAAAAGGTTAAGTATCGGAACAACTATAGTTTAATTGCACCGGACCAATTGTTCTTCGTTATGTGTCGTACTGTGGGTTTTGTATGCTCAAGGTGCACATGCGCTCTTTATATTTGTATTGTAATTCTTGCACACTGCAACATTGTTATGAAAAATGTAAAATTCTCGTTTTGTAACTTACATTGCCATATCAATAACTTTACATCAAGCGTAAATCGGTATGTTTTCTGATAACGTAAACAAACACCTTTTTAAGTTTTAACATCTCATTCGATACCATCAAATGTTCTGACTAGTGATAGATTCTGCACAAACTGTTGCAATCAGTTACCCAAACCAACTACATTTTTATAACTACATCTTAGGTTGATTCACAACCCTGTTTTTATATTAATTTTATGGATCTCACACTCGATTTCTCGATACCCCCGATTCTTGAAGAATCGTATAATCGATTATCGGAAGTCCAAGAATTGAAGCTAGAAAAACCAATTACTACAAATCACTATTACTACTATCACCTCTCAAAAACGGTTTAAAATTACTTTATTCATGCCAGTAAATGAATCGCTCTTGGAAAATTATTTTGTGCATGAAAATATGAGATTCTGAAATAATCTGAAAATAAAACTACTGGCCGTGTTGAGATTTACCATTTAGTATATTAGTATTTAGTAGCTTCAGTTCGGTCGCGATTTGGTAGTTTTGTTTTTTTTTAGCAAGTTTCGTTACATTCTAAAAACTAGAGGTGTGCGGGATCCCGAACTTCAGGAAAAATTTCGTGAATTCATAACGATTTTCTCGTCAAGCAGGAAATAATTTTTTCCGGATATTTTTGGGAAAAATTTATGTTCGCGTCTTATGTGTTGTTCCAACTAAAATACAAGTCGGGTTTCGTGCGAGAAGCTTTGTATCAACTCTTTGCATACGCGATTATGATTTGATGAATCAAGTATTATAGAGAAAGTTTTTATTGTTCCGCTTATTCACAGATTTCAAAGATCGTTACGTAAGCTAAAATAATTTTTGTATGTCATATATTATATAACGTTAACACTACGTATTTATTGCGAAAATGAACTAAAACGGGTTGCAAACTTGCACTATTAGGAAGTTACGGTAAACCGTGCACACTGAATTTGTCTTATATGTGAGCGACATCTATATGTTAAGGTAATGTATTCTGAGTAAAATTGTACCCCAGTTATGTAGAAAAAACTTTGAGCAAGTTAAAATGCACAAGAAACAGACCTTAACACTGTGCATTGGCTTAACAAAAATGGCGACGATATGGCCCGTGTTTGCATTTACTGTGAAGAAATTATACAATTCAAATTGTTTTCAGTGATTAGATTGAAATTATTTTAAAATTGTGATGTATTTTGCATAAAATTGTACCCACCTTATGCAGAAAAGACTACTGATTAAGCTAAAATTAAGGAAAAAAGCAGACCACAACACCGCACATACACCTTACAACAGTTTTGATGCGGCCTATTTTACATTTCTTGTTAGGAAATGAAATGTTTTACAGTAATAAAATAATATTATAACGCATACACCATCACTTCAAAAATGTGTATACAACTGACACATGCAAAAAATGTTTAATAAGGAAAACCAATGCTGTTACAATGTCAAATAAAATATTGAGTCTGTAGCATATGGCATGAAAACGTATCACAGAAAGATAAAATATCCATTTATTAAAGGTAAAGTTATTTTAATTGGTAAACTTGTTGTGATTAAAACTCCTACTGATGCAGAACAATATTTCTGTGTAAAAAAGTGTCTTTAATAATAAGTTGAATTGCCCCTGGAAAATACAGCGATTGAGGAGAGCGTGCACTGCTTTCTTTAGCATTTGGTTAACACACGACAGCGATATTACATATTTTTTGCCCAATAATCCATAAAACAAGGGAATATGCTGCTTGGAAACAATTGAACTGTAGACAGTTTTTCTGTTAACTTTTTAAATCACAGCAGAGGCACTATTAAATCAAGCATATATATTCCTTTAAATGACACATGAAAAGGAGGGAGATGAAGTTTATAAAAACCTTGTGAGCACTTGCTTGCATCCATCTCCTGTATGATTTCATGTTTCTGTACAAGTTTGATGGACTACCTCTTGCTTCCACTCATGTTCGAATCACACTCCAAAAAAGTGTCAAAAAATTTGGGTAGTTTGTCAACAACTGCAACAAAATAAATCCAAAAAAATGTGTCAAAAATGGAAATCCAAGTGGAATGGCGTAATGAAGTCGTCAATAAATATAAATTCAAATTGTAGTCAGTGAACAAAAGCAAAAAAATGTGAATAATTATAGCACTGGATAGTCAAAAAGGTTAGTTAACAAGCAAACTCCTCAGGAATAATAATGGGACCAAGATGGATGGAACAGGCAAAATAAAGCAGAGTTACTGTTTTTTTTACAGCTAGGGGTGCACATCAGTGTCGACATTGTCTGGCACTGCTGCCAGGGGGTGGGGGTGGAATATGCCGTTTATCTCATGTTTATCTCAACAGACAAGTACATCGCAGAAAAGAGAACTGCACCAGAGTAGGTGGCACTATAGAACAGATGCCAGGTCAATGACTTTGCTTGCACGCTGCGTGCTAGGGACAATAAATTCGTAATGATACAGCTTCTGGTTAGGGCCGCCATATTTGTATTATTCCACGTCAAGGATTGACGAATGGAAGTTACAACTCGGTTAGCTCAGTTGGGTAGAAGCACGAAACTCTTTAAAGAGGAGCCAAACAAATAAAGAGAACGTCCGGTTTATTTGTTCGATACTTTTATTTATTATTTAATTGAAACAGTTCACATACAATCGTCCTGTATGCAGAGTATGAACAGATTTTACAGGCAACCAAGCAAAAAGTAGTAGCAGCGCCGCAGTGGTTTATTGATTGTTTCACGTCTTGAGAATTTGGCTCGCCAGAAGAAAATACAGGAAACGACCTCCCACACCGGTGTAGAAATAAACGAGCAGGTTCAAGTTTGCGGTGTGCGGGTTATGTGCCACGCCCGATGTGGCCTCAGCGAGTGCTGGTTGTCGACTGCTGCTTATCGACTGCTGGTTATCGACTGCTCGAGCACTGAGAGTCTACTACTATCCGGTGATAAGCACACTCAGTATTAGTGTCTGCGTGCGTATCCACCTCCCTCTCCTCAGAGTATAAAACGTAACCAAATAAGGACACGGTGTGGGCCAAGCTAACTCTTCCCACGCTATCCGAACTGCGTAGCTATCCAAACTGCATTGTCGGTAAAAGATAATCCAAACTTTCTAGAACACAAACTGTTGACGCAGTTCAGAAAGCTTCTATCACTAATGCTGACGCGTAACAAAGCTAAGATCTCCCGAAACGGCAAATGTATGCCCAATACTACCATGATAAACGAACTCCAACGGCTTTAATTTCAAATCCTGATAATATTTTACAAAACCCCGTTAAACGAAAGAAAATGAACCGCGGCTAGAACCTTGATAATTAATAATATTGCATCATTACAAACTGTAATGAATTTCTTTTTGTTTTATTTGACACATCGCATGAGGGTAGAATCCATCAACTCCTGTTGTTTTTAATGTTTCAGTATGAAAATAAGTTTTAATAGATTTTGGTGGCAATTTTTTTGTTTTTAAAATTTAATGACTAAGTCTTTTATATTATTCACGGTTCCCGGAAATTTGCCTCTATGAACGAGGCGTGTGCGGGAATGAGGCGTGTGTATGAAACTGGTGCCATACAAACGAGGTTTTATTGTAAATTGTGGTAATTTAAGACTCTCTCCAGCTATGTACTTCCTACAAGGTGGCATGAAAAACACTTAAATACATTATTGGAGCATATAATCGTGTGGCTTTTAGCAGTTATTACAGTTAAACATTACATAACTCAGCATAGATTCCCTTGCATGAACTTGTGGTACACATGAAACGTGATATCACATGTATTTAGGAGTAAAAGCACTGAGTCATGGCCATCTGGGAAGCCCCTCCAGGAATTTAAACTACTATATGTTTTCATGTAACTTATTTGAAACTACAGCCAGACTCTGATTTTACGAGTACCGAATTTTAAGCAGTGATTTCACAAGACTGTTCTCAGGAACAATTAAAAATGTGCAAAAATTAATGAAAAATTGGAAAAATCTTGGATAAAATGTAAAAAAATTGCAATGTAAACCGATTTAAAAAATGTTGGCTGGTCCACAGTAATGAAACATATGGGTTTTAATAACTGTACTCTTAATTTGTATTCTGCAGCATGAAAAAAAAAAAAAAATTTGTTTAAAAATGTGGTAGTGGTGTTTTGAAACAAGCACACTGCAGGGCGCCTGAAGATTAGCCTGCCCTGTGCTGCAAGACACATGACGTCGCAAAGGGATTCTGTCCTTCACCTACCCTCTCCCACTCACCCTTCTTCCCCCTTGACTGTTGGATACTTTTTTTTTTTATAATTTCATAAGTTTGATTTGGGCTTCCTTTTTGGTTTTAGAGTTTGGATTGCATTTGGAATTGTATTGATTGTTGACGACCTGCTATGCCATTTTATTGAATTACGATTGGATTTATGGTTTTGGATTGATATTTTGTGCTTTCGATTTGTTGACGACCCGCGCATGGTTTTTTTTGGCTACGAATGTAAATAAGTATGTGTTATTGTTTGATAAAATAATAATAAAAGCGACACTTCCTTTGTGTTTTGTCTGCGTAACGATCGTGTGCAATGATTACAGCACTGCGCATCGCCACACGTTCCTTGTTTTGCCCGTCAGTCCCGCTTTGTATCACTCCAGCTGCCCAGCCAGCTTGCTCTCTCTCTCTTTCTTTCTTTCTCTCACCCCTCTCCCTTGTTCATCATCCCACCCCTTTCGCCCCCCCCCTTCTCTTGTTTTTCTACAATGCTATCTTTCTCCTCTTCTCACTCGCAGCTTCTTCACAAAGCCGCTTGGCAGAGGTTGGAGGAAAAATTAGAAGTAGGGGAAGCGCCTACCTTCACCAACATGCACGCACACAAACTCTGGCTGTTTAAAATGCCCCCTTCCCTCTCCTCACTCTCTCTCTCTCGCTGTCTCTCTCGTCTCTCTCTCTGTGGCCAGATGTCACAGTCAGCAGCAGCAGCTGTGTGTGAGATGACTCACGCACACATTCACCTTTGCCAGCCCGGCAACAACTGGCCAAGATCAACTGCCAACTGACCTCTGGGCTGGCAGACTACACATGGTACAAATTTCATATGCCGTGTTGAGGCGTTTTGACATATGCAAATAAGTGTTATTGTCCTATGTAAGTTGTATTTATGAAAAACTAACACAGTATAATTTTTTACATGCATATTATATCTCATGGTAAAATAAACTTTTTTTTTGACAAAAGTGAAAAATCTGCATAATGGTTGCACACTATTTTTCGGACACCAAAATCTGCATAAAATGTGCAACTCATACTCGGGTAAACACGGTAATGTGCTGGGGTATAATTTTATCTGGAAAATGTCGGTCGATTGAAATGAATTGTTTGATTGTTTTGCAAGAAGCTACTGGAAATTAATTTTGCACTCACTTAAAGTAACATGGCGCTAGATGTTTCCATTTTTTTTTGTGACAAGGGAAGATTTTATCTGCCATTCTGGGTTGTAATTTTATTCGAGACACATCTGTCTATTGAAATAAATTAATATTCCATTAATAAATAGTTTGAATTTTTTGCAAGATGCTACTGGAAATGAACTTTGTGCTCGCTTAAAGTAACTTAGCGTCTGATGTTTCCTCTTTTTTTTTTTGTGACCAGGGACGGTCATACATACTGTATTTGGGCGACATCTGTCTATTGAAATAGTTCAACATTTCATTTAAAAAGCTTGTTATTTTTGCACTTATAATGCACTTTTTGGGTTTTTGGGGTGGTTAAAATCTGCCTGCAGCGATTTCGCGAGGGCATCAATTTTACATAGCCATTTTCAGGAACCGTGAGGCCTCGTAAAATCAGGATCCGACTGTACTGGCACCACGTGAGATCCTAATTGACTTGTGACATGGCAAATGTGTCTGAGAATACTGCTTTTCGATAATAGTGCTACCACACTAGTGTCTCTCTCGTGTAAGGAGTACACTTTTTGACAGCAAACAGTGTGTGTTAACATGCTGTAAACAAAACTAATAATGCACCATATACAAAATTTAGAGTCAAGTGATGTGAACACATGTAAGTGAATATCATGTTGGCCATTTTGGCAGCTGCGTAGCTTTTAACAAGTTCACATTCCATTTTCAATGAGTTTTTGCACAAAATTCATAGGATTTATTTACAAAACAATTAATTATTGACATTGTTAACAAAAAATAACATATTAAAGTTGCATTACATGGTTCCCATGACATTGGGGTGGAAGAAGGATGGATGCTGTGATATGGTAAGTATTGCTTCTCTTGGAACTTTTTAACTATTCAGTTTTCAAGGTAAACAAGATCATTTCATGTAAAAAAAAAACCCCTCCTTTTTTTAGTCCAGAATTAAGTTTGTTCAGTATAAAATTAATTAAAGGATATTTGGTTCAATCAGAATTCACTCCTGAATGAAATTTCATTCTATACTAGGTCATTGTTTAAATGATGCTGACTGAATTGCCTGAGGTTTGTGTAAGCATTGCTGAAATTGAGATGGAGTTAAATGCACACTGGGGAGCCAAGACCATTTAGGTGTCCTTCAGATGAATTTTTAAATGGACCATAAATTGTTATGAAAGCTGTACCCGAATATACGACAACACTGAAAATACCACCACACCCATATTCCTACTTCGGTTTACAGAAAATTATTATTAAGTCATAAATTATTTAAATATGTAATTTACGAGGATTATTTTATTTTGGCATACAAGTCAAAGTATAAAATGGCTAAATTAAATAAAGGTCTAATATAGCCAAATTATTTGCAGTTAATAATATACAGTATACTACACCTCAAATGCATTAAAACCTAAGAAAGTCTCACTTTCTTTGCCCATCTCTATATTTTTTTTTATAATTTTACAACATTGTCAGTTGTTTCAAGTAATTTGTTAATTTGCTTCTGTGATAAAACGTATAGTATGTCTAGTCAAAAAAAAATTTGCCGTCACTTGCTGCCACTGAAACTAAACAATGATATTAAAAATTTTAGTATGCAAAACTAATATTACTAGTTAAAAAATTTGCTAACACCTGCTACTATTGGACAAAATTTACCTCAAAAAAATTCTTGTTTTTGAGAAAGTAAGATTATATTGTAATTTTAAGACACAACTGGAATAAAACAGTCTTATATTTGGGTAAATACAGTAATTAGTTGAAAGTAGGAGCCAGTTCTAATGTTTCCTGTTGCATCATGATTACCATGTTTGTAAATTTTATAGTGTTTGCATTCTTGTGAATGTTTATATTTATATTAAGAATATCAATGTGTAACAGACCGCTAACATTTTTATGTAATTATATTTTCATGTTATTCATGTCAACTTATAAATTTTTCCAGAAGCAATGTTTCTTTTTGTATTATGCATTTTCTTTTATATGCAAGATTTTCAGTATCATGATCTTGCAACTAGTGAAGGTCTGATATAAAAAATATGCCAGATATTTTCGATATCTGATACGTTGCTTGAAAGTCAGTCCAATTCCAATAATCTAATCCGATAATAAAAAAAATTACCTCTAAAATTTTATACTGTTGTTTTTATATAGTAATCAAAATTTTTCTTCATAAAAGTGCAATGTAAATGTGAGAGTCATGTAGTTGGTTTTATTATCACAAAAATGGTTAATTACGACTAAATAATCATGTTTTATTATGTTTTTTCTCTTATATGAATTTGAAGTAAAAATATTATTTTCTAAAGGGATGTGTTTGTTTTTAAACGCAAACATGGAAGTTGGGTTATACAATAGTGCCCCATTACGATGTATGTTACCGATATATCTAATTTTTAATAATGACTGTGACAGTACATTTTTTATACATTATAAAGTTTCATCAATAGTCAAACTTAAAATTTTTCGCCACCTGAAATGTTGCCATTTAGACAAGTGCCGATACCCGATATAATTCAAGTTTATATTTACGATGCAGATATTTTCTATAACGGCAACATCAACAGATATACCGATAACTGTTATCGGATCGGACCATCACTACTTGCAACTGCATGTGTGAAGTACGCATGTACAGATATTTTGAAATGTAAATATATGGTGGTGTGTACAGATCAAGTGCTTGTTTTTGTTTCCTTTGTAAATGTGTAGAGTTGCTGATGTGTGATGCTGTAGCAACTNTGGCATGAGGGCTGGAGGGAGGGAGGGAGGGTGCATGGCCTACTGACTCTCTCTTCCTTCACTCTCACCTCCCCCTCACCCTCTGGGTTCCTGCACTTGTGTGATCCAATTATGATATGATCGGCATAGCTCTGGCCCTGCAAGAGCCGGTGGCCACAAGCATGTAGCTCGTAGGATGCGTTTACCAAAGTCCACATGTATGAGTTACTGAAATGAGGTGTGCTGAAATCTGGTTGTACTCGTGCTCTTAGTTATAATGGTCCTCAAGGATTCCAATGTTTGAAATTCTTGCTTACTGACTAGCCAGTGATACGCAGTTAATTACGGCTCTATGTGGAGGGTCAGTTAAAATTATTTCCTATAATTCAGAAAAAAAAGTTTTTATGAGAAATACTGTGCGTGTAGTAAGGATTTTTCATTAATATTTATGATTGTGTGCTGTGGGGAACACAAGTACTACATGCGAATACCAACAGCATAGGATCAGTTGCAGCACTAATAATGCTGCATACTGGGACTTTGTAAAACCAAACATCCATTCTGCTGGAAATTGGCAGCTTTGTGTTACAACTTTACTAAGTAACCTTAGTCGTCACTGTCTTACACTCTCATTGCCACGTGAATATGCGTGTAGTACTGGAAGCTTTTAAATTTACTGTTTCTTCATTAGCAAGGTTTTTCAATGAAGTAGGTCGTTTCTCATTCGTGTATCACAAGTTGAAGAGTGGTGAGATAAGTTGTCAGTTTTGATAAAAGTTCAACAAATATGAGATGCGAAATTTAGTGTGGGAAATGATTATTATGTGTACTTAAGATTTTCCATGTTATTGGGAGCCAAATGTTTAAATGTGATTTAATATAGTTCCAGTTCCATTGAATGTTGCTACAGTATGTCAAATGAACATACCTACAGATTTCCAGTGGCTTCAAATTTGACATTTTGATTCATAGTGGAAAATGTGAGGCTCAAAAAAAGTTATTTGTTGTTTGTTTTTACATGAAAACGTTAGACTAATGTATTGAAATACAATCTGTGTTGGTGTGCTACTATCACAAAAATGAAGAGTAACTTGAGGTGCAGTAAATGAATAAGGGAGTGTATGTTTTTTACATAGTAATTCCTATCATGCACGCTATATTACAGAAAAAAAATTCTTGAGTACAGCTGTGTTTTCAGCACAAGGGTTAGTACCATGACTTTATTTTGGTACTTTGTTTATTCAAAATGTGGAAAGTTATCATGAATGGAATTTGTACTGCCTTGTGATCAACAAACTGTTTCAGGAAGCTTATTGACATTTGACATTTGCTGTTAATTTACAGCTGCTACTTTGTATAATTGGTAATTGTAATTATCTGTACGGTTTAATCATCGTATGGTCTGCTGTTACATATTATTGAGAGCACAATTGTATTTTGTCATATATGTTTAAAATTTGTTCCAGATGTATGAAGAAAATGTTTTAAATTTTGAAAGTAATTGTTTGAGGCAACTGTGAATTAAAACCTTATATATATAGTATTAATAATAAATCTGTTATATTGTCCTGAAAAATGTAGGGGTGTTGATTTCATTTTCAATAACACTTATAAAATTATTCTGCATTTTATGTGGCTGAATATGACTGCTTGCAGGAGTTCAGCTGAGTGTTTTGCATTATCGGGCCCTTGCCTGACTAGCATGTGGAGTTATTCTTAACAAGCTTCTTCATCATTAGCACATGGCTCATGGTTTAATATTGTAATTTGATGCTCTGTACTTACAGCAGAGCAGCGGCTACCAGTTTCCTCCTGCTACCAATTTTGCAATGCCTTCTACTCTCAGTGAGTGTCCTGGATCTCTACCTTGATCCAGGGGCTGGGGCTGGGCAGGCCTATCTTTTGGCCTGGTAGACATCTTGTAGGGAGCTTTGGGATAGAATGAAATTGATCTTCAGAGGCTGGGCACTTTGGTTCCCTGTTGTCTGTCTCCGTCATAGACCAGGCTTTCATCAAAGAATACCAGCGTGGGTGTAGGCTTGGTAGGAAAACTTTGATATACCTATTTCAATAATTTACATGTGAAAGTTACTAAAATTTTTGAGGGCATAAATTATTAGTTATAAATTTTACAATAAAAGAATGATCTCTGGTGGCCACCCAGGGAGTCTGGTGGCCACCCAGGGATCTCTGGTGGCCACCCAGTTGCTGTAACAACCTCCTTCTGTCAGAGTCGCATGGGAGATACGCTCAACTGTTAAACATTATAAAAAGTAGACGGAATGCACAAGTACTCGCAGGGTGGTACTTGTGGATACACACATACAAATGAAAGTCAGACGAACACATTTTCCACCCATATGTTTATCCGACTTTTGTTTGTGTGTTTCTATCCACGAGTACTGCCCTGCGAGTATTTGTGCATTCTGTCTACTTTTTATGATGTAATCAGTAGCCTAGCGCTCTATTGAAGCCATGTATTTTAGCTGTTTGACTGTTCGTTCACAATTACAGTTGGTCATCTCTTCTTTGGGGCCAAAGTGAGCCTCATCATTTCGTGAAGCTGCTAGTGGCAGATATTTGAAACAGCATTGGAAGCAAGCATGTGAGAGTAGGCCAACAGCTAGCTGAGGTAAGATTGGTAACTGGTTGAGGTACAGTATGCTGCCAGAGTGAATTCATGAAAGGTATTGTTTTTCTTAAAGTAACCAGGAGTAATCCTTTATCACCCTCTCCATATTCTTCTGCGAGCGTGTTAGGCACACATGTTGTCATGTTGGGTTGGTTCATAATTTTGACTATACCAAGTGTCATCACTGTTGCATTTTGCAGGATAGATTAATTATCTATTGCATTCACTTTTTTCTCATAAGATTGTTTCCTTTGTTATTTAAAGATAGCCAGGCACCAAGTTTGGGATTACGATGTGAGGAAAGTTATCATTTTTCTGCCGTGGGCTTTGTTGCCAATGAACTGTAATTGGGTTTAGATAGCACATATCATAGGTATCTGTCTTGTACAAAGTCTTGATGTATAATCCCTTGTTCTTATTCAAAAAAGGATACCCAGCAATTTAAAGTGCTAGTTAAAGAAGGGATACCTAGAAAATCTTTCCTAGACTGTAGCTAGGTAGGTGGTCAATTCTGGAGGGGTTTCTGTATAACAAGTACGTATTCTGCTATTTGTCAACTAGCACCACCACAGGAACATGCTAATTTGGTATGAAAGTGGAATTTTTTTTGGCCTGGTTGGGTTGATGCCTTGGGGTTATTTGAATATGGATGTTTTAGCCTATTCTCAGTAAAGTGAGCACTTTCGAAAGCCCTCTCATTTTTAATAATAGTCGATAAATATATTTTATTTTAGCCGTATACATTAACTTCCGAGTGCGGTGGAATATACACACTGTGTTTGTTACTAACATGACAATATTTATTTAAAAAGGTTATTAAAGAATAAAATATGACTGAAAGGAAAAAGTAACTAGGGGCTCAAAAGTGCTCACTTTACCGTGAGCAGCCTATATATAACATACAGGATCAATCTACGGACTGTTACTAGGCATTCTCATATAATTTCTCCAGTGCATACTATCTTGCACCTCGCTGAAGACCTTACGCTTATGTTCTTGGTGAGTTCTAGTTGTTAGCGTAGGGGTTGGTATTGATTTCTGCGGGTGTCTCCTAGCTACAGATTCCACTTCCTAGGGACCTTGGTGGGTGGAGTGAATAAATTGGGAGAGAACTTCGGGGGCACAGCTACACTCTTGACTGGGATAAAACGAGGATAGGCTGCCACAACCCTGCATCGGGCACCAGATGCAAAGGTGATCCACCACTTGAGCACAATCACACCTGCTCCTAACTATCTTGTTGCCCTATCGCTTGTTCCCTTTCTGGTCTGTTTCCATTGGTTGTCTCCTGGTAGTAACGTTAAACTGGCACTGGCATGGTGTCTCAACTAAAGATTTGTGATTTTTATAGACACAATTTCATGATATGATGCATGAAAAACATTGCGAATCAAGCAAAATATTACAGCATGACAAAATGTGTGACATATTGCATCTCGATAAAAATTACAATGTCACGCTGCAATAAAATTATTCTTATATACAGCTGCAATTAAATTTGCAATGTATTGTGCTTTAAATTTAATCTGAGTAAACCTCACTGGATTGTAAAAAATACCTCTATCCGTCCTGTTTCCCATATTTATGTTCTCTGAATTCCGTAGGCAGAAGTTCTTTTATCTCTCCCTTTTTCACATTTATGTTCTCTGAACATGATTTTAGGTGTCTGTTCATAACTCCAAATATAAAAAAAATTACACACAGGAAACATTTCTGTATCTGTTGAAAGTGAAGGACATTTTGTAATTGCAATTTCTGGTCTTGGAAAGTCTAACATTTCATTGTTAAGTCAACCTAGCAAATGTGCCTACATGCAATTGAAGTTGGTTTTATTAGTTTAAAACTTGGAAGAAGCTTGATGGAATATTGTTTACCGAAATTATTGTGTATGTACAGTCAATACACGACAACAGTTAACCGGATCTGAAAATCCTCAACAGGGGCTACCCCAGGCACCTTGTCGACAAACAGATTCAGCAAGTCATCTCAAATACCAGAACACAAACGAAGGTCAACAACTCTGATATACCCCTGGTGGTCCCATATCAGTCCCATATCATGAAGGCCTAAGTAAACTCAGAACCATTCTCCACTCTGGATACAAAATTCTGGCTTCCTCACCACAAACACAAGACCTGCTCTCCAAACCACCTAGATTGGTCTTCAAAAGGCCACCTTACCTCGGCAACAAACTGGTTGATCCAAAGCTGCAGCCTACCGCAAATGCCAACCAAACTGTCACCCCCTGAGGATCCCACCCCTGCAATAGCTCATGCTGTGGCTCCTGTGCCATCCACCAACCCTCAACTACTTTCAATAGCAGAATCACTAGCCGTACATACCCTATCCAAGACAACTAAAACTGTGCAACAGAAAATCTGATTTATCAGCTACAGTGCCAACACTTTAATGCAGAATACATCGGCCTCACCACCAACACACTCGGGCAGAGAATGAATGACCACAGAGCAGATGTCAAACAAGCCATAGCCGGTCACATCTATAACCTATAAGACAAATTAGTTGCAGCACATGCATCATCACACAACAAAGATTTTGATTCCTGCTACAGTACCAGAATTGTGAGAGCCATAACACTTTCAAGCAATAGCTCAGAACTCGGACGCTGGAAATTAGCTTACCAATTTATAACAAAATCCGGGCAGCCACCAGGCCTCAACATAAGATAATCACAGTTTCAAACGACACTCTGCAATTTTCCTGCCCCACCTTAGTTTACCCCCTGGCCGCTAGGTTTACTACCAGCAGCGCCCTTCCACCTAACTGCAGCGACGTACAACTCGCTGCCTGATGAAGCTGGTCTAGCCAGCGAAATGTCGCGATTTTGCAACTGCTTGGAAAATGTGTCGTCCTTCTACGTGTTTGTGTGCCTGTCAACAAGTACTACACTGTGAGTATTTGAATTCCTGTCCTTTTGTATATTTTTGGAAGCCTAACGGCATACTTGCAACCTTAATGACTTGTTACTTTTTTTTATTAAATAAGTGCAGCGGACTTCTGAACTGCTGATGTAAACATACATCACATGGCAGTGTTTGCATGCAGAAGGATATACAACGGGCTGAAAGTAGAAACTTAGCAGGACTTTAAAAGTGCTCATTTTAAGGTGACAGGTAAAACATGTTCTCTTAAATTGTTATGATATTAAATTATTACGTACTATTCAGAATGTGCAGCATTAATTGATCATCTTAAACATACAAAAAAATATGTCCTGTTCATTGCAATAAGTACTTCAAAGTTAGAAAGAGTTTTAAGATATTTAATTTGGAAGTGACTGTTAACTGATCTAATCTCCCTCTTTAAATAATGCAAGGTCTGTATTTTCACTTTTATACGAATGAAACCTTCCGAGATAATACTGAATATTTATTCCATCGTACAGCAAACATGTGTTACTAAATTTATATTTCTCTAACCCACACCAAATAATTTAGCTTTAACATTTATTTTACGTAAAGTAGTACTTAAAATTTATAATTAAGCCATTGCAAATATATCTAAGAAGGAAGTAAAAATGAAGAAAATGCTGGTTAACAGTACCTTTTTAAAAGAGTTTTTACTGCCATATTTTAAAAAAACATTGTGGCATAATGTCACTGCTCATTTCAAAGAAAATCCGTTCTTCAGAATGTTTTGGATAGAGACTGAGATGAGATAGACTGATTTTTAATCTTTTGTGCTTTTACCCAACATTGACCTACCTCACACTAATACAACTTTAAGATACAGTGGAAATAGGCAGCTAGGCTACTAATTACATTGCTTGCTCTCTATCTCTTGCTTGCTCGCTATCTCTTGCTTGCTCGCTATCTCTTGCTTGCTCTCTATCTCTTGCTTGCTCGCTATCTCTTGCTTGCTCGCTATCTCTTGCTTGCTCTCTCTTGCTTGTATTCTCTCTATTGCTCTCTCGCTTGCATGCTCTCTTGCTCTCTTGTTCTCTCACGTGCATGCTCTCGCTTTCTTTTATTCTCAGGCCCAACTTCAGACTTCCTTGTGCTGAAGTTTTCTGTCCATTGAACTGACTGTGTCTGCATTTGCCTGTTTTCAGATTTCAGGAGCTGAGTGCATCTCTCTTGCATAGAGACTTTGTGGTCTTAATTTGATTGTAGCGATATAGTCACAGAATATGGTTTACAATTCCTCATATTGCACACATACTCATTCGAAGACTCTGCTTGGTAGTTTTTTGACAGTTCTAATTAACCCCTTCTCCAACTTCCCCTCTGGATTGTTACAGGTGGAATGAATTTCCAATTAATGTTCTTCATGGCAGTCTATCTGAGTAGAGTAGGGACACCATGCTTCATTTGGCAATAAATAATCTCAGTGTTTGGCTGAAGCCTTTAATCATTAATGATTGCAGCAGTTTCATATCTGTAGCATAGTATATGGTGGAAATAATTAGTAAAATCTGTGATTTTTCACCAGATTTATGGTACATTGGCACAGGGCGGTTTACTTCTGAGATCTTGAAGCTCCTACCCTATCTTTGAGTGTTGGAGATAATGTTGACTCAGCAACATTGTCTTTGTATCTTCTGCATTTGACACAGCCTGCAGTAATGTGTTTTACTACCTTTCTGCTGCCCAGAATTCAGTAACATTCCCTGTCTAATTTTTCTGCTGTACTCTTCAGTTCTGCTTGTGTGGTTCAAAATTGATGTGCTAATGCTGCTTCCAGCACAAATGGGCAAGATCAGAGACTGAACATCATCTTGCAGTGCCTGTAGGTTGCAGCATCTTTCTTCTGATAGTCGTTTGGGGTAAATTTTACCATTTATGTGTAATTTTGCACCAGACTGTTTTATGAAAGCTTAAAGAACCCCATTCCCTTTTGTATTTTAAAAATAAGTAAGAACTCAAATATGTGAAGGGAATCTACAAGCTTTCATCTAAAATTAAACTAGGTGGGTGGTATATAGTTACCCCAAATGACCATAGTCTTCCCACCAACAAAATCTTAAGAAATCCATGTCTTCAGGGGTTAGCTTGATTTGTAGAAATTACCTTTAGGTGTCCATTGCTTCTGTTGCATACTTCTGAAACTGCGATGAAGGCTTTGGTATTTGTTCTAAAAAATAATTCCATTTTTCCAATCAGTGCGTTTATTAAGTCAGCACAATTATAATAGTCGTACTTGACTCTTTATCACTAGGTGATGAAGGTATTTATCTTCATATTTGTCTGTGCTGTCTTATCTAGACTCACTCAAATACTACACATACAAAATTGTTTTTTGGTCACAAGCAGCCACTCATCTTTGTTCATGGCGTTTTTGATTCTGGACAGATCCCTTCTTTGAAATGTTGTCTCATGTACACTTTTTGTTCAAAGTTATTACTTGTGTAAAAACTGCTGCAGTTGTGTCTTTTACTCTTCAGTTTTGCAGTTTCTGCAGTTTTGATGTAGAAAGAGTTCTGTTTTTAGTCATTAGATGTTGAAATGAACGCTGTTTACTTTCTCACACAGGTGCATTATTTTCCACCAACGCTTAAATTTCACTTGGCATAAATTTACATGATCCAGGAAAACATTCTTTTCCATACATTCTTTTTCAGAGAGGAGCACATCCAAGATATGAGGCACAATTATCCTTGAAGTAGGATTGTTATTCTTTCCACAGCTATAGGAAAGACTGGGATCATATGACAATCCTTGAAGAAACTATGTGGTACCACATACCCTCTCTCTTCCAGCCTTCACTGCAGGCTGGCAGATGTGCAGAGAGATCCCACCCATTCCAAGTTTTTATTTTTAACATCATGTGATTACTGGAGTCATGTTGGCCTAAGAAGTTCTGTAGTTAACAGTGAGGCTGTAGAGAGATGGCTAGAGAGTGAGCGAAAGGCAGAGTAGGCCAAGAATGGGTAGATATCAGCGGAGGAACAATGCCTCCAACTTAGGAGTAGGCACTTCTTTACAGCTCCCCCCTAGGAGGGTGTGTGCGCTTAAGTGCCCCTCTTACAATAATTTTGCTTCTTTTACAAATTTTATTTTGTTGCTATGAAAACCTTAATTACATGCTGCATTAAGATAGAAAATCTGTAACCCAGAAGTGAAGATGTATATAGAATGTCAGGTAATTCGCAGATACGGACTGCACCATATGAATCTATGGTCAAAACTAATTAGAAAATATTATTTGGTAAAAATGTGTAAGGGCCTTAGTTTACTAGAAAACAACATTAAAGTAGATAAAATGACTTTACTCCATGTTAAGCACAGCGTACATCAGCAGCATACAAATAGTCAAAACATCATAACAGGTGTTCGAAGTTTGCTCTGCCAATAGAAATGCACTTTTTCACATGTTGGATGCATGCACCATGCATATGAAGCTTGGTCGCCGGATGCACCCATGGCCATTTCCATGTCCCAGTACTCACTGCATCTGAACTCCACGGCATCTGCTCATTGGAAAATAAACCTTTTTTTTAACAAGGTCAACAGTTTTCAGTTTATCAGCTAGAGAATATGCTGTTATTTGGTGTGACTTTTGCACTCAACCATGCTTGGTAAATTAGATGTAGACATCTGGAAGGATGGAAGGAAAGCTCTTGAGGGGAAAGTCTGGATGCATGTACAGGATGTGTATAAAAGAATACCCCAACTTTGAACGTCTATAATATGAAAACCAAACAACCTACAACCTTGATTGACCAATCAAATGAACAGTGGGTCTGTGAAGTTTGTTTACCATACATTCATAAATGTTCAATGTGACCACCACGAGCGACCCAAATGACATCTACGCTATAATCAAACTCGTTCCACGCTCTTGTCAGCATGTCCGGTGTATGCAGATGCTTCTATAATGATACAACACCTGAGTGTGGAAATATTTTATAGTTCCCACAGAATATCCTGACTGTCAATAGGAGCCAGTATACTGTTGGGCATTGTCAATAAACCTGTAGTGGTGGGGCATGGGACCTTGTAAGACTTAAGTGGGTGCTTGTAAGACTGGCAAAAAAAATCTGGGAGTTACTAGACAGGGGGCTGTGGTCAGGTCCTTATTTGCCACTCCTGATGAGCCTAATTCTAGAGCACGTTGAATTACCCCACAAACGGTGGGAAAGATGAAGAGAGTAAAAATCTAACCAGAGAGCAAGGGAGTGACTAAGGAGTAAGTGTTTACTTTACCCAGTGTGTTCCACTACCTGAGCTGCAGGAGTCAGTCCTGGTCCAGGAGTGTCCTAGCAGGGTCAATGGCTTGGTAACACATGATTTGAGTGGTCCTGATCCTGGGACGGAGCATGTAAATGGAGATGCAGGCAGAAGGGAAGACTGCTTTGCAGGACAGCCTGAGTTTTCCCAGAAGTACCAGAGTGCAATACAGACCTGGAAGCCGAATATAGGAAGATGCCATCGTTGATGGAGCAAAGTATGGTACTGTGATAGACGACAGATGATCCAGGAAGCAGAAACTTAAAAATAATTTGGCTTCAGAATAAAGTGGGTGAAGGAAGAAGAAAATGTGATAAAGGGAGAAAAATTTGTGAAAATTATTATGATAAATGTTTTAACTGCCGAGTACTACCAGTCTGCAGGCAGACCACATGAGACACCTTTCACCGAGTCTATGAGTGGAGACCACACCAGAATCATGAAGCACATTAGGTAATAGTTAAACCCTGAAGCCCAGCAAATATTGGCATGGAAAATTACGTCAACCTGGCAAACCAGTACATGTTAAGGTATGTTAGGAAAGACTTTGGCCGTGGATGGCCTACTTAACAATATTGCTAATAGAGATAATAAGATAATAGAGTTAATGTGTTGTTCTTAGAGTGACTTGTACTTGCATGGTTGCATGGCCTGGAAGCAAGAATGTTGTGGTAGACAGTTGTGCAAGTGTGTTTTGCATGGGGAGACGTGGTGTTTGAAACTGTGATATTGTCTTGGGGTAGTGAGTCCATTAAGTTTTCATCCAGGTGTTGAGGAACCTGTCCTGAGCCCATGTCTGCTGACAAACTGGTGCTGAATTGTGAACAAACTCTTGGGAGCTTATGAAATTGGAGTACATGAAATTCAAGGGAGCATGTTTTGTAAATGGAACTCTACCAGAATGCTCTGACAGCTACCGGGGAAAAATGCTTGCATGAGTCACTGTAACCTTTGTCTACACTGATAATCATCATTCTGCTTGCTTATAAATTATATTAACTCGTGTTTCTTTTGGCCGCCTCACTATGTTCTGGTTTTATTCTGTGCTTTTGGGCCTAACTCGACCACCTTAAACCTAGCCTTGCCACCACCTCATGTTAGGATGCTGCTTGGGAAACTCTCAAGGCTGGTCAAGTATCTCTGGTGTAATGTGGGCAGTGCTACCGACATAAATATTTAATTATTGTAACCTAGTTTTAATGTAATGTCCACCATATGTTTGTCTTGTATTGAGCATGTCTCAATGTAGGTGTGTGGGGGAGGGGTGCATGCGTGCGTGTACTCTTTGCCACTGTTGTGCTGCACGGTGCATCTTGGCAACTGTATACAAGTGATTTTTCAATAGTAAAGATGCAACATAATCCAGAGGCATAGTGAGTGTGACACGTGACTGTTAGGGAGCTGTAACACATCTCACAACGTAAGGGGTTCTTAGTGTGCTCGGTCAGAAAACACGTGGGTTGTCGACTCTCCTGAGGTTACACTCTATGGACACTCACTCTTGGCTTTACTCAGCCTGGTATACAGGGTTGGACGGGTAGGCCGTCGGCAATGTATGTGGTTGTCAGTTTTAGCAAGAGCCCTCCAGGCGGCTAAGGTGTTCGCCAGTGCTGGCTTACCTGGTGCAGGCTGTACCCAGGGTTGACTCACGATGGGTAGCTGGAGTTGACGTTCGGGGCCTCCTCCTAGAGTGGTTGATGATTGGCTGGTAGTCGGGCTCGGCTTTGCTGGTCCTCGGGCCAGTTGATTCGTGGTGGCGGTGGAAGGAGTGGGTTAGCTGACTTGGTGGCGTAATCTCTTCCTTGCAGAGTGTACCTAGTAGGGGGCTCTACCGTACATATTTATTCTCGAGAGAATAAACATGGTGACCCGTACTAACTCCTAATCAGTACTAACTCAGGCACCCGGCAGAAGTTATGTAATAATAGGTGAAGCGACCTGTTGGCAAAGAAAGCTAAAGCAACTATATTAGGTAGCAAGAATGACTCGGAACCTAACTGTCGACTAGGGTTGTCCTGAAGGGATTCTGGCAAAATGCTCCAGAGTGGAGAGTGTAATTTGGAGGTTGAAAAATTCTTTGAGGTTAGCTGGTAGCAGGTTTAAGACTTCTAAAGGCTGCAGGATCTCGTACAGACAATGGGCGCAGAGAGCTCTATTACGTCTGTGGTAGAGCGAGCTGCAGAGAAATAAAGGCGGAACAATGACAACTGGCATTCTGGGGTCGCGTCCGACCTTATATACAGCTTGATGGCGCTTTACTAGGGCTTCCTTCGGTTCGGGAATCTTCAGCAGGGTTGGCGCCTCCCTTTGTGGTTGCACAGCCCTTGCTGCTCTCTCTTGGAGAAGGAATAAAGCGGGGTAGTTTCCCTGTTGTGTAGGGATGGTATCTTGCACTCGCTTAGGGACAGACTGGCTTCGTTCTGCTGGTTAGGCAGGAGCGATTGATGTGCGTGTTTGGTATAACTGGCAATGTAGGTTCGTCTTCCATTTCCGTGGGTGTCCCAGGTTGGGAGCATGCATGTCAGCTCTGGAGGCAAGCAGATTCAGGGTTCGATTCTCTGTTGGGTCGCAGTGACTTCACTTGTGATGAGCTGAAGTCAAAAAAAAGATTGCCAGTTATGTGCCATGTGTCAAGTTTTATTTGATTGTGTGCGCCTGTGTCACAGCTGCATCATTGCTCTAGAGTCAGAAGCATCTTCCTCAGCCTGGGAGTATTAGCTTGCACACTCCGATGGGTTTACTCAAGAGTATCTGTCACATGTCCTGTTTCAGTCTGTCGTTGGACCTGGTCCACCATACAAGAAAATTGCCATGACTCTGATCTATGCCAACTGGGTAGAGTTGGCCGGTGCCGAAGCACACCCTTTTAACTGCCTCTGTTCATTCACAAGGCCCCTCATGGTACAAAAAACTTTAATATTGTTTTTGTAGTTATTACTAGTACTACTGTACATTTTACTGCTATTTTGTGGTCTTGCTTAATTTTAATAGTTGTTTCTTAAAGACCTTGAAATTCCTACTTAATGATTATGAAATAATCCATTAAAGTAGGTCAGGAAATTAAATTAAAAATATAGACCTCCGAAATTCTGAGAATAAAAATAATCAGCATAGGGGCTTTAGAACTTTTCACCAACACTTGTTTACAAGAAGCTACATTTTCTTTCATCACTGCTAAGAGGTTTGAGGAACAACAATACCAAAATTATACTTTTATCTTTATTTTTTTCCCCCAAGAAAATGTTGGAAGGAAATGTTTTCATAGAGGTTTTACCATAGAGAAACATTTTAAATCTCTATATAATGATTTGGCAAATAAAAAAAAAAACAGATAAATAGTTGATTTTTTTTTTGGTATTGTACATTGTGAAAATTACTAACTATTAATTTTATTTTAG
This sequence comes from Clitarchus hookeri, assembly GCA_002778355.1. Lineage (NCBI taxonomy): Eukaryota > Metazoa > Arthropoda > Insecta > Phasmatodea > Phasmatidae > Clitarchus > Clitarchus hookeri. The sequence continues at coordinate 757,178 of NQII01000407.1, read as the reverse complement.
AAAAATCTCTAGTGAGTCAGTTCAGGCCTTGAACGTCAAGACATAAGTAATACAATTTGAACAATCTTACAGAAATACATGGTAAAATAGTACATTTCATTTTCAGGAATTGGGCAATAAATAGTATGGCTAAATTGCTTCTTTTAGCTTGTGGCATATTGTTGTAGGGGATATTACCTTAAATAATGAATTAAAAAGCTTTTCTTGTAGTCATCTTGTATATTTTAGTGTAACAATTTATATCTAACGTTTACAAATTTAAGTGTAATTTTTAACACTTCGTAGTGTTCTAATTATTATTGTTTCTCTTTACTTTTCACTCTGTTCTTTTGTGGAAAGGTCTAGCCAGCTGCTGTTCTTTACAATTCCCTATTATGTCCATAGCATTATAATGAGGCAAAATATTGGGCCCATTGTAGGTATTAATAGGTTAAATAATGTGATTTCGTTACAGTTTTCATAATTGTTGTGTTTATTTTACTGTTACAGTAATATAATGGTAATTCAGTTTTCCACTATTGCAAAATGAAAGGGAAATGGATTTTTAGTAGGTACTACATTAGTGAATTGTTCTAGTAACATCATTATTCAATCGTTTTCCAGGAATTTGCATGTGGAAGTGAGACAGTGTTTGGTAAAGTGAAACATATATTTTAACAGACAGATTTACAGCACAGTAATTGAGCGTAAGAAATTATCTTTGAGTTTGAACAATCTATAGAATTCTTTTTCTGATTGGCTGCTCATTACATGGTGTGCTGAATAGTGCAGCATCTCCAGTAGGACGCATGGGTAGCATGCGGAGAGCAGTTCTCAAACAGAGCAGACATATGTTGCATCACTCTGCCAGAGCCCAAATAAATGCATTGAGTGTGTTCAAGAGATGATAATCTAACAAGTGTGGCCAAGCACTTGCGGCCAGAGCTTCTCGTTTGTTTAGTTTTGTTTTTTGACAACCAATTGGACTTATTTTAAGTGCTGTATATCTAAGTGTAAGTCAGAGAGTCCCCGGGGAGCCAGCTGTTTTGAAGTAAGCAAGTACTGGGCAGTGGAATAAAATTTCAAATGCAGTATATTTACTCTTTTACCATTTGCACATTTTTTCTCAGAAACCAATTTGAAAAGTATGGGCGTGGGTCTTACATTGAGATGGAGATTTTGGAGAACAATACAGGGTTGAAAACAGTCAGGTTTGTCGTGACACAGACTGCTTTTCTCTCCTGCTGATGAACGCATGGTTACACCAAGGATGGTGTTAGCCACAGCGTTTTTAGAAACAAAGCATTTGTAGAAACA
>NQII01000407.1:677008-754203 GCA_002778355.1 Clitarchus hookeri | reverse complement strand
GGGCGTTGTGGCAGTATCGCATTTCCCTGAACTCATAGTTGGCAATATTTCAATAAAAGTGTCGCTTTGCCATATAAACTAGAATGTAATCAAAAAAGAAAGAATAAAAAGTGACTGAATAATGAACAAAATTAGTATTCTGAATGTAAATGAATAAAAAAACTGCCATGCATTAAGTTTAGGGGCACATTTATTGGAAAACAAGGTAACTATTGGGTGTCATAAAATAAGGCCCTAGAGCCACCCAGGAGCAGCATGGCCAGCCTTGCTCTGGTGTTATGTACTCTGGCAATGGTGTCCGCATCACTGTTATTACTGCTTACATTGCCAGTGTGTTGCATGCTACTGAGAAATCTGTGGGCATCACCAAGATTTTTCTAGGGTGGGTAGTGCGAGATTTACAACTGGGTGTAATGCAAAGTAAATATAACAAACATCCATTATGCCACATGAACGTTTATCTTTAAAAATATACATTATAACATTAAATACAAAAGCACAAACAATTATGAAACTAAAGTATTATGAGAAAACATGAACTTGGTTACTCCTCCCAGCAGGACTTGCATTTTGTAGTTAGGTCAGTAATATAAGTTATATATATATATATGTTATAAAAAATTATTATTTCACTTAGTTACGACGAGAATCATTTTGTATGAACAATAATATTTTCTTAACAGTTGTTGTAATGGCTCAATCATATTTCATAGGAAAAAAATGTAGTTTCCAGGGGAGGACAAGTGCTCCATCGTGCTGATACCCATGGAGAATCATATGAATGTTGAAACTGTCATTGCTTAATTATTGGTTACAGCCCTGTAGGTTTAACCTACTGTAGCGATAATAATGGTGAGTTGATGAAATATAAATTTAGGGAAACTGTAACCAAAAAATGATAGTGGGGTACTTTTTAAACTTGAAATCCAGCAATGTATATTTTTTTTACATTCAATGAGAAATTCTTTGCACAGTTAAAATTTTTTTGTAAAAAATACAAATTCCTTTTAAAATTACATTTTGTAATGTTACAATACAGCAAAAATAAATGTTTGTACTGACCAGAAATATCTTTAAGTAAGAAAAAAAAAAAAAAGTTGCATTGACTTACTAAGAAATTAATTGTGTTACTTTTTGGTGGATGGTTGCAGGACCAATTATGTACAGAATAGTTTTACATCTTTGTATTAATTGTCTGTAAAAATGGTTGAATTGCAGTTTTGCATAATATGGTTACTAATTTTGATATTTATATTTTAAATGTTACTTGATGGTTATAAATGTGGCCTTCTCTCCCTCCCCTCACGTTTATTCTGGATCCGACCCTGCTCTTGCGTAGGACAGTTTGCTTTACTTAACGTCACGTCTCCTGTCATCTCAGTTTTGTTGACTTTGTTTCTGGTGGGAAATATCATGTAGCTTTTAACTAATTTATTTTTCATAATATGTTTATACAATGTTCATTCAGGTGTCTTCCATCAAACACATAAACGCTGAATATTGACAGATTTCTCCTCTGGATACTTTAGCAGTAAATAGAAGACGGCAACAAGTTGAAAATGTACCAGGTAAGTAACTGCATGATAAGTCTCAAGATTGCATCAAATATATTGGAGCACCCCTTTCTTTGTAGTAGTGAATTTGCAAAAGTTATGGAATAGACAGAGTTTCAGTGGCTGGTATTGTTACAGTCTACACGTCTACACTAATGTTTTAGACAAATCTGTATTTTCGTAGTTGTAGCAACATATGTGAATGCTCTGTCGTGTGCCATTATGACAAATGCCCTATTGTACAGAGATTAAGAAGTTTCCCAGTAGAGCTTAGGGTGTAATAGCAGCAAATGGTTTTTACTTTTCCCTTGGTTGTCAAAGGTGTGTTATAGCATGCTGTTACCTGCAGTGAATCTGCTTACTGCATCTGAGCTTGACCAGGGAATGGTCTCGTCTCCAGGGTTGGTAGTTTTGCTAGACCACTGAGGTGGGAGGAACCCTTGCTGTTATACATGTTCCTCAGCTTGTGCCGTAGCACAAATAATACAAAGACGATGCCACTTTCAAGTTCTGCAATTTCAGAATATTTTACAAGTTAGCAGCACCCTACGATTAAACATTTGCATTGAACATTTACAAAAAATATGACATGTAAAATTCTAAATGCCAAAGGCTCAAAGTGCAAAAAATATAGATTAAAATACTTTTACAAATAGATTAAATTGCTCTTTCACAGTATTACGTAGTTCAAAGTACAATAAATATTTAACTGGCAAACAAGCCAAGTAGTGTAAAACGTTTCAAAAATATCAAAAAGTAACTCGGTTGATTAGAAATACTTAAAACACTCGTACAATAAAGATGAAATTGCTGCGCAATATCCAAAAGTATTATGTAACTCCAAAATATACAATACATATTTGATCGAAAAAATGAGCAGATTAATATTTAAATGTTTCAAAATACAAATAGTTACTTTGATGACTAGATAAATTCAAGGTGTATGGTGAAGCAATTTGACTAAAGGAGGGCAGCGTTTCAGGCCCAGTAAAGCCTCATTTACATGAAAATACAAGTTAAGAACTGAAATTAAATATTACGTCAAAATAGTGAACGATGGAGGCATCCGTAGACCCTAATCACAGCTCCATCGAATAAAATAATTGACGACTACAATTAGAACACTTCAACAGACTACACCCAATGCGTAAGTCATGGTAGCACAGCAGCAACAATTAAACTTTAAGTAAATCACTGTGCAGCAGACAAAAAACTGTATACAACACGTTAAATCAACTGAAACTATACAGAGAAGCAAGAAATTAGTTAGGCCAAAACTACAATTTAGGCAAGCATCCAGAACCAGAATTTAGAAAAACTCTTAACTCACTGCACAGCCCAAAACAAACACAATACTACACCACACAATTATTTAAAAACCACTAAACTGTCCCACAAATGAAAAGCTGCGACCACGACTCACAGTTTTACAAGTTCCAGCATAATTAACCGCTCACGCAACTACATTATTTAAACTGCATTTTGTTGCACCCTCGTCCAGGGATGAGTAAACTGAAAATTTTAGATCATATTACAATTTAAATTAACTCTAGCAGCTGTCAACCCGACGACCTTCACAGGCGTAGAAAGAGGCGTAGAATGAGTGCTGCACAAGGTGTGTAACAACGTATATAAACTAGCCTCTGAATTAAAAAAATCTTATTTACAAGGAAGCGTAATCAAGGGAGGGAAATGAGGGAAGAAAACAGGAGGGGAGATGAGTCAGCCAAGGAGCAGGCCGCCTTATAGAGGAACAAATCCAAAAACGATGCGCGCGGCGGTGCCACAGTCACAAGCTGGTCATTCCCCATGATACCTTTTGTATGCCATACTATTAACTGGGTTACAGGAATAACTAGACCAGTCACCATTAAAGCATTCTATAGTTACTAAAAAAATCATACCTTCGTCCAACAAGGTGCGCAGCTAAACAACTGAATAAACTAGGGAAAGAAAAAAAACACTGGAGCTAGGCCACAACTATAGGAGTGAAAACAAAACCCGTTCTGTGCCTAACAAAACATAAAAAATTTCAGTACACTCTTGGCTTTTGGGCTTGAGCCATATCTGGTATTTCTTCTTTGAAAACGTTTAGGCAGTCATTGCAGCGGCCATCCTTGGGTTGCATTACAAGACCAACTAATAATTTTTTTTCTGGCGAGCCCCAAATCCTGATACACCAGCATGACCCCTACACACTTCTGTGGACCCTCCGACATGCATGCTAGTAGCTAAGAAGGTTGGAGAATGGGATGCATCTCAGGGCAAGCACTATATGCTGTAGGGGGGTTTACTGATACATGTGCTAAAAAAGCACATGTATCACTGCTATAGCAGGATTGTTTGGTGCCATGGCCGCAATTGTAGCCATGGACACACCTTGCAAGAGAACGGTGTCTAGATGGAAGTGCACAGCAAACCAGCGCACAAAATGGAAAGGGCACTGGAAAAATCTGTGCAACATGTGCGGAGGATAAATAATTCCTTTAACTGGACTAGGGAGGGAGATAGTATGGTAAGTTGTTAGTTGGTGAAGATAGAGTTGTATGGGTTTGGTGCGGGGTGATGGGAAATAAGTGAGGGCAGAGCTGGGTAGCAAACAGGGTTGCAGTATGCAGCCCTGGTGGTGGGGGACAGAACTGAGCCATCCACCTGACAGATACCAGTCATCTCACTGCAACACTGAAAAAAGTGTCAGTGTTACAGGCAACTAAAAAAAGGGGAAGAAATTATAGTTAGGGGTAATGGGTTCATCACCATGTTTGCATCCTCTCTTGCAGCTTCATGTAATAGTGTGTGTGTCTGAGTGTGCCTCTACAAAATCCCCATCAGCTGCTTTGGAGAGTGCAGAACGCCTGATGCCTTAGAATCGGCTGATACATCATTCAACCAATCAATCAATCAATCCATTCATCCGTTCGATCGTCAACACCAGTTTGAAATAGTCACCATTCTGAATGGCTGGTCAACCAAACAGCGGGCTTACTACCTTTCAGCTGTACTAAGAGGCCCTGCACTCAGCATTCTACAATCTCTGCTAGAGCGACATTGACTGAGTACCCCACACTGGTGTCGGCCTTGGAATTATGTTTCGGCGACCAGTACCTTTGACATACCCACTATGCCCAGCTGCAAAGCCACACCCAGTGACCAGGGAAGCCTTTGCAGGAGCTATGGCACATCATGCGGCTTCCCCACCTATCTCTGAAAGGGAGCATCGAGGAGACTCACGACATCATAGAAGTGGGCTTCTTCATCGTTGCCATCGGCGACACAGAGGTTGGGCAGGTGGTACGTCTGGCTGCACCCCACAACATGCAGGACACCCTAGCGCGAGCACTGAAGGTGGAGTCAGCAAGACACACCTCGACATCCAATACGAGCAGTAACGCTGAACAAAGACAAAGACAGAATAATGAATACACTGTAGGAGTTGCAGTTGGCTGGCTTTGAGGGACATCGCTTCCAAGGTTCTTGCTACAGAGCTTCACCACTCCCCACCCAAATGGAGGGAGTGTTGGTCATGTAGACAGCCGGGGCACCTAAGAGCCCATTTCCGATAACAGCAGCAGCAGAAACAGAAGCAGCAGCGGGAAAAGAAGCAGCGAGATGAACAATTGGCTTTGATAAGCACATTCAAGCACTTGCGTGAAGAAATTTGTGAACTTCATGCATATGCCCAACAACTGAGAAACCGCATCGACGAGCTGATGCTGCAAGCTGCAAGCTGCACTCCTCACAAAGCAGTTGGAAAATGCACATGATCACCTGTGAGTGCTGTCCATACGCCCTGCGCACACTCTGCCACATAGCAGTGAAAGTAGCCCATGGCATGGAGCGAGTGATGTGATTGCCCCTCTTAGTAGTGGGTCTGAGGATAGTGGCCTCATGAAGGAAGTGCCTCGGGAGGCAAAGAACCAGTTATGTGAGCTCGAGAATGGGAGTGAGGCAGTTGACAGAAGCTACCAGTGCTTCAGGGTACGTCGGACGAGGTTCCAGTTACAACCTGCAGTATCCACCACAAGTGTCAGCACTTTTCAAATTGGTATACGTGGTCTAAAGGAAGACAAGGTAAAATTCTGTAGTTCCTTCATATTTTCAAAACAGTAATGAAGGGAATAGTTTTTCTGTAAGGCACAAATGACCATTTAGTGACAGGATGAAGACCCAGTATGATAGGATAATGTCGGAGGAGGTATTTGAAGGAGGACAACTGGTGTGGATGTATAACCCACATAGACAAAAATGCTACTCGAAGTTACAGAAATGTTGGGAAGCCCTCTACAGGATTCTGAAGAAAATCAATGATGTGGTCTTTCGGATTTGTCGTCAAGGCTCTCGGGCGGAGTCGAAGGTTGCCAACATCGACCAACTGGGTTTGGAAAGTGACCAGCAGGAGGAAAGTCTGTGACTGTGAGCATCGGTGCAGCGAATAGTGCAACTGGCAGGCTGGACTATTGGACTGGATGCGTGAGTGAAAGACATTACAAATGATTGCGACAGACAGACAGACTGAAAGTGTGTTAATGATGAGCATTAGTTAATTGACTATAACCAAACAGGGACATTAAGAAGGACGTTAATTAGAGTTAAAATAGACATTAAATATTGTGCTCACTGAGAAATACAAAGAGTAATAGTGGAGATAGATAGATTAATGCTGTAAATAATAGCTGTGTTAATAAATTAAAATCAAATGTAGCTCTTTTATTTTTACTAAGGCTTCAATCCCTCCTGAACTCAGATATGCCCCTCAGGTGTCTTGTAACAATAGTATTCATATTTTTCACTTCATAAATTTGCTTATAACTTTGATATCACTTTCAGTTTGAGAAGAACAGTAGGAAACATTTTTATATATTTAATGATATTTATTTACGGTAGAACCCTCAGTTTACGAGTGTCCAAGGTTCCCAAGAACACCGCCATAAGAACGCTGTTGTCGTAAAATTTCAAAAATAACCAATTTTAACACCTAAAAAATTAAAAAAATTATGTTTCAAGTGCATTTTTTGCTTAAAGTTTGCGTTTGTCACTGGTGTAAAACAAACAGGTTGTTTTAATTTAAATATTTATTTCATTTAATAAGCAGATGTCGTCCAAACAAAATTATATCAGATAGGCATATATTTATCCTCCCCTTGTCACTAAATATGTTAAAAACATTGAGCAGCACAAAGATTCACTCAGCAGATTATGTCCATATTTCATTGTCTCTGGCATAAAAGCAAAATTAAAATAAAATAATTAAGGCATTTAATTAAGAATGTAAATGTCCCAAGAATTAAACATGCCCCAGAAGTGTAAATAACCTCTCGTCTCTGAAATTTTTTTTTTTTTAACATTACGCAACGTAAATTCTAGCAAGAGCTGCAGTCATTTTCAGTCGCTTTTTGCGAGAAAACCAGATGATCAATCAAAGATATATATACATTTTTTTTTAATATTCAGACTTTTCAGAATAAAATTATATTGCAGCAGTATAAATATGTCTTGTCAACAAAAATGGGCTTGATTGCCATGTACTGCAAGCAGTAATCAGTTTCATGAATGTGGCATACTTTAATTTTTATTGTGCCTCGATCCATTTTCAGTCTTATTGCATGAAAACAAGAGGAGCAATACTGCATTAATATGAAGCAATGTATTTCAAACCTGAGTCGTTTTGATCCTGTACGAGGTGAAAAAAGGACGTGATAGATATACTTTAGTGATACATTAGCGGAATAGGAAACTGTGCTGCCAGTTGTTAGCCAGTGTGCTCGGCTCGCTTCGGAAGCCATACCCCCATGAATGACTCTTTTATGTGTAAAATGCAAATATACAAACAAATCCTAGAGTTTTATATTTTCCGCGATCCCTATTATTTTCAACATAACATTGACGCACTCTCTTAGTGGGTATGGCAGCTGGTGGGTAGCGCCAAGGCTCCTCCCCCCCCCAGGGGGATTGGTGAAACAGTGGTCACCACTCATACTGGATTTTTCTTGGGGCCATCATTGCTGGGTTTGGCTACTTCTATAATAGAGAGTTGTGCCTTAGGAGGTGTACTTGCGAGCTATGGGCGAGTGGGTACCCTGGTAGGGGTATAGGAGGGTGCAACTTTAAGGGGTCTGACAACCCTAGTGACGTTAGAGGACCTAGTGAAGGTAGGCAGCTTCTTCAGCGGTGTTGGAGGCAGCGGAGAAACTGCACATGGTACATGCCGGACAAGGTTCAAGGTAGAGCTGGACGTGCTGGATGCGGACCTCCTCTGGCGAGCAGCCTCCTCCTCCTTCCAGATGTATACCTGGTTGACACCTGAACCACTACTCTTCAGGATTCTAGCCAGAACTAGCTCCTACTTGGCAGCTTTACCCTGCCCAGCCCTATGGCGAGGTATAAGGGGGGTGATAGATCAGATATGTTGATAGTGGGTGGCCAAAAAGTGGTAGGCACAGCCTGATGTAGAGTAGAGTGCTGGCTGTTCGGTAGAGTAGGTAGCCTTGATTACTGGTCTTCAGTCTAGTAGCTTGGCGAGCGGGATGTTGCTGGCAGACCCAAGTACCAACCTGAGGGTTACTGTAACAGGTTTAGGGGTGTCCATTCTCGTGGCTACTTGGCGAGCGAGATGTCGCTGGTGGACCCAAGCATAGCGTAGAAACGGGGCTCCTAGTCGGGGTTGGCCTAGCGTTTCCAGCAAGTAACCTGGCGAGTGAGATGTCGCTGGCAGACCCAGGCACGTACTGGAGGGGCGATAGTTCAAGATGAGAACTGCCCTGGTGTTGCCGAAGACAAGGTTCCTAAGCCGCACTTTGAGACAGTTACCAAAGTATGAGGTAGGGAACGAGGTTCCGGCTCATGACTATCCCTGCAAGAGTATTACTAGGATTGGTGACAAAACTGGAAATAGCGGGAGCAAGGTGAAGAAAGAATAGAGTGCTGGAAGAAACAACTCAATCAAGTCAGATTTGTGTCTGTTTATTGATTGTTCATTAACCACACATAAAACAGCCTGTACTCTGACTAGGGCTACAGGGCTGAACCTAGGTTGCCAACTGGTAATTGACCTAGTCTCGGAAGATGCGGCAGCGGGGTGGGGGCGACCCCAATTCAGCGTTACTCGAACTCGAGTCAAGTGCCGGTGAGCTACAAGGTAGCTGGAAGGGCGACAGGCTTTGGTATGCTAGCGGGCAGCGAGGCGGTGTTGTGCGGAGCAATACACTTGACAGTGCTGCGAATATCAGTAACTTCTTGAAGAAGTCTGTTGACTCTTGGGCAGAGTGACGTTCTGCAAAGGTAGACATGACGTCGGTGGGTGCTGGGGCAGAGTAATGGTATGCTACTGAACTGGCATGGGACAGCCTCTCGGTGTGCACTTGGGCAGAGTTTCGTTCTTCTGATGACTGATGCAAGACAGCCTCGAACTGAGGACTGTGAGTCCTATTTATACACGCCGCACAGGGCCAGCGTGGGTGTTACGTGTTGTGGTGAGAGAGAAAACGTTGAGAGAGGAGATGTACGAGAGCTGCTGCGGTGAGCTGGTGGAGATGGCAGAAGGTCGCTAAAGCCTGCGGCGAGTTCCCCTCTTGTGACCGAAGGCTGGAGGGGTAGAGAGCAGCAACTTCATGCAAAGCGGGTTGTGCCACAGCAGGCGGTAATAGCTGGGCAAGTCAACCACCCTGGGCTTGGAGGCGTGCTGTGGCATGTACGGCGTAATGGCTCTTCTTAGGAGGGGGCCGTGACTGTGGCGAGACTAGATGAGAGAATTACGTTGCTCGTGGCGCATCAACATATTTCCATGTGCAGTGATTCTGCTTGCTAATAATTTAAATTCTGCATGTAATCACCAAGTCTTTGTGAAGCCAGCTCGCCATTTTGTGTTTCATATGTCCCGTCCTACTCCAGCTAAAAGGCGGAAATAAATGTTATTTAATTATTTATTTATTAAACCGCAGATTTTTTTGCCATGGAATCATTTTTGCTGCAAGTAATATTTATGTTAATGTGATATATTGTCGTCCAAGTGCACTCTGAACCGCAGTTAATTTATAAATAGCCTCGTTGCATGTATGAACTGTAAGCTACCGGATCTTGCATTTTTGATGAGCTGATACTACTTTATATCGCAAAATACTTTATTACTGTGAATGAAAATGTGCTGTCTAACAATTTTCTCGAATTCCTATTTTTTTCAGTATCACATATATGCTGTAACGTCCAAACTGCTACTGCATAAGAACCACAATAATTAAAAACTTATCAAAGACAAACCAAATTCACAATTTATAACAAAGAACGCTCCACAGTTTTATGTCGAGCTTTTAAGTACCTAGCCACACTATTCTAGTTGTAGTTGCATTCAGTGAAATAGATGTGAGAGTTGCAAACATAAGTTCACTCTTTTGAATAGAATAAAATTTAAATTAGGAAAATATTTCAAATATATTGTAACCATATAAATGGATTTAACAGAAAAATTGTAGTATTATTATGAACATATTACACTCGCAAATGAAAAATATAGGTTTTTTTTTTGTGAGCATGTGATGTATTATTTATGTTTGCTGGGCAAGAAAAAAAGCTGCAAATTTCCAAACAGAGTTTTCAAGTGAATGAACTATGGATCTTAATCAACTTATGTCTGTTGCAGCAGTAAAATATCCTACAGCAAAATCAATAATTTTCGTATCTATGTGTGAGCAGCTTGGCGACATATTTTGATGTAGGTAGGATGTGCTTAACATCTCATTGACATCCGTCATTACAGATGAAACACAACTTGACAGTCAGGTGGAAATCACATGGTGGCGGAAGGATACATAGTCTATTTGCTTCTTACTACTTGTACACGATCTGTCAAAAATGGAATTCGTATATGAAATAGACTATCATCACTGTTGCATTGTGTGGTGTGCGGGGAGGAGAGAGGACAGCATGAGACACCACTTCTACTCACGTGCTTATGTGTCGTGCACGCTGTGTAACTCACCAGGCGCCGTGCTTCAGATGTCTTCCAGTCAAAGTTTTAAAAGTATTTTTGCCCCCCCCCTTTTTTTTTTGTTTTGTTTTATACCTGTGGCATGCCATTTGATAGTAGCGACACAACTTTGCTGCGTGCTAACGAATGTATTTTTTAATTACTTTTAATTGCAACTTCTTGCATTTTGCCTAATTTTTTTTTTATGGTTGTCAAGAATGTTGTAAAGTCGCTGTACTCATTAGATCTGTGCTAATAAAATATAGGTTTTACTATATGTATTGTAGTATTTTCGTTGTCAGAGCACCAGTTATCAAGAAAAAAAAAATATTTTCAACAGCAATATTTTGATATAGCTGGTTTCTCCCAAAATTATTTAGATAATAAATTTTGCATGTATTTTTCGTGACATTTTTTCTGAACAGCACTTTCATATATAAGAAACATATTACTACAATCTTCACTTGCTATACGATTAACCTGTAAGGTTGCCTATAATTTTTTTGGCCACTAAGAGATATCTCATGTTTAATTTTCATCATAATGTGTTACAGTAGGCTTAATAATGTTTCAAAACTTTTAACTTGAGAGTAACTCATACAATATATATACTTGCAGTTTTGCTTTGCCATGTCTCATAATACTTGAACATGAAAAGTGGAAGGACATATTAGAGTTAACAAGCACACATGGAATTGCCTCCCCTCTGCTGCTCATCAAAGAGTCTCAAGATGAAAATATTATTCTTTGTAACTTAATATGTAAGGGCTGATATCACAGCTGACAACATGTGATATATGGCTTATTCTAACAGTGTTCTGTTGGCCAAGCAACTGAGGTGTTGCCGTGCTCTTAGCATGGTAGACCAACTTCATATTAATTCCTTTCATATTAAATGCAGATTGTTGATGATTAAGTGTAGGGATACTATTGTTTATTTAGCATCCGTACAGTAAACAAACATGAAGATGTGTTTGTTCAGGAATCGATGTACTACCCTAGTGGAGAAGGAAATTATTTCCTAATGATGAGTGAACAAAGAATGATAGAAGCTGTTTTACACAATGAAATGACTGAAGAAGAATTCCTCATTAAAATGGACGTACTGATAGATGCTGAGTCACGAGGAGTTGATGATGGTAGCACCTGCACCAAAGGTAAGTATGTTTGTTAGTGTGGACTGAAATTTTTAAGAGGTTATGTTGCTATAAATGTTGTATTTTTTTGCCCAATTAATATTTCTGTGAAGAACAATTTGTGAAATGAATCGTCAGTCAACTAGCTGTTTATGGTACTTGGGACCTGTAACACAACTCTTACAAGTCTACATCTTGTTGACTTGTAGACTTGTAGCAACAGGTCATGTAACACAAGCTGAGAGGTGAGACTTGTAAAGATCCATACTAATTCTACATTTGTAGATGGATTCTACAAGACCAGTTAAAAACCTGGGTTCATGGTGGTGTAGTGGTTAGACTACTCGCCTCCCACCAAGGCGAACCGGGTTCGATTCCTGGCAGGGCTGCCCCCGGATTTTTATACGTGGGAATCGTACTGGACGATGCCGCTTGTCGGTTGGTTTTCTCGGGGATCTCCCATTTCCCCTGCCCTTGCATTCCGGTGCTGCTCCACACTCACCTCACTTCACTCTCATTGGTTCTCAAGACCTCAATGTTCAGAGCTGCCCAATTCTCTCCACTCCACTCGAATGCTCCCTCCCCTTAGTGTGCATATAGTATGGAGCCTGGATGGGCGCATGTAATATAGCTGGTCACTTACGTACCACTATGTAGAATTGACTAGTGTTTCCTTACGGGGGCAAACATAACAGAGCCTGGCAGGTTACCTAGATAGGCGGAGTGAGCTAAGCAGGAAGCTCGAAAAATTGCCACTGCGATTATTTACACAGCTGTGAGCAACTATCAGAGTCCTGGCGCATGTGCATTCACATCTGTTTTCTATGCACGCCAACAGTATATAGCTAATAAAAATGAATTTTGACAAACTGATTGCTGAGGTATTTGTGAGGTCTGCTTTATGGAACTAGGCTCACCCAGATCACCATAATCGCCACGTGTTGACAAAATTATGGAATGATGTGTGTGCATTACTTTACTCACAACGCATGCATTACCTTACTTATTTCTAAACTCAAAACTGTATTGTTATAAGCCTGCATATTTGGTAGTTTTTCTTTTGTACAATTGAATTCTGTGATTGCTTGTCTTGTATTATGTTCCTCATTAATTATGAAATGAAGTACAGTAGGCCTAAACTGTGATTCACACAATTGAAGTAAAATCCCTGTGGTTGATACGTTTGGCAACAAACATATAGGCTCATATATAATTTTTGTAACATGCCTACACACATTGTTGAACAAAATGTTAAATTTTCAATACAAACCCCTACATTTAAACAAAATATTTAAATATTCAAACAAAATCCTAAAAGATATTGTTTCTCTGATAACACTAAGCTGTCATTTGTATAACTCTAAAAGGATTTTAATAGAATTAACATTTTTGATGCATGTTTAATACAATTGCGGTAACATCTAACTGTCTTTGTATAGAGTGCTTCACCTTAAAGTGTTACAATAGCTATCTTTGTAATCGCTCATTTTACAGAAAACTTAAAATTAGAAACGTAGAAACATTTAGATTAAATGCCTTTAGGCTTGAAACTACAAACTGAAATGAAACACATTACTGTTCTGGAATTTTCTAGGATATATTCCCTTCTTCAGCTAAAAAAATTACATAAAAATAGTAATGTGAAACAAAAATAAAAATACAAAATCAAAATCTAACCTAACATTTTAGGTGACCAAAAATTATAACATTTGTTTTTAACGTTGGTTCAATGTATGGTTTATGATTTTATTTTGCACATAGCAATATTAAATCCCCCTCCAAAAATTTGTTACAATTACATTTATGGCTGTTATTGTGCCACTGTAATTGCAAATAAACAGTTAACCTCAATTTATAATCAACATAAATGGACATAATAAGTTTACGGTAAAAAATTTACAATTGAAAATTTATTTTCAGGCGACATGGTTCAGAAAAAGTAGACGTACCTACTCAACTATTTTTGAGTGGAATTTACCAAAGTTCCGTAACTTAAATCTGTTTACGCTGTGGGGCCATAATATTTGCTTCATCATAGCCTTATTAAGAGTCCATGAAGTTTCTTCTCGACCAAATGACGAAAAGATTATTGAGTGGGAATTGACCACAATCTGCATCAGCAAGTAAGCTCCCTCATCCACAACTTTAAACTGAAAACCCAGTGGTCATCACGGAACAAGAGAACACATCAGAAAATTAGAATCTGGACAAAACAAACTAAATCCGTACAACTTAACGAACAGGATGAATAACTTAATGAAGCAATAGAGACTGATGAAGTGCCAATGGAACCCCGTTGCAATCACACAAGTAGAAAAGTGAAGTACTATTTGGAAATGTTCTAGTTAGCTTGGAAAAGAAAAAAACTGGATTATGACCATTGTTTTTTCAACAGTGTCATGCCACATGTCAAGATAATCCCAAATGATCAAAAATTATTGTTTTGCAGCAAAATCAAGCAAGTTGTCCATCACTTTGCATATAACCAAAGATGGGATGCAACAGTCTTCGCTGGTCCTTCAGGTTTTAGAACAAATACACCTTTTTCTGTTACCTCAAGTAGCAGCTCATCTCGCCAGTACAACGCTACTTTTTCGTTTCATAGTGAGGGACATGTGTCACAGTCTGCCAATTACATATCTCCAATGTAACAGTGACACACATTGAATGATAACCAAGGCGGTGAGCTTCTTCTTACAAATGCTTCACTTGATCTGTAATACACAAATGTGAAGTGACTGATTTTATCGTTATGGGACTTTACTTGAACAGTGTTTTTTTTTGTGAAAGGGGTTTGATAAGCCCAAAAGGTATTGTTATGTTAAATATCTGTGCTACTTATGTATTGAGATGATTAGTAATTGTTTGCCAATTAATATAGGCCTATTCCACTAAGTAAGAAATTTTTGAGTAGCTAGAGTTATATAAAAAATTAGATATGTCTGTAAATTTACTAAAGTAAGGTATATTACAACTAAACAATTTTTAATTATGTTTTGTTTAAATATTATTTTCTTACTTTACATATTATATTTTTACCAAATTTCAGTCGGTATTGTAATGTTTTCATTTCGATGTAATATGAATGTTATTAGTGTACGAAGGCAAAAGTTTTGTTAATTATTAAGTTTAGGGGCTTTTCTGTAAAAATAAAAATAATTCATGGAAAATTGTATATTTCCACTCTACTAATGATGCAGAATACGAATATACTAGGGGCATTAACGTCCGACTAATTTCGTAATATGTGCCCACCTAACCTAACAGAACCTAACCCCACGATGGGTGAATCCCTATTTTACATTTTCAAACTATCCTAGGATTGTTGGGTTTTACACTAACCTAGGGTTTTTGGATTTTACACTAACCAAGGATTGTAGGTTTTTACACTAACCTAGGATGTTTGGGTTTTACACTAAAGTATGAATGTAGGATTGTAGGGATTTAAAGGAACCGTAAAACACACCAAAAGAATGTAAATTAACTCACCTAGGTAGGGGGTTGGTATGATAGACGTAAACAAACATATTTCACAAGTTTTTTTAGTATGTTCTACTTATTCTAACATTATGCCCTCTTGAATATGGACACGGTAAGCCGTGCAGAACCCATTAATGCAACTTTTGTTGGTCTCGGACGTTTCATTAAGAAACGTAAACAAACTGGCAATACTACTCATTTCGCAGTTAGGTTCAATTTTTTAAAATATGTTGTACTGATTTTAAAGCTACACCCCTAGTATATCCGTGTTCTACGTGATTAGTAGAGTAGAAATATATCATAATTTTGAATTTTTGTTGTGTTTTTCAGAAAAGCTCCTAAACTTAATAATTACCAAAGTTTTATTCCAAAATAGAATAGAAAAAGTTTCTAAAAACAAATACTTTTTAAATACCCTGTTTTTACTAAATTTTTTTTGTAGGCCTATAGCTGAAAGTGTCCTTATTACAAATAATATTTCAAATAGACACATTAAAAATATTCTGAGTAGTTTTGACATAGCATACAGCTACAAAGCATACTTCCATTGTCAGAGGTAATGGTGAAAGAGTAATGAACGAAAAAAAAAATACTTCAGATTATTTGGTTTACTAATCTCAGGTCTTTAACATCTTTATAAATATAATAACAGCAAATATCATTACATAATATTACAAGAGTTGAAATATGATGTCTCTGTTGATATGATTTGTCCATCATTTTGATTACCTTAGGGGAAAATATAAAAATATTATATCAATAAAAAATCTCAAATTTAAGAACCTTTCAAATGTCAATGCAAACATCATAATTTAGCCATATAAATACTTGCAATCGCCTAACAATTTGTATGTGATTGGATTTGCGGAAAAATACATTTCAAAAATGTCTCTTAAGTGTTTGGCAGACTGAGATGGCAACCCCTTGCACTGTTCGTGTTCAAAAACATCATCTTGCTTGGGAAATGGTGATGTCCTTTAAATTACACTGGAGGGCCAAAAAAACTGGTATAGGCATGCGTATGCAAATAACAGAGGTATGGAACCAATCAGAGTAACGTGATGCGGTCGGCAGCGCCTATATAAGACAACAAGCGTCTGGCAAAGTTGCTAGATTGGTTACTGCTGCTAAAATGGCTGGTTATCAAGATTGTAGATACTTTTATTGTTATAAATATATTGTAAATATTTTTTATACATTTGAGTGACCATTAATTCAGTGTTACATTTTCACAATTTGCTGAAAAACAGATGATACGTACTTGAGATATTTCACCGTTACTAATTTACATCCATACTATTTGTTGTTGCCATTACCCACATTTTATCCCCATGCACAAAGTAAAAAAATTCCTCAATGATCAACAATAATTTAAATTTCCCCTTCCCCATCCAACCTAATTCAACTCATTCCGAAAGCCTACATGTTGTTATAAAGGATTCGTTAACAGTTTTTAAGCATGCTTGCTGTGTGACAAATATAAGTTTTTATGTAAATTGTATACACATTTGTATGTATCAAAATACACATGTAATAATATTTTGAGTGCTTCGTTACTAAAATTCTAACCCTAAATAAGGTGCAAAAATTTTCACTTCCTCTAGTAAGTACTCTTTTACAAACTCTTGGTTTCTTAATTGTTTGCTTTCGTTTTATACTTTCCCCAAACATTACAGTTGTTCCCTACGGTTCATAATGTAACGATGATATACACATTTGTATCAGCTAAGGATGTATGTAGCTAACAATGTCATATTGCAGAGAGAAAAAAACTTACTTTTTAAATTTTGAAAAGAAAAGTGTTTTTAGAAGTAAAATTGATATTGTAATGAACTTGAATGAGACCTTAATGTCTTTCTATAAGCAGTTTCCTTTAATTCCAAAATTTTAAAATAAAAGTTTGGTAAAATTATGGAGCAATAGAATCATTAGTGGTCCTAAACATGGTCATAAAATAAGACAAAGTCTTATATGGGTCGCGTATCGCACATTCTGACCCATGTTTCGTTCCTCTGACCTTGTACATCAATGAACGCAGAGGGGTGGGAAAAACCTGGAGTGGTGTAAGGTAGGGGGTGAAGGCATTGGTCGGACAACTGCCATGCTGCCACCTGGTGTGGAGCATGCCATGCTGCAACCACTGACAAAAGGTAAAACATGCTTCAGAAATCCCGTTGCCATTTTGTATTCAATGCGGTGACATATCGTTATGTGTGCGCAACTCGTGTAAAGCTTCAGAGTATCTGTTAATGGTAGATTTGGACGATTTTGAGTTGCTCTCGGCTTGCAAGTGGCAGCTAAATAGAGGCTATTTCGCCATTTTCACGATTTTTAAAAAATAGTAGCAACGTTTTTAACATTTTCAAAGTAAAATACCTTTGTAGTTAGAACTTTGATCTCTATTATATAAAAAAATCTAGTTATGCCGTGAAAGGGGTTGTGTAAAAACCTGGATTACTAACTGTCTGCACCCCTTCTATCCTTTCAGCCAGGCAGAACCCTTAAAGGTTGTTTTTTTCTCTGTAAAGTTGGTGTTAAAAATTGTATCTGGCATAAAATCTATTTTTAAACAAAATGTTAACTTAACTTAATAGGCTGTATCTTCTGAATAAAATTATATGACCTTCCCTTGTCACCAAAAATTGTTTGAACATTGAGCAACTTGTATTACCAAACATAAAGTTAATTTCCAGCAGCGTATTGCGGGGAGTATTTATATAAATTTATTTCCGTAGAGACACATCTTCTGAATAAACTGATATCCTGGAAGGGCATACTTAACACCTTCTGTCATCAAATAATGCGTAAACATCGAGCCCAAGCGCAGCATAACTCACAACAGGTGTAGGTGTACTGGAAAAACAGACGACATGGTTTTGAACAATTAATTATTGAAGAATGCAAAGAAATAATTTTTAATCACCTTATTTATTCTTCTCTGTCTCAAAATCACACTTTTTTAAAGTGAAATATTACTACTTACTTCAACTACATATTTTCTATGTGATGCAAGCACGTGTAGATTGATCACGATACGTGGCTTGGCTTGGATTGCGTAAATTTCGGCATCGGCTATCCTCTATCCTCGTTTCCTCCCCTTACATAGTTGGCGGGGAGGGAGCTAGTTGCCTAGCAACCAGTGTGGCCTCCTTCCACCCTCCCTTGGTGTGCCAACCGGTTTGGAAGGGGAGGGGTAGATTGTTTTACTCCTCTCACCAGTGAACTTCCCCTTCTCCGTCTCGCCCGCCGTGAACTCACCAGCTGGTCAATAACCTTTCCATATGGTGCACGCGGGAAATTAAAAATTTGCTATAATATAATTTTTTTTTCAAGCATTTTAAAGTTTGAGGATGGTTTGCACACAGTGTTGGATTATAATAAATTGTTTACTATATTTTGTGTTGTTATATTCTTTGTATAAACAAGCTGTAGTGAAATGTTTTTAAATATATTATTTACAGTAGTACTAATACAGTAAAACTTTTTTTTAAGCATTCTCAATTTTATTGTGTTTATTAGTTAAACTTTATTCACAGATAATGTACAGCTCTCATTACACTTAACATGAAGTTTAATAAGGTTAGGAGTTGTATTTTATTGATGTACATGTCAAACCCTCATCTACTGAAATTCTGGATGTATGGAAATTTTTTGACAGTCCCTTATAAATAGTAGATCAGGAGTCCATTGTATATGTTTTCACCTTCTTTTTCGTGATTTATCTGCAACCAAAGTTTGCTGGTCTAATTTAGATACATTCTGTATACAGTGCAACGAGATACAGTTGGAGAGGTGACAGACCGCAGTGGTGACGAAAATGGGAGTATCTCAAGAAAACAATTTGATCTTCAGTAATGTCTGTTATATTTCTACCATGTACAGAATATGGACTAGTAGTGTACTCTTGAGGATTGAATCCATGTTATTGCAGTGGGAAGTTAGCATGCTAATTGCACAGCCACAGAGGCCCTATTTTTGCAGATAACAGGCCATGTGCACATTTTTCCCAATACTTTTTTTCCCAACTATTTTTGTACCATTATGGCATTTACAAAATATTACAAATGAAATATTTGTTTTTAAAAAGTTACAATGAAAGAAAATATAAACAACATGATGAGTGAATTGGCAGTTGTGACATCATCATGTCAAGGGAACAAGTGCAAGTGGTGTATTTTGGCAAGCATTCAAATTATATTTTGAATATATATTATGAATGCCTCCCAAAATACACCATTTGCACTTGTTCATATGTGGTGTCATAACTGCCAATTCATTCATCATGTCGTTAATATCTTTGTCTATGGGAACCATTTTGTCACACGTGAAAATAATAGGTATTCCTTCTCAGTATGTATGCACAAAATAGCTTGAATGATTTTCCATATTAAAGACTAAAATATTCAGTTGGCTAGTATGAAAATCCTTTACTGCAACTAGGCATACCCACACATAAGAGATGTGAATTTGTTGGTTTACAATTCAAATATTGAGTACAAACTATGTATTTTGCGTAAACGTTTTATGATTAATAGATTTTTTTTATAAAATCACAGCTATGAGTACTAGTTTCATTAGCTTCCACAAGCAAAAAGGAATTATTATAAGGAAAAATTTAAAAACCTCTAATATTTTATTTTATATTAATATTTAACACCTTAGTGTCACAAAAACTACCCAAAATTTCACTAGCAGCATGCTCTGCACCTAATACATATTACTTGTTTGGATTTGTGTCAGAACATGTGTATAGTCCATGAGCATACTGATATAGGTTGTTCATGGAAAAGTGACCACTTTTGAAAGCCCTGCTAAAAATATACTTTTCGCCTCATTTTGTATCCTTCTGCCATATGTAAAATTTACATTGCATTGTGTCTGATAACATTATTCATCTGCCAATAAAATGAAAACATGAAATATGTTACTAATATGCCAATTCGTATGCTAATGAGGTATACAATGCAAAAAACCTTTAATTTGCCATAAATTCAAACATTAAACAAAACAATACCAGGAATTGGAACTATTTTACTTAGTTTGTTTTCAACTTAACAGGAAGTCTGCGTGCTATGAACGGTAGCGTGTACACAGTTAATGAATAGTGATCTTTTTTTAAAGGTTAATTTAAAAAGTGCTCACTTCACAGTGAACAGACTTTATGTATGAGCAATAATAAAGTGCACTGTTATATTTCTGTCAACATATGTTAAGTATGTAGAATTGAAATTCCATATTTCACAAACTAAAATAATTTGTCACACTTTTATTGTATGGTCAGTTTGTTTTACTACCTATAATTTTAGTATCACATTTTATTTGATATGGAAAAAATTTACTTAATGTACGTGTAAGGTATTTATTCCCGACACATCTACTCTGTGACGACATAAAATTTTTATGCTGATGAATGTTTAAACACAGAGAATTATGTCAATATTAAAATGTATATAGCAGCTTTGTTTCTCACTTGCTGTAAGGTTATAAAGTTCTGTAACAAAGTAACTACTATCACTGAAAATTGTGTGATGCAAGAAAAGAAGCAGCAAGCAGGCATAGCTGGCAACATAGTAGATGATTTGGTAACTGCACTATGACACCACAATGCTTGCAGCTGTGGGCTACAGCACAGCACCCCTGCACATGCTTCTTTGATGGCCCAACCCCATGGTGCATGAGGATAACAGGTTGTGAGAAATTTTACAAAAAAACACTGTGCAAAGTAGAGAATGGAACCTATAAGAAAGGCATGTTTCATAAATGCCTGTGCAGACAAATGACTCCAATTACTGTTCCAGCCAATCTCCTTTAGGCCTAATAGTAACATGTGTGAAATCAAAGATGAAAAGTGACATTTTAGTCTCATTTTGGACTAGTAGTATTTTGT
The DNA here is from genome assembly GCA_002778355.1 of Clitarchus hookeri. NCBI lineage: Eukaryota > Metazoa > Arthropoda > Insecta > Phasmatodea > Phasmatidae > Clitarchus > Clitarchus hookeri. The sequence goes on along the minus strand of NQII01000407.1, from coordinate 733,188 downwards.
GACATGTAAAAAAAACTGGGGTTTTATCTGCATTACTGATTTGTGAGAAAAGGTACCTAATCATTAATTTTCCTCTGCCTAATAACAAAACCCTGAAACTGCTGTACCATCACATTGTATTCTTTGGACAACTTTTGACTGAATGATGATGTGTTATGTCGATAAAAGTTTTCCCCATATCATAAATTGTGTTGACCCCTCCATGACTGGCTTTTAATTCTTTTTGTGGAATGTTTATTGAACAGGTGATTTCCAGTGCATTTATTTGTGCCACTGTGTACGATACTGTACAAAGAATTATTTCGTAATTCACATACGGAATTTAAGATGTGTTTGTGGAATTCAGAGAATTTCCCATCTTAAGGACCATGAAACACACACTTCTTTGCATTAGTGGTTTGCAAATGTGCCTTCTTCTGTTGCTCCCACACACATCTCTACTGCAAATCCACATTCTGCAACTCTGTTTGACGTGTGGTGGGTACAGAGGATAGGAATTGCGCTGTATTCACACCCTGAGAATTAACCCCCAGGGAAGTCCCGCCGTATAAAAACTTTGGGGATGAACTGCAGCCGAAGGAAAAAGGGAAAGTCCCGAAAATTAGCTGATATAAGCCCTTGGCGAAGGAAACAGGGTAACCCCCTGGACGAGATACTGCCGACACATCTTACGGGAACCCTCGGCATGCTTGCCGCACCCCTCCCTCCATCCCTAGTTTGAGCGAGCGAGTCGCTGACGAGACCAAAATCCTATACAAAANCTTGCCGCACCCCTCCCTCCATCCCTAGTTTGAGCGAGCGAGTCGCTGACGAGACCAAAATCCTATACAAAAAAACATGCGAGTTACGCCGGGGAAGTCCCTGTTTCTCTCGACACAAATCGCTGACAGCCAATTTGAATATATCGAGAGACGGGTTAAATTCGGGAGCAGCCAAGGCGAGAGGTGATTCAGTTGTGGTCATTCAGTCGCGGTCAGTCAGACAGTGATCGTCGGGCAGTTGTCATCGGCAGTCGTGGGCGAGACAGAGAAGGCAGTTAGGCGAGAGGCTGTCACACCAATGGGCCGGAGTTCGGGGCCGGCCCAGTCATTCTGTCGTGAGCCAGGATTCAGTCGCGAGAGGTCATTCAGTGGTCGTCGGGCAGTTGTGATCATTCAGTCGTGGACAGTCAGTCGTGGTCGATGCAAGACAGCGAGAGGCAGTCGTATCAACGGGCCGGAGTTCGGGACCGGCCCCAGGCAGTAATGTATAATCAGTTGTTCAGCTGAGACGGGACTTGTTTGGAGGTTCAGCCGCGAGACGAGATAAAAGCAGCCGAAACGGGAGAAGCAGACACGGGAGTAGCCAGTCGTGTAACGAGAACAGTGCCGAGAATATGGGTAAATTCCCGGAAACGAGTGGTATACCCAGTCCGAGTGGCGCCATTCCCCGAGAAGGCAAGTCGTGAGCCGAAACTTCATGTGTAAATTCCCGAGACAAACCGAGTAGAAGTGCCGAGAACTTATGAGTTCATTTCCGAAACGTAGTGGCAGTTTCCGCGGTTAGGAATTCAGACAGAAACGCGATGGCCGGAAGAAAGATGAGGAGGAAGCAGTCTCCAACCAGAACGCCCGCCGGGATCGCAAGGAAAGCGCAAGTCACGGGAGAACCCTAATCCCGGGCTTCATTGAGAGACCGTCAAAGCCGCAGGAAACAGCCAACTTCGTACAGCACGTCAACGAGAGCCAGTCCGAGGGCCCGAACCAGGGCCACCCAACTCACCATGCCTCAACTACCAACGAAGACAACTCACCAAAAGCTGCAGTCACAGATAAGTAGAGAAACGTCTCCCTTCAACAAACCTTCCCCGACGCATAGTATTCAGCCCACCAGCCCTTCAGGCAAACGACTTGCAGGGGGGCTCAGTCTCGCCAGGGTGTGTAATAACTATGTGACCTTCTGATCAATAAAATCCTAGTGTGTTAAATAACTGAGAATACGAGTATTTGTTTACCCCTAAAGCAACATCCTCAGGTGCCCTTAGTCTGCACCAATAATTTAACTATTATGAACTACTGGCCACCTCCTGTATAACTCAGGTGGCCGAGTAGCGACATGTTTTCATGCAGTTTTGTGAAGGGCACAACTTGCAACTTGAATTGCGCAATGTAGAAATTGTATTTCCCCAACCCGTTAGCTAAACTTGCTACTTTGACATACACATTGTGATTCCCCACAAAAAGCTGCATAACCCATGAAGTTAACAAATACTCTGCAAAACAACCTTATCCTTCCGCTATTAAATCCCAAGCTGTTGCCAGTGGGAACTAATTGTTAAAGGTCAATGACTCCTTTTGATGACAATGATGGCCCCTTTTTCATTGTTTCTTCCAGGGATGGCCAAGACTGCATCATTGGTGGAAATCTAGCATGGGCATTATGCAGAATTTTTAATAAACCTTTTCAGGACTCTAAAAACAAGGATTTGGACATTAAGCAATTGGAGGGATTTTGCAAGTAAATACGGTATATCACAGAACATTTTCTGTAACATGCAAAGGGCAAGATTCGATAAGAGAATAATCTATGCTGGAGTGTGACAAGGCAGCATCCTTAGTTCTGTACTGTTCAGACTCTGTATTAACAATCTGTGAGAAATAGATCATGGCCGGATAAAGCTTTGCTGTTATGACAAAATACCAGACTTTTCAGCCGCTGACATCCTTGGGTTATTAACCTTGTACCATATCTATCTATTTTTAACAGATGGGGTACAATTATCTGCTAAACTGTTATCCTGCTCTATATGGGAACAAGATTTTATGGTTAATTTTTAGCTCAATTTTGTTTAAAAAATTTAAGATTTTGGTGTTATTGTTTTTATTTTTGTGAACACACTATGTAGGGAACAATAATGCATATTTAAACACATATTCACATCTAATTTTTAATAGCATCTAAATAACTATGTAATCAACAGAAAGCCTTTTATTTAAAATAAAATAACAAAGACGTATACATTTTATGTATTAAAATATTTTATGGTACAAACATAGAAGTTTCTAGACAATGTGCATTCCCCTTGGTCAGTATGCTACAAAGATATTCAGAATATAATGTTTGTAAACACAATTTATTTCTTGTTTTGTCAAATCTCGAACTCAGTTTTAGTTGCACACACAGACAAACAAAGTTAACCGCCCACCATATTGTGTCTCACTGCTTTCCATAGTCTTCATTCCCACAATTTATGGCGCCAATAAGCTCTGAATACAACTTACGGTGAACAAAGGTCTAACTCCCATTTTTTTAGCATCACTCTGGCCTGAACATACCGCCCGCCGGAAAATGTTACATTTTACTATTAACAAGTCAACAAATGCAACCAAAAAAATTCTAAGTAAGAACAAGAGATTACAACAGTCAATGGAACATGATAATACTGTCTCCTATATTTACAGATACACACTTAAATTAGTAGCAATGGACATATCTTCGAAACAGACCTAACAAGTTCACCATTGGGAGATTTTAGAGTCACGACTCTGACAACACCATCTTCACCAGGATGAGTTTTAACGATTCTGGCAGTTCTTCATTTCAATGGTGGCAAGTTTGAGTCCTTCACCAGGCGAGCATGTCTTCTTCTATGTTGGGAGTTGCAAGATTCCATTTAGTTCTTTGATGAAGTGTATGGAGATACACTGTTTTAATTTTGTGAGTCATTGCCATCAATCGAGACAATTCTCCACAATGTGAGAGAGGTCTTGTTCTGGTATCCCAATAAAGGGACCACCAATCAAAAAATGCCCTGGAGTGAGGACATAAAATTCTGAGGGGTTTGTCGAAAGGGGACATAACGGTCTGGAGTTAAAACTGCTGAGATTTCCCTAAAGAGTGTTGCTAACTCCTCGAAGGTAAGTATTTGTTCACCAATCACTTTTCTCACATGCAATTTGACCGACTTGACTGCAGCTTCCCACAAACCTCCAAACTGGGGTCCTGCTGGTGGATTTAAGTGCCAAACAATATTAAGGTCAACTAAGTGATCATGTAGTGTCTGCCACGCTGGTTCAGAGAACAAAGCTTGATGCACTTCCTTAAGGTGTCTTTTAGTACCAACAAAATTTGCGCCGTGATCTGAAAATATGTCGGATGGAGTTCCTCTTACAGATACAAATCTTTTCAAGGCTGCTAAAAATGCATAAGCACACAAAGATGACACAACTTCCAAATGGACTGCCTTGCTCGATATACACACAAACACACAGAGATAGGTTTTCGTGACGACCTTGCATGCTATGGGGGGCTTTGAACTAAAAGGCCTCGCAAAGTCAAAACCAACCTTCAGAAAAGGGCGCACTTGTGAGGACCTCACAGCTGGCAGGTTTCCCATGTATGGGGTAGGGGGTTTGGCTATAAATTTGAAACACTGCATGCACCTGTGGATACAGTGCCAAATTAGTCGTCTAGTGCTCAATATCCAAAGCTGTCTCTGGATGAGAGATTGCTTAGCCTGTTGTCCAGCATGAAGGTAACTGGTATGATGGTAGTTAACAATGAGCACTGAAAGGTGACATTTTCCTGGAAGTAAAACTGGATGTTTTGTTTGTTCAGACAAGAAAGAATGTTGCAGCCGGCTACCCACCCTGATGACTCCAAAGACTACCGGGACACTCATTGTGCTCCAGAATTTTAATTTCCTCAAAAAATTGGCGTTGTTGCACAACTTTGATCCAAAATACCATTTGCAGATTGTATATCCTCATAGCTCAATAACTTTGAATCACAATGAATTTGTTTTCTGAAGGCACTCTAAGCTCTGAGCATCCATGCTGTCACACGTATAGTTGTGTCCAACAAGTCAACTAATTCATTTCTCTTGTCTTGAACTACAACGACCTGATTTTGTACAAACTTGCATTCAAGAAGCTCGTTCACTTCCAAGGTCCCTACCCATTGTACAGGCCAATTTGCATCTGAGCCTGCCAGCTAGTCAAGACCATGAAACCACAGTGTGTTACCAACTAAGTGCTCTGGAAAAACACCTCGAGAAGCTAAATCTGCTGGGTTGCAGCTGGATGAGACATAAAGCCATATGCTGGGAGGTACGATGGTCTGAATTTCAGAAACCCTATTTGCTACAAAGGTTTTAAATTCATGAGGAGATGATTATATCCATGACAGCACAGTTGTGGTCACACCACATGTGTATGGTAAAGTTGTATGATTTGTCTTCAAACTAGTTGCTCACATACAGTCACAACCTTGTCAGGAGTACAGCACCACACAACTCAAGCCTAGGGATAGACAGTGTTTTCAGTGGAGCAACCTTTGATTTAGCAATTATCAGATGGGTTGAAATCACTCCACCACTGTCAACAAGCTGCACATAAATCACAGCAGCATATGCCTTTTCAGAGGCATCACAAAACCCATAGAACTGAAGGTTGCTTGCATCATGTAAACTGATGTATTTTGGGATTCACACAGCAGCAAGGGAAGATAGTGATGTTTGGAATTGCATCCATTGACGAGCAATTTCTTCAGTGACTGGTTGATTCCACTCCAATCCTAATGTCCACAAAGTCTGAAGCAACATCTTAACCCACACAATCACTGGTGACACCCACCCACAAGGGTCAAAGAGTCTCGCAATTGTTGAGAGAATACCTCGCTTAGTAATAGATAACTGGGGAATGTTTATGTGGTATACAAACTCATCTGTAGCTGGACACCAATGAACACCAAGAACTTTGATAGTTGGGCTTGTCTCTTGATTAAAACTTCTCAGAACTTCACATTGCTCTGCAGGCATATCTGCCAACACAGTGAGGTTGTTAGAGGACCACTTTCGCAGCTCAAATCCTCCTCGAGCTAACATCGACACAAGTTCACCCTTCAATTGTATTGCCTCTTTTATAGAGCTGGCCCCAGTAACTATGTCATCAACAAACACGTCTCGTAACAATATTTGTGATGCTCAAGGAAACTGATGAGTTTCATCCAGTGCCAACTGCTGCACGGTCTTCAACGCTTGGTAAGGCGACGTTGCTAACCCATATGTAACTGTGTTTAGCTGATATACATGAACATCATCTTCTGGAGTTGGACGCCACAAAATGCACTGGTACTTGCGGTCGTCAGGGTGGATTTCAATCTGTCTATACATTTTACAAATGTCTGCAGCAAAGACCACTGGCATCATTCGAAAGTTCAGGATGATATCACCTGTATCCTTTTGAAGTTTTGGCCCAGTAAGCAACAAGTAATTTAATGAAATACCACTAGATGGGATATCACATAGGCTACTTCACATCTCTCCACTGGATCAGGCTGCAGTGTGCTAACTCTGACTGTAAAGCTGCTGAACACTCAGCATACGTGACATGTGGCCTAAGTCCTCATACTCCTTAAGGAACAATTGGTATTTGTTTGCCAGTTCTGGTGACTTCTTCAATTTGTTCTCAAGGCGTTCAAATCTGGATGATGCAACTTGTAAGTAATTTCCAGTGGTTTGCAGCTCTTGCTTGAATGTCAACCGAAGCACATATCTCCAATCTGCATTGCAAGCATGTGTAGTGTGGAAGTGCTCTTCACATTTTTTGTCCTCTACAGATATCACACAAGCTGATGGTATTTCCTCTACCTCCCAAAATTTTTGTAGCTGCACATCCAGTATAATTGTTCTGATCAAGAATGACACTGGTGGATTTACATGTGCTTCACATTTGGTCTTGTCAGTCACAACCCGGCCAAACACTGAGTGAAAAACACTTGGTTCCCCTGATTTTTAACCCCTGTCATTACNCCGAGTGAAAAACACTTGGTTCCCCTGATTTTTAACCCCTGTCATTACTTCAGTGACAATGTCTGCTGACAGGAGCGTGTCAACAGGTCCAAGACAATCAAATGATGGATCGGCTAAATTAAAACCTTTAAGGTGCTGGATTGAAATGAGCAATTTATACACACATTCACGGTAGCATTTTAAGCCCAATCGTTGCACACAATTTTCAGCTATAAATGTAGTTTGTGATGCACAATCTANAATTCACGGTAGCATTTTAAGCCCAATCGTTGCACACAATTTTCAGCTATAAATGTAGTTTGTGATGCACAATCTAACAAAGCTCTTACAACTTCAAACTGTCCACTACTGTCTTTCACATGAACAAGAGCAGTTGATAGCAAAATATTAGTATGTTGATTTTGAGTGTCATTTGACAGATGTAGTGCTTGCAGTTTATCAGCAGAAGTATAATGTGATGAATCCTCATTTTCTTTCTCAGTATCTAGTGTGTGGCTTAGGGATTTTTCATGGGTGAAGTGAAGAAGAAAGTGAAGTTTACTTTGACACTGCATGCATGAAAATTTCGACAGCCATTTCACAGCACTTTGGTTAGGTTTCAAACAGTTAAATTACAGTGACTACTCTTTTACAAATGCAATCCTATCATCAACAGATTTTAACAAAAACTGTTCACACTTATGAAGAAAATGGTTTTCTTTACATAACATACAGCATGTTGTTAATGCAACTAATGTAGTATTGTGAACACTATTTTGTCTTGAATTTGATTACATATTCAATATTGAGGGTTTACTGTAGGTCAGGGATNTGTAGTATTGTGAACACTATTTTGTCTTGAATTTGATTACATATTCAATATTGAGGGTTTACTGTAGGTCAGGGATAGCGAACCAATGGCACGCGTGCCATTGATGGCACGCGAAACAATATTTTGGGCACGCCACGCCACGGATCAAATGGTTTGCATTTTAGTTTAAAATAACAAAGTTCACTATGACGTATTGATGCATTCTGCATTCCGAGATATATTTTTNAGGTTTGCATTTTAGTTTAAAATAACAAAGTTCACTATGACGTATTGATGCATTCTGCATTCCGAGATATATTTTTCCGTCAGCAGGCACACACTGTCGAAACTCGCAACGACAAGGAAACGCGAACAGCCGCCATAAACCAGCTAAGGGTTCGGCGAGCGTGTGAGAAGAATGACGCCAGGATTCCGCTGCAACGAGAAGGCACAGCCTCTCGCAGCTGCGTCAAAAACGTTAAAAGGTTTCACAGCCCACAGCTGCATTTCTCTCGCAGGCTGGCTACTGCCAAAAACCAGCTAATAGCTTTGGCGAGCGTGCTGGAACAATAACACCAGAATTCCGGGAAGGAAGGAACACGTGTGTCTCGCAGCGGAAAGGGGGACGCTAAGCCCTATACAACTGGGGCCGGGTATCCCACTCGAGCACGTGGTGGGCGAAGCCATAAAACTTTAATGCCAAAATCGCCGGCGCCGCTGAGACCACGTGCGGATAGCCGCAGCGCCGAACACGTGTTTACGACCAAGGGCGCGGCGTTCAGCCCCCAGCCACGTGCGAGATGAGGCGTTTTAATATGGCTAACGGGCTAATAAAACGGCGGAGGAGCAGACGAGAAGAGGTCAGTTCTACCACAGACGCGGAGGGAGTGAGTCGGCGTACGCGAGTCGAGGAAAGAGGAGTGGAGCCGGGAGGAGTGGAGTTCGAGAGAAGGCATCACGACGCCAAGACCAATCTGCGAGGAACTGTCGCAGCCTCCCGACGAGGTGACGAAGCAGCCCCGAGTTCGACACCGGAGCGGAGTCAGCCCCAGCCGAGAGACGAACCAGCGCCTCGAGACAAGCTAAGTAGAGACATGCAGCAAGTGTGAAGAACCTTGTTAAGCGAAAAATAAAACGACATACGTGAACTCTCAAGGAAGTTCAAATTCATTTGGTAAATTTGAACTACGAACAGTAGTGTCAACATATTTACACGCCCTATCACTGAGGACTAGCATCCATTGCTGGCGCCCTACGCAGAGAGCAGATACAGACTTATACGCCATAGCGCAAATAGGGAGGTATCAGTATTATATTAGGAACGAACGCGCGCGAGTGATCCTACGGACCTACGCTAAGGAGTGAACGGGTGCGGTGCGCGGGGCGGCGGGCGGAAAGCGCGCTCGTTTGTTATTGTCTTGCCTTAGTTACGTCGTGGACTACAATTGCTAATGACGCATAGTTTGTTGACGTTTTCGTTCGTTCAATTTCGTTGACACAACTGTATTTTAAAGTTGATTTTTAACTATTATTTACCATGGCTAGTTCAGCAAAAAAACAAAAAGGGCAAGATAGTAAGTGTAATAGAGAATTTCAAACTTGGTGGACTGAAAAATATGGCATGATAAGTAAAGGCGACAAAGCGGTGTGTGTTTTATGTTCTGGTACAGTGGTATGTAGAACATCGTCTGTAAAACGGCATTTTGAAACAAATCACAAATCTCTTAGTCAAAAAAGCGAACCAGTGCAAAAGGAATTAATTGCAAGTGCAATGAAAGACAGAAATAAACAGTCAACGTCTATGATTAAATATGTTGGCAAAAATTGTCATACGAGCGCGGCAAGTTACTCGGCTGCAAATGTCATTGCTCGGCATAGTAAACCTTTTCAAGATGGAGAGTTTTTGAAGGAAGCCTGGTTAGCATGCGCGCCCTCACTTTTTGATGATTTCGATAATAAAGATAAGATAATTCAGCGCATTAAAGATACTCCTCTATCTAGAAATACAATAAAGGAAAGAATCTTAAAACTGGCCGAAAATATAACAGATCAACAAAAAATTGACATTAACTCCGCTCCTTTTATATCGCTATGCATTGACGAAAGTACTGACATTACTAAATCTGCACGTTTAGCTGTTTTTGCTCGATATTGCGTAGGAAACATCATTAAGGAAGAATTAATTGCGATAACATCGTTGCTAACAACTACAAAGGGCACAGATATTTGTACGGCTGTTAAAAATTCGCTTGCTGAGAAAGAAATTGATTTTAAAAAAATTGTTTCAGTCACAACTGATGGTGCTCCAAGTATGGTGGGCAAAAAAAATGGTTTCATAAGTTTATTTCAAACAGACGTAGGACATTCGATTCTTGAATTCCACTGCATAATTCACCAACAAGCCTTGTGTGCTAAGAGTGGTTTAACATCTCTTGATAAGGTAATGGCGGTAGTCACAAAAATAGTCAACCTCATATCGTCGCACGCTTTAAATAAGCGAAAGTTTGATGCTTTGTTGAATGAAGTCAACTCGGTATATAATGGCTTACTGATGTATAATAATGTTCGCTGGCTGAGCCGCGGGAACGTACTTCAAAGATTTGTTGACTGCTTGGAAGAAATCAGACTGTTTGTGCAAAATGAGGGAAAAATTGAACAATACCCAGAGTTGTTGGATGTTATGTGGCTTTCAAAATTGATGTTTTTTACAGACATATGCCAACATTTCAATGAATTGAACGTAAAGCTTCAAGGCACAAATAAAACAATTATCGTCATGATAGATCTCATTCGCGCTTTTGATGCTAAACTACATGTTTTCAGGAACGATATTACTACAAAAAACTACAAGTATTTCCCAAACTTGAAAAAAAATTTCAACCATTTAGATATACATGAGAAACCAGGTGGAGAAGTAACTGAAGAATTTATTTCTGTAATTGATTCTTCAATCAAGGGATTCTCAGCGAGATTTTCTCAGTTCAGAGAATTATCGGAAACACTAAAGTTTATTATGTACCCTGATGTGACTTCATTTGATAAACTGAATTTGTCCCCATTCGATTGGTTGGAAATTGAAGAATTTGAAATGCAGCTGATTGATTTCCAGTCTAGTTCAATATGGATTCAAAAATTTATTGAAGCAAGGAAAGAGTTGGAATTAATTGAAACAGAAAGATTGTCAAGCAATATAAGTAAAAATGCCAGTATCAAAATTTTGGAAACATGGAATTCGTTTCCAGACACATTTAACTGTTTGAAGAAGCTGGCTCGTGCTATTTTAACCATATTTTCATCTACCTATGCCTGCGAGTCATTATTTTCAGAGATGAATAACATTAAAGACTCGCTTAGAAACCGTTTGACAGATGACTCCAGTTCAGCATGCATTCTGCTAAAAGTAACATCTTACAACCCTAATATAAATTATTTGTCATCTAATCTGCAACAACAGAAGTCACACTAATGTAATTTGAATTATGCGTACAACTGAAACATTTATTATTTGACATTGCAAAATGTATTTTTGGTAGTAAATAAAGAGTTTTGAGTAGATAGTGTTTAGTATTATTATTTTTCTAATAATCACTAAGTTAAAATTATCTGACGGCACGTCTATGGCCTCATCGAACATTTCTTTAGAAAAAATGGCACGCTGATACATAAAGGTTCGCCACCCCTGCTGTAGGTTCTACTTACATTACTTGTCGTGGATACAAACTCTATGCCAACCAACTGTACATGTTCACCTGCCACAGTATGACGCTCCAAGAAAATTAGAATATCCTCACAAGTTGGCAAATCTTGTTCCACTGACATTTCAAAGTCTTGGCGCCGAGAGTGGTCTAATTTTTCAAGAAGAATATTTAATAAAAGAAAACTCTACTCAGACACTGGAAAACTCTCAGCTCTCAATGCATTTAAATTCTTTTAAACTATACTAACAAAATGTGACGAGTCTGCTGATTTACAAGTCACAGGTGAGAGATGCAGTATCTTTTAAACATGGATAGTAGCTGTAATGCGTTGGTTCTTTTATCTTTTTCCAAGCAATGCCCAAATGTCATTATTGTCATTGGTAAGTGGCAGGTTACTTATCAGCTCTCTAGGTTCGTCTTTCAAGCTACCTATAAAATAATGCAGCTTCTGCACATTACTTAGTGATGTATCCCGATGAACATTAGATCTGAACAGTTCCGAAAACAAANTAAATAATGCAGCTTCTGCACATTACTTAGTGATGTATCCCGATGAACATTAGATCTGAACAGTTCCGAAAACAAAGCCCACTCGACTCTACTGCCTGAAAACACCGGCAGGGGAAGTGGTGACAACACTGCACATGGAACTGCTGCACGAGATGTTAAGTCTACTGCTCTGACTGTAAATCTATTATGCGTGATTCGAAGGTGCCGGAAATGTTTCTCAAATGTCGTAAAAAACTTTCTTCAGGTCTTGAGTAGTTCTTTTCTTGGCCTTTGGCGGGACTGCACACAATGCAAAATAGCAAGAAATTCATCCCTTTTTTTTCGACACTTCCTCGAACGCAAACTCTTCTAATTTTTTGGATCACTGATGGCTTCATCTAGAAGGCGCTTTAATTCAGTTACTTTGTCCATAACTTAATCGAAGATTATAAGTTGCAAGTTGGTTGTTGATGCCGCCATAATGACCAAAACAAACATGTGGTTGTTCACACTCATTTCTGGGCTAAATTCTCGTATCTGAACCGAAGGACCAAAAAATGTTTGTAAACACCTTTTATTTCTTGTTTAATCAAANAAAAAATGGCACGCTGATACATAAAGGTTCGCCACCCCTGCTGTAGGTTCTACTTACATTACTTGTCGTGGATACAGACTCTATGCCAACCAACTGTACATGTTCACCTGCCACAGTATGACGCTCCAAGAAAATTAGAATATCCTCACAAGTTGGCAAATCTTGTTCCACTGACATTTCAAAGTCTTGGCGCCGAGAGTGGTCTAATTTTTCAAGAAGAATATTTAATAAAAGAAAACTCTACTCAGACACTGGAAAACTCTCAGCTCTCAATGCATTTAAATTCTTTTAAACTATACTAACAAAATGTGACGAGTCTGCTGATTTACAAGTCACAGGTGAGAGATGCAGTATCTTTTAAACATGGATAGTAGCTGTAATGCGTTGGTTCTTTTATCTTTTTCCAAGCAATGCCCAAATGTCATTATTGTCATTGGTAAGTGGCAGGTTACTTATCAGCTCTCTAGATTCGTCTTTGAAGCTACCTATTAAATAATGCAGCTTCTGCACATTACTTAGTGATGTATCCCGATGAACATTAGATCTGAACAGTTCCGAAAACAAAGCCCACTCGACTCTACTGCCTGAAAACACCGGCAGGGGAAGTGGTGACAACACTGCACATGGAACTGCTGCACGAGATGTTAAGTCTACTGCTCTGACTGTAAATCTATTATGCGTGATTCGAAGGTGCCGGAAATGTTTCTCAAATGTCGTAAAAAACTTTCTTCAGGTCTTGAGTAGTTCTTTTCTTGGCCTTTGGCGGGACTGCACACAATGCAAAATAGCAAGAAATTCATCCCTTTTTTTTCGACACTTCCTCGAACGCAAACTCTTCTAATTTTTTGGATCACTGATGGCTTCATCTAGAAGGCGCTTTAATTCAGTTACTTTGTCCATAACTTAATCGAAGATTATAAGTTGCAAGTTGGTTGTTGATGCCGCCATAATGACCAAAACAAACATGTGGTTGTTCACACTCATTTCTGGGCTAAATTCTCGTATCTGAACCGAAGGACCAAAAAATGTTTGTAAACACCTTTTATTTCTTGTTTAATCAAATCACGAACACAGTTTTAGTTGCACACACAGATAAACAAAGTTAACCACCCGCCATCATCTCTCTCACCGCTTTCCATTGTCTTCATTCCCAAAATTCATGGCGCCAATAAGCTCTGAATACAACCTTCTGTGAACAAAGGTCTAACTGCCNACCACGAACACAGTTTTAGTTGCACACACAGACAAACAAAGTTAACCACCCGCCATCATCTCTCTCACCGCTTTCCATTGTCTTCATTCCCAAAATTCATGGCGCCAATAAGCTCTGAATACAACCTTCTGTGAACAAAGGTCTAACTGCCGTTTGTTTAGCTTCACTCGGGCCTGATCATACATGTAGTTAGAAGAAACAAGTAATGTTTTACTAATAAAATAGAGTATTTTTGCTTATTTAGTTTTATTTTACATCACAACTTAAATTTTGGTTTTGCAAAGTGTACCTATTAACAGGCATTTTGGTGTTATTTTGGTTTTATCACTAATCACCAAATAATCTTGCCTCTAGCTATATAATATACTAATACATTCAATAAATGCCTTGTCATCCTACCTCATTCCTTGGCTGGCGTAAGCCCGTCATGAGCTGTGCACTCCTGCCACGAGTAACGCACGCACAAGGCGCAGGGTCGTGCAATGTATGTGATGCGTGTATTGCATGTGTTCGTTACATCTTAATGTGTGTACAGTGTACTGAAGATGTACTGATGGCTGAAGATAAGTGGAAAAAAGGGTTTTGTTACCAATTAAGGTTTTTATGTTTTTATTTTGCCATATACTCCTGTGCACATTTTTGTAAATTAGTGTAGACATTTTCCTTCCATTTCGATCACCCACTTCATTCTCCATGCACATAGTCTGCACAGGGCCACCACTTCTGGCACGGGCTTGTATCCCCGCTTCTGGCGGCCATGAGGCAGTCCTCCTTGGAGCTCAAGCTGGCCGGATGTGTGCCACGTAACCTATGGGGGTTTCAACTTTGTATTCACTGATCTGGTAATTCAGTCTTGTAATTATTCTGAAAACATTTTTATATCACCCCTACAGCTGACCAGGCCCTTCTGTTTATTTGGGGGGCCCTTAAATAATCATGTCTCGCCTTAGGGCATTTGCTCTCTTTTGTAAGGCAATGTATTTACCTTGGGCTGGTTCAGACGAAGCCTCATGTAATTGTTTCTGCACCGCAGCACCTGTGTACTGTTTTTTTAATAATTGTATTTGAGTTCATGTAGCGCCCCACACATTTTGTTGTGATTTTAATTTGTATTAAACACAGGATGGTTCTGGATCTAACAAGCACGTTGTCGCCCTTAATTTTTATGCATAAACGACCCAACTTTCCTGTACTTGTGTTTGGTGAGCTCTGTGGCCTACAACGGAGCAGAAGATAGCGTATTGGCATTAATCGACTTGTCATGTGGCGGTGTAACGACACTGATAAGAGTCTCTGCTCACCACGTGGCCGTGCGCGAACTCACGGCATGGCACCCTTGAATTATAATACCACTTTACTTCCACCTACCGCTTCACCAATTGGTACTGATTACAACCTATGCTACACCCATATAGGTCCTTAGAGCGAAGACCCATATATGGCTATTATTACTACTGCAAATGCCTTGGGAGCAACTTGAATGCACAGAAATGCCCAATCAAGGATTGCACACTTAATTTAAAAATGGAAACACTCAGAGATAATTTTATAAAACTAGGTACAAAATTCTGCACCAAATGAACCAAAAGTGCCAACCCAAAAAATATCTGTCTTGGAGACTAAGATCCTAACATACAAAAATACAAGTTGCCTAAAGGTATCTTGGCTCGTTACCAATTATAAATTTACTGTGAAGCAGCCTACTGCTGTTGATGCATATAAATGACTATCTAGTGATCAACTCCTGCACACCATGACTGCTACACACCATGACTGCTGCACACCATACCATCACATACCAAAAACAGAACCACACATATTGCTGGAGTGTGGTTTCCATCTGACAGTACTAACATGATATAGACTATTCATGGTTTCTTCACACTTTTTGAATCAAACCTATGAAAAAAACACCCCATGTATGATGTGTTTAGTTATTTCCTAAATATGCCATGTATCACGAGCACTATATACTTCTGTTAACATGACAGTATCCTATTTTTCCTTAAATTGAAGTTTTACCTATATTTCACTTATAAATAGTAATATTCAATTTATAATAACTATGAATAAAATCAGTAAAAAAAACATTTGTGTTGGTAGCATCTAGTAAGAAATAGTTTTTATGTGAAATATTATTACAGCTGGGTGCACACAAATTTGGTGCGTTGTCCTCTGGTGTAATTTTCTACACTTACTTAAGCTTAGTTTGCATGAGGCAGAGGAATAACATTGAAGTATAACTTGAGAGGACTCCAGAAAAGTGTGAAGTAACCGTGAATGGATTATAGTAAACTGATCTAATGTCACCTGGGGTGACAGGCAATCTGCTTAATGCAGCACTGATGAATTAATGAGGTAAAATACACGCATACATGCACGCATGCACACACAGAGACTTACATCCACACTTCACAAAACACAAGTGAAATTATGGCTTTATCCGACAGTGCTAAAATGATAGCAAACTAACCGACTGCCATTTGGGGTGGTAAACTACCTGCTATTTGCAGTTCTAGTAGGACCAAATTATATCACACATCACAATAAACAATCCTAACACTGAAACCATAATAAATGAGATTTTCTCAGTGTATTAGCTTTGTTTACCTTATTTTATCTGAAATATGGGGCAGTGGTGACATAGAGGCCAGGGCGCTTGCCTCTCACCATGGCAATCTGGGTTTATATCCCCAGCGGGTTCACTCCCAGATTTTCTCACGTAGGAATCGTGCTGTACGATGCTGCTTGCTGGCGAGTTTTCTCGGGTGCTCCCATTTCTCCTGCCCTTGTATTCCAGCATCGCTCCATCCTAGGGTCTCATTTCATGTCACGCCCAGGGATGACGGGCACTTCTGGTCCCAGCTTGAAAGTCCGTCATTAGGAGGGTGTTGCCTCTCCCTGGGTGCACTCCCCACACATAATTAATAAATAAATTAAAGAAATAAATAAATAAATAATTTAATAAATTACTAAATAGCGTAATTTTCTGCATTTCAGAGAGATGGCTGGTACCAGCTGGGTGGGAGACTCAGTTCTGTCTCCTACCACAGGTTTATATAACTTTGGTGCAACCCTGCTTACATTCCAGTAATGGCCAGACCCATTTTGTACAATTCTATATTTAACACTCAGAGCAGTCATTTCATGTACTACCTAATACTACAACTTTTCCCCTGCCCTGATTCAATGATGGTACTATTATTTTTTTGCCTCTTTCAATTTGCACATATTTTCCCACCATTCTCTCTGTCGATTTTGTGTGCTACTCCATCTGACTCTTAATGTTTGGTGTATGCCCATGGCACAGTTGTGGCAATGGCACCAGTCATCCCTGCTGTAGCCACGATGCATGTCATATTTTTATAATTAAACATTATAGGTGTAAAGGGTTTGCCATGAGATGAATCCTATTCTCCAACTGAACTTTGCTGCTAACATGCATACCAGAGGGTCCGCAGAACTGCGAAAGGGCTCATGCTGGCATAGTGAGATTTGTGGGCTCACCCGAGAAACAACAATTTCAAACACTTAGTAAAAGTTATATTTACCTAAAGTGCCAAGAAGTGTACTGTAAAGTAGTAAATAGCTTCTTAATTTATAAACATTTCTGAAAACCTAACTGTTCATATGTAATTTTCAAGTAAGTTAAAATATTCTAAACAACCAAATGACATTGTGTAAAGCAGTCTAACAATGTTAATATTATCCTTGTAAAGATAATTGTTTGTTGTTAGCATTTTAACTTGGAATTGCATTACTTAATGAAGTTGTGCATAGGCCTAGCTGTGGATAGTAGTGTCTTACGTGTATTTTTGTTGTTTTTCGTTCAGTAAAGTAAGGTAAAAGGACAAGAGCTCAAACTGATTACAGTATACCAATGAGATAGTATTTTAGGCTTATATGGTAACAGCTGCAATACATTATATTTGTAGTTGTGCTTAATATCAATTTTAATGCAACAAAGGATGTGTGATTAATAATATGTTTATAAAAAAGTGTTTGTATCAATTGTGGTTATATTTATCAAATTTGCATGCTATGTAATATGTAGGTAAACTATAGTGAAATACCAGTACTATAAAGTACTTCACTTTTTTATAGGTAATTTTCACTTTAAAGTACATCTTGAAATCCCCAGTAGATGTAATATCATTACATACTTGTTATGTATAAATTATAAAATTTCAAGTCCCGTAGTATAATTTGTATCACGATTCTAATGTGTATGCAAATAAAAAAAAATTGCTATGAAATTGCACAAATTTCAGCCTCAGCCTCTGTAAATTGGACAATGTTTTATTAGAGTTTGATTTTCTAGCAGTCTTATAAGCGATATTATGTTGCGATAGGGAATATGTGGTAGTTAAAGTCTATTAGTCTAAAGATAATGTGTGGACAAAAAAATCTTTTAAATCATACAGGAATATATTCCTTGGAGAATACTTGAATAATGTTCTCTACTATACATGTTGCCTTGCATTGTTGTGTGGTTATGGTAACAAGACTGCTATAATTACAGATATGGTACCATTCATTCATGCTGCAAGCGATGCAGACCGGAATGTGGTTTATACCGCACTATGCACGGTTGTCAACCACTATGCCTCCAGCTATGGAGACAGGGGGTGGGGATGTGGCTACAGGTATGCACAGTT
Organism: Clitarchus hookeri; assembly: GCA_002778355.1. Classification (NCBI taxonomy): domain Eukaryota; kingdom Metazoa; phylum Arthropoda; class Insecta; order Phasmatodea; family Phasmatidae; genus Clitarchus; species Clitarchus hookeri. The sequence goes on along the minus strand of NQII01000407.1, from coordinate 714,955 downwards.
AACCCTACAGCTAGTTATTCTAACTTTGCACAGTCGCTTATATGTACTTTGCATTTGCCATACAAAACTAAAGAAATTTTCAGTTCTTTAGGATTATCTTTGGTGTCTCGTGTTCTCTTCAAAGCAAACTTTTAAAATGTGGAAAAGCAAAATTGGGTTTTCAAGAGGACAAGTAAAAACAATCTTCATTATTAAAAAAAATTATTTAAGAGAATGCTTTGAGTGTCCCGAACGGTCCAAGATCTTATTTGGGAACATTGGCCAATACAACATACATAGAAGACAAAGTCTGACAATAGTTAAAACACTGATACATTAAGTATTACATAACAAAAATAAGGAAGATAAACACTAATGTTTAGATAGAGGCTGTTTACAGTTAATTGAACACTTTTGAAATCAACAGTTGAAAAATGTCACTGCCCGTACCAGCATTTATTTTAAGGGACTCGCTGAGTGGAATGCACCCAGTAAAGTTTGTAAAGAATGCAGAAAAGTAGTTCCGTTACTTAAGAATTAATTAAAATTGTTTTGTAAACATTTGTGAATTTTGAAATGATCTCTTTTCCTTTCTGTTTATTTAATTTATGTAAGTGCAAGAACGAGCGAATTTGTAAGATATTTACTTTTCTAATTATTTGAAATTTTTATTTGACCGAAGCATGAATAAAGTTTAAGTTGAGCATGGACAAAGTGAAGGTTGTTAAACTTAATAGACTAATTACCAGTTTATTTGACAAACATGCACCCTTACGTAGTAAAAGAGTCACCCAACCAGCCGCCCCATGGTTAACTAAAGAGATTAAGCTATTAATGAGACAACATGATTCTGCATTTATAACATACAGAGAGTTGCGCAAAGCAAATTTCACAGCTGAACGTGCACAAACAATTAGGACAGCCAAATACAAATATACTCGACTTAATTCTCATGATAATACCATTTATCTTGGCACCCTTAACAAATATAATTAATATGTCATTAATGATAGGAGAATTTCCGAATACGTGGAAATTGGCTATCGTTAAACCCATACCTAAAATATCATCCCCCAAAACATTTAAGGATTTCAGGCAGAATGGCATTTTACCTACTTTATCTAAAACTATTGAAATCATTGTACATAAACAAATAACAAATTATTTAAACGGAAGAAACATGCTGGACGAATACCAGTCTGGATTTCGACAGGTTCATAGTACATCCACAGCACTGACAAAAGTGACAGATGACATACAACGCAATATGGACAACAGAAATCTAACCATACCAACACTCTTAGACTTAGCAAAGCTTTTGATTCTGTGGATCATAAAATATTATTTGCAAAAATTGGATTCCTTTTTTAGCTTCTCAGAAACCAGTTTGAAATAGATAAATAGCTACTTACATTACAGGAGACAATGTGTAGTTCATGAAAAATGCAAATCAGAGTGGCAAGGAATACGCTGTGGTGTGCCCAAGGGTTCTATACTTGGTCCGTTACTCTTTTCTTTGTTCATTAATGATTACTGCATCAGTTGGAAAATTGTCATTATCATCTCTACCGTAATGACTTACAAGTTTACGTACCATGTAATGCATGTGAATTACATTCTGGCATTGAATTAATGAACAAAAATCTTTTGCACATTCAAAGTTGGTCTAACAAGCATGGTCTATTACTAAATGCACAAAAATCACAATGCATCATTATTGGCTCTAAACAATTACAGATTTCCATTAGTAAGACATAGTTGCCAGATATAATATTTAATAGCATGCCAATACCTCTCTCAAACAATGTAAAAAACCTAGGTGTCATTTTGGACAATACTGTTTCTTGGAGAGAACAAGTGAAGTATATTTGCAAGAAGTTTTATGCAGTGTTGCACACCCTAAGATGAAGCAAGCACTTTGTATCCCAGCAGACGTTGAAAATACTTTCAGAAATGCTTGTTATACAGACTCTTGTTTATTCTGACATAGTTTACAGCAATATCTTTTAAGACCTAAACATACAACTACAAAGAATTCAAAACTCTTGCATTGGAGTGATTTTCAACCTAAAAACACAAGGTCCACATATCAGAATATAAAAATAAACTTAAGTGGCTTGATTTAAAAAAACCACCGTACATATAATGTGTTAATGCTGCTGAAGAAATTTTTGTTGACAGGGTTACCTCATTATCTTTCAAACAGGTTCACTATCTTTCAAAGTAATGAACACAATAATAATACTAGGTCACAAAATCAAAAGAAATTATCTTTCCCATCTCATAAATCATTTTACGGTTCATCTTTCACTGTAAGAGCGACAAGAATTTGGAACGAGCTGCATCAGTCTGCAAGAGGCACCCCATCCACTCGTGTGTTTAGATTTTTTCTGATAAATTACTTTAAAAAAAAGTTACTCTATTATTAGCTTGAAATACTAGGATGCAAGCCTGCAATGTGCTGTAATACTAAAGAATTAACTGATCTTACATTGATGTTGGTAATAACTGTGTGCACTCTATCACATTTGGCTGGTGAAGTTGTTCACATGTGTGTGTGCTCATATTTTGTAGATGAGTTTGTGTTTATAAATGTGTTAGTGTTTTTTAGATGTGTGTGTGCTCCTGTTTTATAGATGTATGTTTAAAAGCGAGTCAGCTAATATGAATGTCCTGAATTATGTGTGTATAAAACAGAGAAAGTATTTGTTATTTTTGAAGGAATGATTTGCTAAATTACTTGCAAGAATTATCATAATCAATTTCATTGTCCAGTCATAATTTATGGACTTATATAGTAAATTTTAAGTACAATTTTGTACTTTCAAGTGTAACGTGTGGATCTAAATTGTAAAATGTGGTTAAGTGGAAGAGGAAGCATACTGCCTTAAGTTTGCCACAGTAAAGGTGTTATCTAATCTAATCTAAAGTTATCAGACCTATCACAATTTTTATTTTACATGTAGCAGAAGAATGCAAAATTTACATACAAGTAGATATTAAGCAGGGCTTTAAAAAGGGCTCAATTTACCATGAACAGCTTATATACTGAAACAATGTACAATACGGTTCATGCTGACATAATGAGAGAGGGAAAAAGAGGAATTAGATGGGAGACTTTGGGCTCAGGCAGAGAAGTTTCCCCAGGAAACACACCACACAACCACATGGGTGGACATTTGTTTGGCAAGATTGTACAGGGTGTATGTCCCAGGGCCTCTTTGTGACTAATACCTGTCTATCAATCCTCCATTGATGTCACACTTCCCTAAATAAACTATATATAATACAGTAGTAGCAAAATAATGAGATAAATATGCAAACTTTCAAATTTACATGATTATCTGAAATAAAATAGAGCTAAGACACTATTATAGACTGTTCACGGTTAACTGAGCACTTTTGAAAGCCGTGCATAAGATGCACTATTCTCCTCATTTTGTATCCTTCGCCATAAGTAAAATTAACATTGCCATTGACAATATTACTTTATTCATGCGTCAACCAAGTGACACCATGAAGTTTTTAGGAAAGAAAATATGTTGTTATTCACAAATTTGTGCTTGTATGTCCATAAAACAAGAAACACTAACTTCAGAGACATAATTTAAACATTAGACTCGTAAATCACCATCAAGTCGTGTACATACTATATTTATTCATATGGTGCCAACTTAATTGGGAGCCTGCATGCCAGTGTGTAGTTATGGACAGTGATATTTTTCAGAGGTAATTTTCTAAAGTGCTCACTTTACCATGAACAGCCTTTATATATGTTCAAATTACATATGGAAGTGTATTTGTTAAGATTAAAGGATTAAGTTTTTGTATTCAGGGTGATGAAGTCCGGCTGGTCTTTGTATTTATTGTAATTTTTAAATGATTCTATATATAATGTCACTGTTTATGCTTAGAGTTAGATATTATTAAATTGGTAAGGCAAGTACCGGATACCGGAGTTTCCAAAGCAATGCTCTTTAATAGTTAAGTGGAGTTCATTCTGTTAGTTAAGATTTTATGAGTGAAAAGTGCATCTAATTTATTCCTTTTTTCCTGGAGGCATAGTCATGTGCAGAAGGGGTGCAGCTGTACCCCCAATTGCATCATGCCATTAGGAAAATACAAAATAATCTTGCCAACTTTGTATTTTGAAATTACCACTAAATTAAAGATGGGTTTAATGTAGTGTAAACTATTTGTGGTAAATATTTTTAAATTTATTTTTACTTTGTATTTTTAATTTCCTAAAGTTTATCATCCAGCGGTTTGCACATGCCAGTACCTTAACCTGTGAATGCCTATGCCTGGAGGGGGATAAACAGTGTAATGGTGTGAAATGGTCTAGAATTTGTTTAAAGATTGATTTAGTTTTTAGTTTGACTTTGTTAGTAGGCGTTAGAATGTTCCAAATAATGGTAACATATTCAATTTTTAACTGGACTGATACCTAACATAAGCTAAGGGTTGAGACTGAATTTGACAGTGCATAAGTTAAGTATTTTATTAAACCAAAAATTTTGGAGGTAGATCTTAAATAGTATATGTGGTGAAGGAAGAGTAATTTAGTCTCTGAAAGTATTCGAAGACCTCTTATGCATTGGATTTTAGATAGAGGTTTACCATTCAAGTATATTTTGTTTCATTTCTGAAGGCAGTTTAATGACAGACAGAACCACCAACTTTGTAATGGTGTCAGAACAAATGACTCCATTTGCAGTGCCTGCAATCAGCTGGTTTGTAATGTGTTTGTGTTCGCATTGGTAACACTTGCTGAAAATAGTGTGCATAAAAGATATCAGCAAATTTAAGGTTCCCATCCAACATCAACAACAATACTGCGTTTCCAGTTACATAAGCGATTTTTAAAATATTTTCTCCCCGCTACTTTGTACTTTTAACAGTTTCGACTCTCATGTATTTCTAATGAGGAGGCGTGCTCTGGGGCTTGCCTCGCCCTGTTGTGAGCAGAGATTCCAACGGACTCCTCGCGTGAACGACTCCGTGTTGAGTACTCCGTGGCTGCTACGTTTTTACAAGAGTGTTTCTACATTTTGCGTTTTATTCCCATAAATCTTGTTTATACAGTGAATTAGTGAAATGGATTATTCTACTATTTCCCGTGCAGTGCTGTTTCCAATACGTTCGTAATATTTAATTATTTGTTCATGATGGCAGTGGCCCAGCAACGTGTGTTTCTTTCCCTCTTGTGCAGCAATATATATTTGTGATGTGATGGAAATTTCCTGTATGAATCGCCTACAGAATTTGCACATGCACGCACCCATAAGTTTACCAGCAAAAGATAAAACACATATTAAATTTAATATGCGTGTGAATCCCGTAACCTCATTAAATTAATACGGACTTAAGTAATACACTCTCACTGCAATCTGTTGCAGAAAAAAATTAAAGATATGTATCCAGTGTACCTTCTAACCAATATGTATATGGCAAATTAGTGTTGTTCAAAAATAACTGAAATTATTTAGCACATGTGTAAAACACTGCATTAGATAAATATTACATTTGAACATTTTAATTTGCTATAAACATTGAAAAATAGTTTCTGCAAATGCACATTATGGTTTTTGCAGTTTCTGCTGCATCAGAAAATTTCATACTTTCTGAAACAAGTTGGCTATATGTATAACGTTGCAGTCCCTCGTAATGCCAGCAGCTAACATAACAAACAGCATGGCTTCCATGTGTCAGAACAGCTGAGGCAGAGAAATACATTAGCACAGCAACAACACTGGCATTACTTTCTTAGAACTGTCATAAAACGGCCTTTGTAAATGAAACGTTTATTAAAACTTATACCACTGCGTATTTTGTTCAAGTTCAATAACAAAAAGCAATTTTTAACTTATTTCGGTTTACAATGTCCAAACAGTAAATACAATAATGCAACAAATCATGCTAATTCAAGCAAAGATAAAAATAAAAAACACATCTTTCTATGATCATAAAAATACTTATTTGTGAAAACAGAAAACAGTAAGCATGTGTAAGGTTGTTAACTATAACATGTTTTGTTGACAATCAAGTGATACGCTTGAAACAAAAATAGTGTATTGTTTTTATATATGCATTGGTTCTGCAATATACAGGATTAATGTAACTTGTAAAACATTTACTGCTGAACCTAATTCTTAAAAAAAAAAAAAAAAAAAAAAAAAAATCNTTGTGCTTGGGTGCTTTACTACACTTTTGGGTTGGTGAAAAATTTGTTTATAAATTGGGTATAAAAACTTTGTTAATGAACAGGAAGATTCAAAATGAATTCTTATCACACAACAAATTTTTACATGAAAATATTAATAATAGCTTGTAATCACAGTAGAACCTTTTTATAATGAATCTGAAGGTAACACTTTTTATGTTCACTGTAGAGGGGTAACTTCACATGTAAACTTGTCTTGAAATAATATACAAAATTGATGTACCAAATTTACAAATGTAAAGTACTGTTTAATCTTAATAATCTGTGGAAAAGCATTTTATAACTGAAATACATACTAAACAAATTTGAATATAAACTGACGCATGACACGTCTAGCCAGAGAACAGAGCGACGATTTCACAACCTGCCATAACGTGCGTCAAATGCTCATACCGACGTCACCCGAATATTTCCTTCCATTGACGCACGCCGAAATTTTGACGTAAATCGGGTCACCAATGACATAGGGAATTCCTCTAGGGGACGGGATATAGTCCAGCAGGGAGGTGGAGAGATCAGTCAATCCCGAGGACTCAAGAGACGCGGGGTCAGCGCCAGGGGTGCGACCCAGTTGGACGGCCGGGACGTAAGCACCGGAGAGACATCGCGGGACGGGCGCCGAGGTCGCCGAGAGACACCCGAACACGACTTCCCAGGTCGCGAAGCCGAGACGAAACCAGCACACAGTGGCAGCTCAGCTAAGTAACCGCACCTCCAAATCCAACCACTTTCCCCCGACGTTTATGAACTAAAACTCTGACCTGTAGGCCTCCGACGGGTAAGGGAAGGGGGATGAGAAGCGGAACCCAAGACTGCAGTGTACCATACCAATATAATGAGTGACGTAATGATGCAATAAAATAACTGTTTAGCTAACCGAATCAAAAGTAGAAGTGTTTATTAGCCGCCTGATTTCACCCCTGAGTATGTGTCAGTTCGCTACGCAATAAGGTTGACCAAGCGATAGAGCGCTCCATCATCCTGTAGATCACATACAGAGTGGAGAGCAGACTGTGACGTGTCAAAACCTAAGTCAAAACTTAAATATTTTCAAGGGATGAAAATAAAAAAACTTGTGCATACTGACAAGCAATGCATGCGGACTTGATCTCCATCCAGACATCAACATCAGGTTGGTGGTCTGTCACTCTCCTTTTACCTTTTCTTCCTGCACCTTGTATTGATGGGTGCAGCTGTGAAAACAGTGCCCCCTCCTCTTGCTTCTTCTCTTCCCCCCTGAGACTGACACCCTTGTCAATGCCAAGCTTAGAGTGACCAGATTTCCTTAACTTTTTGCAGGCCAGTGCTTTTTTTGAGCATTGTCCTGCAGGATGCGAAAGGCCAAATAAAATCATGAAATGTTTTCCTCTAGCCAAGTACCCTGCGAAAAGTCCTGCTATTTACACGTAAAAAACCACTAATATTTTATATTATTTCCACATGCAGTGCATTTTATGAACTGATTTAAAAAAATAACACTTTACTGCATGCCAATTATTCAAATGAAAGATATATTTATATATTATATCTAAATATTTTTTAGTATTGTTTGTTAACTTACAATTTAATTGTAATAATGATTTTGATTTACATCTAAATATTTATTGAGTACACACTCTGCGATTTTACAATTATTGTGTTATCTTGTATTCACAGTACTATCATGCCTGAAAGTTAACCACATTCATTTGATTATAAATAACATTTATTATGGCAAGTGTCCTGCTTCATGTATTTAAACATCTGGCCACCCTAGTCAAGCTGGTAGATTATCTCACAGTAGGGTGGGACTTGGGAATGAAACCTGAAAACTTTGTTTAAAAAAAACAATGGAGGTTGAGTATCTTTTTCACACATCATTTTGTTTCCTAGATGCTATGTACTGGTGGTGAAAGCGCTCCCTTGCTCCCTTCCTTACGTGGGAAAACTTTCAATTTTCACAAAGGCACCAGTGAAGAATAACTTAGAGCCACTCTGCAACATTTTATCTTTGTCAATTCTGCGGAAAATTATGTGCAGTTCATACGTCAGCAGAAGCGTCAATTTGTTCAACATCTGCAAATTTGGCAGAAGCTGATTAGAATTGTCGCAGCTATACGAAAAAGTTATAGACTGTGAAACCACAACTTTGACAGAAATACAGCTGTCCTAGTATGTACTTGTTTAATTAATGAAAATAATTATTTTATAGAAAGTTTGATTTCTGTTGTTAAGGTAAGCGTAGTTGTAACCGCACTTTATTTGCATTGAATAATTTACTCCATAGACTATGATTAAATTCCACTATTATTATTTATTATTATTATTAATAATATGAAAATATGTAAATAAATAATAAGTAAACACCATGTTATTGCAGATATTGATATTTTTGTGGCTCTGTTGGTAGTCATATAACTTTGGACACTGTTAAATGGCATACCCCAAGGCAAAGGACTGCAAGCTTAGAAGGCAAATATAAAAGTATATTATACCTACTGATACCAAGAAGTAAGAGTAATATAAAAAGAGTGATGAAACAAGACCCACTAGCTATTGCAGCTGCGGTAAATCTTTTCTGAAAGAAAACTGGACACTAAGGAAAACTACTTTGAAAATGAAAATTTCAAAAAGCACCTTTCCTGGCCACATAGGTATGAATAAGGTGTCAAACCTTATGTTTTATGTGTGTCATGTATTCAGTCATTAAAAAGAGAATCTCAGCGCTTACCTTAAGCAAGTATGCACTGTTGGCTATCAGGAACTATCAGGTATGCAGTTCAAATGTGCAGCCCTTGCGTTTGCACAGACAAACAAATTTAAATACCCTGCACAGTGGGGTGGCATGGCTGGAATTGTTATGAATTTAATGTGTTGTCACCCCTCGCCACTGAAAAAAAAAAAACACTGGCAACCAGTCTTAATCTGACGGATGTGTCAGAGTATTTAGAAAAATTTAAGGGCATTGAAGAAAGAGAAATACTCACTCCTGGTAGAGTTTTTAACATAGACAAAACTGGAAAGTGATTTCTCCAGAAGAGGCTCAACAGGTTGGAAGTATGACGCCTAGTAAATAGGGTGTTAGTGTCACAATAATTGCAGCAGTAAATACTATAGGCAACTCCACGCCGATGGCCTATGTTTTCTTATGGTTTCATTTTAAAGATAACATGATGGCAAGTGCTCCACCGGAAAGTTTTGAAATTTCTAATGTAAGTGGTTTGTCCTACATCAAAAGTTTTGCTATTTTAAGTATGTGCATCACTTAATTGAACATGTGAAACCTTCTATTGACAGAACAGATCTAAACATTCTAGACAATCACAGAAGATATGATTCAGTACCATGCTTCCAGTTGTGTAAATATTCTGGAATTGTTTTACCAACTTTTCCACCACATACTTGTCATGAGCTCCAGCCATTAGATTGCACAGTATTCGAAAGCTTGCACTGAGTGGATGCTAACCAACTTTGATTGATCATTGACAACTTACGATGTTGATGTTGCTGAATGCACAGGTATTCCTTGAGTTTTTACATCACAAAACGTTTGCTCAGAATTCTCTCTCTTAGGAAAATGGTCTTTGAATGAGAAGATATTTTCTGATGAGCTTATGACAAGCTTTGTGGCAGACCGAGAAAATCTGTTGAGTTTTGAGGTACCAGCATCTAGTCAAAATGAACCTGCTGATGAATGCAGTTTGCCATTATCATTACACCTCAAGAGATCAGGCCTCATCCCAAAGCTCCAGTAAGGAAAGGACAGTGAAGTGGACCCAAGCAAGTAAGGTATTAGATATTGATGGACACACCTGAAAAAGCTGAGATAGAAATAGAGGTGCAGCAAATAGGCCTGAAGGCAAATAAAGTACCAAATCAACAGAATGTCAAAAGAAAAATAGTCAACTCTAGTTCATTACACAGCTATATTCTCTCATTTCCAAATGATAAATATGCCAATGAAATTATTGATTCAGAAGAAGATGATAATGAAAGAAAGTCCTATGACATTCGTGGTGGAGATTTTGCCTAAAAAAATGGGCATGGGCAGGAAGAAAGAGCACTTTTATGTTGTGGAAATAGTCTCAAGGGAAGATAGTCTTCTGCCAGTAAAATATCTCAAGAGAGCTAATAATCAGCATAGTATGAATCAATTTGTGCATATCTCTGATACTAAATTTGATGAAGACATTGTGTGCAAACTTAAGATATTGTGTGTAAACTGTTTGCTCCTATCACTGTTGGACCAGTTGCAAAGCAGGGAAAATTTGTTCTCTCCTGTGAATATTTAGATAGCTGTAATGTTGAATAATTATACTGGTGTAGGGCAAACTTCTCCAAGTGTGTCTGCAATTTATGTAAATAATAACAATGAATTGTCGCAGTCTGGGGTTTAGGATCCTGCCAAGTTTGGTGCTCACCATAACAAAGAAATGCAATTTAAATTATTGCATGTTCATGAGTGCCAGTTAGCCGCAGCGCTAACACAGATGAGAGCATGAGTCACGGTGAAGTTTGACGCATTCTGTGTCCCTATATTTTATTCGTCAGAACACACGCAGACCGCTTCGAGCGTCCGCCTGCTGGGCAATAAGGATTAAGGGTGGCAGACGTGATGGGAGAATGGCGCCAGGATGGCCCGGCGGAACGACCACGTGCGGAGGAAGGTGGATGCAGCTGCATCTCGCAGCTGCCGGGGACGCAGAGCCCACACCAGCGGCTGCACCTGTCCCAGGCTAGCTACCGCCATAAACATTGAGAGCTTTTGGTAGGCGTGCTGGGATAATAACGACACGATATCCGGAGGCATATGAACAACATGTGCGCCGAGCCAAAAGGGGCCACCCAAGAGTTCCCGCACGTGCAGAACGGAACAATAAAACGTCCATACCAGAGTCGATGGATGACGCCGGACCCAAGTGCGGAGAGCTAGTGCACCGAACACGTGTTTACGACCAGGGGACCCACCAAGTAGCACGTGCAGGGCGAAGCACTAAAACTTCGAGACCAGAACCGAGGGACAACACCGGACCCACGTGCGCCGGAGTACCACACACGTGTTTTATAACCCAGGGGGACACGGCAAGCACCCCGGCCATGTGCAGGGACGGTGCAAGTTGAATATGGCGATGGAGCCTACAAAACCACGAGGAGGAGGATCGAGCGGGGCAGTCGGCCGACGGGAATCTAGGAGGGCGGAGCGAATCCGGGAGAATACGACAACGGCAACCGGGCGTCGTCAGACGAAGAGTGCTGAGTGGACCCGAGAGGAGGAGCTTCAAGACCAGGCGTCGCGACGCCCACCAAGTGCCGGAGCAGTCCCAAGTCACCAGCCGAGAGAAGACAGCGCCTCAAGCCAGATAAGTAGTCATCCAGCAAGTGTGAAGAATCTTGACCCCCCCCCCCTCCACGACGCGAATCGCCACGCCAAACAATACGGAGCCTACGTATAAAAGAGAAGGGGAGTGTTGTCTCGTGTGTACATGTATAAGTGGCCCTGTTAAGCGTTAATAAAACTGATTTATTGGTAACCTGAAAACGAGGTGAATTTATTAGTAAATTGGACCTAGAGACAATAGTGTCGACGTATTCCTACGCCCTAACACTGAGGGCTAGCCTCAACTGCTGGTGCCTTACGCAGAGAGCAGATTCAATACCTACTATAAACCATAGCATTGGGCAGGTATCAAGTTCTACTTGCCTGCTTGGCAGCAATGAGAACCAGTAGCCACGGTCTGACCACGTGGTGGCTAGGCCCGGACAACTGTTGGGTTGTGGTGGAAGTTATACTGCACGTTTTCTTACTTACGTGGGCGAGAATTGGGTAGGAAAAACGTCTCTTGGAGACAGTTTTAGGTAGCATGGAGTTTATTGCTCAGTAAGTTCATGTTACACTTGAACATGTGGTACAATGACAAATACGAAAATTAACACAGTCTTACACAAATAATTATTAAACGGGTTACCTGGAAGCATGCGCTAAACAAAAATCATAGTGATGCCATCCTGGGCGGGAAATTAAACCATTAAAAATTTACTCTGGAGTCGGCCGGTTCCGTAAGCGTAGGTCTCCATGCACCCGTGCTTGTGGTACAGAAGTTGAAATTAATTAGTTTTAACAAATCCGCCACGATGCGAGGTGATGTGGGGCTTAAAAGAGAAGGTTTCGGTACACCTATAAATTGAACAGCATTACATGATCAGAGAAAGACTAAGTTGAAGATCCCGACGTGACACGTCCGTCCTTGCTCACGTCTACTTCCAGACTGTCCGTCATGGTGGGCTGAAGGGGATCAGCGGCGATCCTTCCGTACGCAGCATATCAACATACAAACACTAATTTCAAACAATTAAACAAATGCTAGAGAAAAAAAGTTGATTATTCCCTTAATTATTATGTTTGGCTTTAAGTTCTGAAATGTTCCCCTTTTATTTTATTTCTCTGTGAGTCCTAGCCATGAGGGGTTCGAGAGTATGGGAGCGGTGTGATGTCACGGTCAGCGCCCACTTGGGCTGCCATATCGCAGTGGCCTCGGTTGGTGAGCTGGCCAGCCAGCCCTGAAAAACTCCCATCCCTGTTTCCTGCGGTGCCTTGCACTATTGCTGCTTTTGCTACACTGGGTGTTACTTTGCTATGCTTTAGGGGTGGGTGATCACTACACTTGGCATTACTCTGGTTTCCTCCACCGGCTCCTGCCGTTGCCGTTGGAACCGGGCTAAAGGCTAGGGCCCTAGGGGCTCCGATGACAAAATGTAGAACTATTACTCTTGTCTGAAGGTACATTGTCTACCAACCGGATACATGACCTTGGGACAAGTGTATAATTAACTTTTTCATGCATTAATTTTGAATTCTTCTTTTCATGTTGTGGAACATATGTATTTCATAGGAAATGTAAAACAATTCACCTTCTAATACTTTAGCACTGTACCATTTATGAATTCTTAAATGTCATCCATTAAACTAGCATCTCTGATCAGCCAAACTGTATGTGAAAGGAACCAAAAATTATTCTATCGCAAAAAATCTCACTGACATATGTCCTTTAACTTGTAATCATAACTCACAAATTTCCCTAAGGAACAAACTGTTTTCTACTACAAACAAATTTCAACAGTACCTACATCCCATTGGATGTTGACATAGGATTGCAACAATAGTTTTGTAAAAAAGTTGTGATTATATTAAATATGCTATGTGTAGTGCATTATTTATAAATTAGTACATTTACAAAAGAGAGTGAGTTCTTGGTAATTGTGATCATTAATGCATCATGCTCATGCAGCAAGAATGTGTTGGCCCAACCTGTGTCGTATCTTAAAAAATTTATGACCACATTTGATTCTAAAGTGGTTTGCAGCCAACTTTAATAAGGGGGCATCATCCTCTAGAGTCATTGTGTATAACTGTGCAAAGTAAAGTTTGAAATTTGACTTTACAAAAAGGGGCTGTACATGGAAACACATGATGGCTGACTTCAGTGTTGACTGTTATGCTTTAGAACTTGAAGTACCATATTATACTTTTAAAGTGTTTTCAATATATATGTAGTGAAATCCATAACCAGTATTACACTTGGTAATTATCGCATGATTGTACTCTTGGCAGGAATTTCCAGATGCTGCTTTCATCATTGACCTACAACACTACTTATGCAACCCAGCTGGCAAACTGGCACGTGGACTACCTACATATCCCTTCCGTCTCGCGCATACAAGAGATTTTGGAATGGGCATGGGGAATGGGTTTTGATAACGAGGGTCGTAATCAGATGGGTGGCAGGGTTGTCAACACTGACACCTGGATTGGCACTACTGAAATTGCCAGCATGCTCGGCTCCATCTACTTGAGGTCAGTTGGTGTTTTATGTAATACACTGGTGTATCAATTTAAGTAATATATTGTCATCACACTCTTAAATGAGTCTTTTTTTTTTTAATGAGGCATTGTCACCTTCAAGAGATAAATTTACAGTTTCACGTATAATGCACTCCTGTTAATCGGAACCAGTCAGGACTCGGGACGGTTCAGAATTCCGGAAACACTGGACCATCGGTTACGAAACAAAAATGTTTGAAAAAAATGTCAGAAACCTACATATTTCATTGGAGAGGTTTACTTTGACTATAAAAGCTTTCTACACAATCTGTTATTTTATGGGGCAGAAATAGCGATACAAAAATGCAGAGTATGTGTAGTTGTTTGGCTTGTGTTAGAGCAGAGCACAGAGGAGTGCTATGGCCAAGATCAGAGTAGGGCATTGTCACTTGGCCGCTTGCTGTTTAGTACAGGCAGCACGGGTTGTAAATGGCCACTGCATGGATGTTTTTTTAGCTTGCCTTTTGATTTGAGAAAAATTTTAATATGGAAAGAGAATGTGTACAGCTCTGTCTCGTCTGCATTGTAAACCTCTTTTGGCAAAATTTTTTTGTCAGACATTAATTCCAAAACAAATTCGTCAGCTGTTTCTTAGTCTGCAGAAAGTGTTCCACCACTCGCACTGTACAACAAAATATAGATAGCCACCCTTGTGAAAAATTACATTCCTCTGGTTTATCCAGCTGAGCATTAAATATTTCTTGGCCTTCTCAATAAGCATTTTCCCAGAGATTGTCAAGCCTTTGCTTGTAGATAGTGGGAATCACTGTATTAAAGTGCATACAAGATCACCACATTTTCATGTTGTCCTTGTTTTATGTCTCCATGTTAGACCTAGAATCACTTTCTGAGATGAACTTATACAATTAAGTTTTTTTTTTNTGTCCTTGTTTTATGTCTCCATGTTAGACCTAGAATCACTTTCTGAGATGAACTTATACAATTAAGTTTTTTTTTTGTTGTCATGCATTGTTTTTTTTCCACTGAAATTCAGGCATCTAGTTCTTTTAAAACTTAAATTTTNGTTTTTTTTTTGTTGTCATGCATTGTTTTTTTTCCACTGAAATTCAGGCATCTAGTTCTTTTAAAACTTAAATTTTTTTTTGCAGTTGTTTGTGTTGATGTTTCACAGCTGAACTGCTATAGTCCGATGAACTGGACATTTACTTACACTTGTAACATGTTGTTAATTCCTTTTTTTTTTTTCCAGGCATTGTAAAAAAGAGGAAGTTTGTGTTGATGTGATAGTGGAAATGAATGTAATAGATAACTGCGCAAAGGGGGCAGGTGCTTTCTCTCTCTTGCTCGCCCTTTATGTGCAGTACAATCATGTAAAGAAAATTTCACTTGTACAGGGCTGACAAAGAAATTTTAAACATTTTTCTTCTAAAATGGTGAAGATGGCCCGAAAGTTTAGATTACCAAAGTTTGGATTTTTGGGTGTCCACTGTAATAAATTTTCTTTTAGAGCAACTCACAATACTATAGTTATGCTTAAATTCTATTACTTGCTTATTATACTCTAAATTTAATAATTATATCATGACACAGTTTGAGGTGAAAATTTCTTCTGTAATGTTAGTTAATAGCAAATTTGTGAATAATGATTTGCCTTTTTGATTGACTAGTTCATTAGTGNAATTTCTTCTGTAATGTTAGTTAATAGCAAATTTGTGAATAATGATTTGCCTTTTTGATTGACTAGTTCATTAGTGTTTTCTTTATCATAAATATAGAGTTTGGTTTTGTTTGTACTGCAGGCTAGCAAAAATAGGTTGAATGACAATTGACTGAAGGTTTTAATTACTTTTGTCATTAAAATTAGTAAGCAGTAAACCAAAAATGTTATCCTTGTGATTGAGAATGACTGCTTATACATGGTTACGGGCATTAAAATTATGTTTTATGAAATTTATTAACAATTCTTTCTTGCCACAATTTTTACTTCGTCCTTCTTTGCAAAGTAATAATTCTTATAGTAGTTTTACTGCATATGGGAAAAGAGAAGAATTACGTTATAAAAGTACTTTTCATGCTGCTAACTGAGAAGAAGAATGTTATTTAATGGTACCATAAAGTTTTGAATCTTCTTAATAACTTGTGTTGCATAACGAATNAATTTCTTCTGTAATGTTAGTTAATAGCAAATTTGTGAATAATGATTTGCCTTTTTGATTGACTAGTTCATTAGTGCTTTCTTTATCATAAATATAGAGTTTGGTTTTGTTTGTACTGCAGGCTAGCAAAAATTGGTTGAATGACAATTGACTGAAGGTTTTAATTACTTTTGTCATTAAAATTAGTAAGCAGTAAACCAAAAATGTTATCCTTGTGATTGAGAATGACTGCTTATACATGGTTACGGGCATTAAAATTATGTTTTATAAAATTTATTAACAATTATTTCTTGCCACAATTTTTACTTCGTCCTTCTTTGCAAAGTAATAATTCTTCTAGTAGTTTTACTGCATATGGGAAAAGAGAAGAATTACGTTATAAAAGTACTTTTCATGCTGCTGACTGAGAAGAAGAATGTTATTTAATGGTACCATAAAGTTTTGAATCTTCTTAATAACTTGTGTTGCATAACGAATNGACTGAGAAGAAGAATGTTATTTAATGGTACCATAAAGTTTTGAATCTTCTTAATAACTTGTGTTGCATAACGAATGATTGACGTAGCCTATGGTGGTAAGTGATAAGTTCTCGCCACCCACTGCTACACGGCACTATACAGCACCTGTTGCTAGGTGCGTGGCTGGGTAGGTAGTGTTGTCCACCACCCCAGTAATGCACAAAGTCACCACGCGAGAAGTGAGTCAGCTGCCACAGCAGCATGGGTGCTAATAGTATCATGGCTATATGCTATATGTCTGTTGACCAACTTTTCAACTTACACCACTCTGCAGCCTTGCCCAGGCATTTGATATAGTAATTCTAAAAGTGGAATGAACCTTTAAAAGACAACTCCTGAAAGTGAATGAACTACTTGTGACACTCAGATAATGAAGCACTGGTCCCACATCCCCAGCGATCCAAGTTAGGGTTATGGATGTAGTTTTACCAACAGAAGAAACTCCTACAAATTGCAACCAATGGCAACCATGAAGAAAATATAAAGGGAAGGTTAAAAAATGGCTCTGCTTCAACATAGAGATACACATTGATCGGTCATGAGCAGCCAAAGGATTGCTGGCTCCCTCCGAGATGCCCTGAATGGAAGAAATTAATCAGCATAGAGAAGACAATGTGCATCAGTCACCAGTGAGCTTCATTCCAAAGATTTAGTGAGAGGATGCCAGCTCCAGAAACATCAGCTGCTGAACTAGCAGCACCATTCTNTGAGCTTCATTCCAAAGATTTAGTGAGAGGATGCCAGCTCCAGAAACATCAGCTGCTGAACTAGCAGCACCATTCTTGAGATCCACAAGGTCATTCAGCAGGCATGGATTCTGTCCACAGCCACTGATGTCATGCTTGCATGCGAGTATTATAAAAACCACGTGCAATTGCGTGTGGTTGCACCTGTCTTTGGAAAATTGACATTGGGCATGGGGATCAGTGATTCAACTTCATGTTCTATTGTGTTTATCAGTAGCATGTTCTATTGTGTTTATCAGTAGCATGTTCTATTGTGTTTATCAGTAACCTATCCCAGTGGTCTAACCGTGCATGTGTAAAGTGCACAATTTGGGGGTTGCTGCCACATGTATGCCCCACTAAGGGTATCAGCAGCTACTCTACTGCCCAGTGCATTGATTGTGATGGTGAATGTACAAAANTGAGCTTCATTCCAAAGATTTAGTGAGAGGATGCCAGCTCCAGAAACATCAGCTGCTGAACTAGCAGCACCATTCTCGAGATCCACAAGGTCATTCAGCAGGCATGGATTCTGTCCACAGCCACTGATGTCATGCTTGCATGCGAGTATTATAAAAACCACGTGCAATTGCGTGTGGTTGCACCTGTCTTTGGAAAATTGACATTGGGCATGGGGATCAGTGATTCAACCTCATGTTCTATTGTGTTTATCAGTAGCATGTTCTATTGTGTTTATCAGTAGCCTATCCCAGTGGTCTAACCGTGCATGTGTAAAGTGCACAATTTGGGGGTTGCTGCCTCATGTATGCCCCACTAAGGGTATCAGCAGCTACTCTACTGCCCAGTGCATTGATTGTGATGGTGAATGTACAAAANTCATGTATGCCCCACTAAGGGTATCAGCAGCTACTCTACTGCCCAGTGCATTGATTGTGATGGTGAATGTACAAAAGGACATATGCAGGATCAACATACAAGAGTTTAATAATTTGTTTATATTAATTCAAAGGAAAATGTGTTCAATAGTAAAAAAATAATAAATTGGGAGGCTTACTTATTGTCTAATGGAAACACATTCCTGCAACAATGTCTGTGCAAATGCTTTTTTCAATCAAAAAAAGTTATTGAAACCTCCTCAATTTGTTTGGCGTCAATTGTATATTAGGTCAGTGTGAGCAAAGTGACTGCCCATTGTTCGGGGCGCAATGTAGTCCCCCGATGCCGCAGTGCGGTGTAGATGCAGGTGGCAGCACAAACAGGTGCTAGGGGCCAGGGCGCAACACGTGTCAATGGGTTTCGGTTAAATTATGGTATCATTTATGCATAAATACATATACATTGGTAAAAGTTTTGATTTTTAAAAATAACAATGTTTTTATAACCATTTAATATTTTCTGCTTCCAAACTTTGTACTTTTTGGTTATTTAGGGATGTTTTCATAGAGTAATATTCTGATATGTATTTTTTACGTTAGGAAAGCAGCAGTACCAGCTGGTGTTAATTTTTGCTGTATGCAATTCCATCCTTCCACATGCATTTTAAGATAAAGCCTAGAACATAAGCCATTAGGCAGTCAACCACAACCTCACATCATTCTTATGTCACTCCAAGGGTAAACTGAGTGACTGGCACCAGACAAATTCATCAACTTACATTGCAAGATGCAACTCTCACTTTCTCACCCCCTGTATTTCTTCTCTCTTGAACCAAGTTCATCAAAATTCCTGTTTGTTCCCTGAAACCTCTTAACCATTATGATTAGTTGACGTGTTAAAATATATGCCAAAATAAATAAATAAATAAATTAACAAATTATGATCACTGTTGCCAGGTGTCACATACAAGATTTTGTTCGTCAACAAGGAAGTCACTCCAAGCTGATCGGTTGGGTGATAGATTACTTCTTCGATATTGATGATTACAAGCCTCCATTGTATTTGCAAGGAAGAGGTGGTAACCCTGTACTCTTATTTTTCACTTCTAAACTGTTCAGTTGATGTGATATGTGATATTATTCCACAGAGGTAGGATCCCTGAAGTGATGGGCTTGCTTTTGAAAGTATGCTAGAGTTATTTGTATATGTATGTGTTTTTATATGTACATGCATTTGGTTATTTAGGCATTTTTGTGCATGTGTACATGTATTTACCTACTGATAGCAGTGTAGGACTGTACGTTTTTATTATGCCCTCCATTAATAAAAAAAATGTAGAAATTGTAAAAATTAATTTATATTGAAAATCTAGCGAACCGGCCTGGCTTCGCCCGGGTGCAATTGAGTTTTACAGTGATACACTAATAAATAAATTAGGAAAAGACAATTAATTTATGTGAAAACAGAATTATAAAATTATAATATGTTGGCCTAGGTTTTTAACTGATTATGGCAACCCAAAAGAAAGGAATTATTTTTTACCCGATAGCCAAGAAGTAGGGTATTGTTTTTGGAGTGTATCTGTGCAACTATCGCGTAATTACCACATTTCCGCTTTCCAGCGTCGATGTATGAAAATCAAAACGTGAGTTTCATCAAGTTGTAGCTTTAGAAATAAGTGTACCTAGGTACTACCTTTTTGTGCTTGGCTGAGGGATCTTAATCGATCACCAAAGTTAAGCAACATTTCCAGCAACACACATTTGGACGGGTGACTGTTTAGTGGCATAACATCTGAGCGCTTCCGAGCTTTGGAGGGCACGTTGTAATGTTGGCCACGCCAGTTATACAGCCGACTATAAGTTGCCAACTTAAACTCGACTAGCTCAAGACGGAGGAACACGAGACTGTACAATGGATGCCAATTAATTATGAAATAAAGTAAAGTTCCAATGTNACTAGCTCAAGACGGAGGAACACGAGACTGTACAATGGATGCCAATTAATTATGAAATAAAGTAAAGTTCCAATGTTTTTTTTTTCATACTTTTATTTAACTGTTAAGTGACACATTTCACATCCGCCAAGTTCTGAGTATGCAGAGTACGAAACGTTCACAGATAAATAGACACGTGCAGAATAGAGCCATNACATTTCACATCCGCCAAGTTCTGAGTATGCAGAGTACGAAACGTTCACAGATAAATAGACACGTGCAGAATAGAGCCACAGTCGTTTACGGATTATTATGTTTCTAAAAAACTGGCCCGAAGAAATAACAAATGCGGAGACCTCCCACACCGACGTAGAAATATACTCGTAAGTTCATGTTTGCCGATGTGGGGGTTAGCATCACGCCCAACGCAGCCTAGGAGAGCAGACAGCTGCTCGGTATCATCTGAACTGAGTGGCGACTGACTTCCAACTGACTTCGCCGCCGACTGACCTGAAGTGACTTGAAGGGCGACAGGCACACGTGTACTTGTGCTGCCTACCACCCCCCTCTCCTGAGATAAGGGCCTGGCCACGCACGCTCTCCACACGTTATCGAAACTGCGCCGTAGGAACTAAAACTGTCGACGCAGTCTGAAAAAAGCTAATCTAATGTTGACGCTACTGAAACTGAAAACTACGACATTTGACACAAAACAGCAAACGTATGCCCGATAAAAGTACTGTCGCGGTAAAACGAACCACAGCGGCTTTAATTTTGAATACCGATAAAAATATTATGAAACTTACCAAAGTTAAGGAAAATGAAACACGTGTTCCGAAAATTAAGAATACTGGATAATTACAACGTTAAATATTCGGTCCCGGTTGTTATCAATTGATAGCAGTTGTTAAGCCATTTCAGAGGTCCTTGGGCGGCCTGATAAACTCGAACACCAGAGAAAAATAATATTTTGGTCACGTTCCTAGCTGTTGCAGAATTACGTTTTCTTGTTATTCCACAGGAACCGTACAATTTTCCGGGATAGAAAGTATCCTATGTCCTATTTCAGGACCTAAAGTACCTACATACCAAATTTCATCAAAATCCGTTCAGCCGTTATGGAGCTGAGTGGTAACAAACACGCACGCACGCACGTACACACACACACACTTTCACGTTTATTTATAATATTAGTAGGATATACATTTACACTGTTAAAAAACTTTTAAAGCAAAATCAATTAATTTTAAATTTGGCCTTTATGTATAATTTATCTGAATAATTAGATCAAAAATTCCTGTTGGAAGATTGAAAATCTCAAAATGTTTGTTACATTTACCTTACAAAAAAAATCATAATGTTCATCGGTGCTCAGTAATAAAACATAAAATAATCTTTAGGGCTTTTCATGGGCACAAAATCATGTTTCACACTTTAATACATTTAACAGTTCCATGTGGTACAATCTTTACTTTCTTTTTTTTACAGGCAGGATAACCTCTGCTGTATAAAACGCAGTTCCTTACCGGGATACTGAATGAACATTTATTATTATGCACCCACTTTCATACACTTCACAGAATTCTTATTTCTTTTTTTTATAAAATTGTACTTTTCTTGTCTGGAGCGACATACCTCATGTCTGCCTCAAATGGAGAAGTAAAACATTCTGCCAGTGCTTTTGAAAAGCCAGTAGGACTCTCCTGCAACATTCTTTCAAATGCAATGATATGAATTTATGAATACAGTAAATCATGCAAGCACGCATTCCGATTTTAATGAAATTTAAAATAAATAACATTAAAACAAGTTTTGCTTGCATACAATTCATCACAGACATAAATTAAAATAAATGCTAAGCACCTGACACAAAGACAAACCTTAATGCCTAACATGTAACAGTGTTTAGTGTGTTGAGTGACTGGGACACACTTGGGTTGAGCATGTCAAAACCTAAGGTATTGGGACAGATTAGAATTACCAGACTTAGGTGCCAGTCATCACCGGCAGGCAGCGATGTGACAATGTGGATGCTTTTCTCAGGGTTGTATGGTTGACCGCTCGGACATACGGCTGCTCCTTTATTGAATTTTGTAGACTGAAGGTCCTGGAAATTAAGGGGTATCCTGGCTCCACTTGTGCCATTTACCACTTTGACTGATTGTTGCAGATCTATTTAAGGCTAACCTGCACACTTGATATGACTGGACGGCCAATTTATACACTATGGAACAAAAACCGAAATTCCGAATTGATAGGTAACACTTTAAGAGTACTGTATACTGGGAGCCCGTGACCCTAAACGTAAATAGGCGGTGGATACAATAATACACGAGTTACCTTAACTGTCATATATTTCTCTTACACAAGTTGCATGCTGCTGCTCCACAAAACATGCTGAGTAAAACAAGAAACTTGAACCCTTGGCCTAGGCCCACCGGGGTAGGCTGCGTCGCTCAAAGGTGAACTCCGCAAGCCCACATGCATGAATTTACTGTGAAATTGATGCTTCCCCAGACAATGCTATTCCTGGTGGAGGTGAGGCATCTTCTCTGGGCACGAGAAATGAAAAGGTTATAGTAAACGTACACTATTGCACGTTAATGATTGGTGACAAATGGTGAAGGTGCCACGAGCATATTGACACATTTTGCCTCCGTGGGCCAAGAACTCAGACCGGCAAGCTCTTGGCGTGTGACTGGATGAAAGCAGCCAACTGTGAGCCAAAACTACTGAACTTACGCAAATAACATACAAAACTCCTTGCAAATACACATGAAAACACTACAGTAAACACTCTTGCACTATAAAATACAATAATAATAATAATAATAATGGTGGCGGTGGTGGCGGCAGAGGCGGAGGAGGCGGGATTGTAGGGACATTCAACTCTTTTGTCTTGTCCCATGCTGTCATTACTACATTAATCATGGTTTGAGGGGCACTACCACTGTCCAGATGAGTTATAGAGTGCTGTGCAACCAGGTTTAGAGTAGTTAAGGGTTTTTAATTAAATCATGTTGGCATTGTTGAGTACTTGGTAATTAGGTAGATGTTGTGGTGTTAGTTAATTGAAAAATTCTGTTTTGGCCACCATTTTAAATTCATTTTCGGTAAACTGCTTTATGGTATGCTGGCCTATGCTATCAATTGTGAGTGTTAATTGTATAATTTGAATTCTTATCGACGATGAACACTTGCAATGTTGTTTGCAACTGGCCATTTTCCTCCTGCTGCGTGCAGGTTAGTGGGGCCAGCTCAATAACCAACTTAAGGTAGGCACTACCTTTGTCGATGAACACTGCACACATGACTCTCTTGCAATTTATTGTAATTTTTAACATAGTAGTTTGCATACAATCTAATGTCTACATTGTGTTTAAGTTTTATGTATTGATCTCTGTTGGAGATTAAGTTGTATTTATCTGCATTTTTTAAGTCTTTGCTTAAGGCCATACAGCATGGAGTTTGTTGCAATTAAATTATAGTGTTTCGTATCTTTGTATTTAACGTATTTGTAATTTTTTGGGTCGTAGGTAATAGTAAAAGAAGAGCTTTGGTTGGCCATATCTTACTTATTGGATTTTAGTATGAATTTTTAACGTGGTTAGTGTTTTGTAATGTTATATGGTTCAGGGTGAGAGCTTTGAGTAGTCATTTTGGCCAGTTGCTGCTTTTTCATGTGATGCTTTTTTTATAATTATATGTGTATGTATTCATGAAAACCATGCTATAGTTGCATAATTGTTTTAGATGATGCAGTCAAATATATCAAATCAAATTTTATTTGTGAAAGAAGGCACATAGGTTTTAAATCATATAGTCAGTTGTAGCCAACTTTCTGGAATATGAAATTAATGGAATTCTCAATTTAGGTGATTGTTTAAATTTAAATTTTGGTTGATGTACTAGTAATTACATTAAACTGCGAAACAAAATTTATCACGTTTTTTAAATTGTTTTTAGCAGTCACCTTGTAAAGAAACGGGCAGTGGCTAGTTAAGCGATATTTAAAATATTATTTCTGCCTCACAGTTGTGCGCCATTTGTAAAGAAACGTCTTTGATTGTTAAGGCATATTTATTATATTAAAGCCGCACAAGGTTAGGCGGGCGCCATCTTGTAACGTTTCGCCGCTTACACTGCCGACTGTTTACTTGCCACGGCTTGCTCAAGGTAGAATACACGAGACTCAGTACCATTGGATGTTAGTTAATTATGAAAGAAAGTTCAAGTTCCAAGTTATATATATATTTATTTAACTATTGCAGTTCACAGTTCACAGAAGTCCAATTTGCAGAATACGAACCTTGCAGATAAACATAAAAGTACAGCAAGCAGCGTCACAGTGGTTTAACTGTTTATGTTAATGTCTCAAAGCTTGCATTGCAAGACTAATTTAAGAAGGCAGGAGGGATGCTCGTTCCCTCCTGGCACCCTAACGACCCCCCACACCGGCGGAAATAAGTAGATAGAATTTAGTTTAAGTTGAAAAGAAATGATTTGAAAAGAATTAACGGTCGCGGGTGCTTGCCGGTGTGGGTTAAATTATTCACGCCTGATGCGTCGTCACACGCCCTACGCGTCCTCTTCAGCAGTTGATTACTTTGTTGCCCAGGCGATAGGCACCACCAGTATATATTGGCCTATCGCCCCCCTTCTCCTGCGATAAGCGCCTATCATCTCGCAGCAGCGTGAGAACTGCGCTGTCCCACGCTCCGCCTGACATCGATACTGCTGTGCCCGTTACCGATACTGCGTCGCAGGAAACTAAAACTGTGCTGTCAACAAGAACGAACTTCGCGGTCCACAAAAACTTGTTGACGCACTCACCTCCGGATAATAAACTTCTCGTATAACAAAACGGCACCGAAGGAACTAATCTAATTAATGATGACGCTTCCCAAAAAACCAAAGTTTGAAACGAAACACTACCGGACTCCTGATAAACGTTAACAGCAAACACGGGAAACGAGCCAGCACGGCTTTAAACTGAAAACCCGATAAAAATATACTGAAACTTTCCCGAGCTTCATACATACGAAAGAATTCTACACCCAAGTCCCGAAAATTTAAGTATATTGCGTCATTACAACCTTTTGTGCTTAATGATATTGGATTAGGAATGGTGCAATTGTTTGCAACATTTATACTACTTACCATGTGACTAACATGTCACAATTCTGTACTACTCTGTTTGTTTGCCATTTATTTGACACAAATTTGCTTCTTTTTTTAAAATGCTTAATTAATGTGGTCATGGTGGAGGTCTCTATCCTATATTAACTCAAGAAAGAGGAACCACTGATCTTTCCACATGACTATAATATTGTTCCATTCGTCGCAAATGCCAGTCAGTGTTGCAGAAAGACTGCAGTAATTTTTGGCATTTGCACATGGAGACAGCAGCCCATTCGTGTGTGTCAGTAGCCTTGGTGAGTGTTCTTGTGATAAATTTGCCTTGAAAGCCTTGCAAAATGTTCCTGCCCTTCCCTCAGCAGAGCCCTGCCATGCTTTAAAATTTTCTGTGGTCGTGGTTTAAGTTGTTGGCTTGCATCTGTGTACTGAAAGTTCCTTTTTGGAAACCCTGGTGTTAAAATGTGTGGGGTTTTTGTTGCAGTTGTTAACCAATGATATCAATTCAGAACATAGAAGTACCTTTGAGAACTTTAAAAATGTGTTCCGTATTACTTTTCCCCCTCGCGCCAGATGTCGGTGTAAACACGATTTGTGTTCAGATTTCAAAAACCTGGTGAACCACTTTGACTTTATAGAGCTCATTATAGCATATCAACTTGCACTGTCTTGGAATATTATTAAACGTGAACTGGTGAGCATTGTTTTGGACTAAAGCGAGCTGCACGTTGGGGCGCTTTACACACTGCTGCCTTCTCCAACAAATTTGCAGGTGCTACATTATTAAGTATTTGAGATTCAAGGCCATCAGGTTGCAGCAAATAAAATATTGTGCTTCCTTTCCCCTGCCTGCTCTGCTTGTAGAGCATTCACTATTAATGAAAATTGTATAAAGGTTTTGGCAGTGTCGCAGAATAGTCAAGGTGATAGTCGGCATTGTAGCTACTGCTCTGCGTGCTGTCACTTGTACAATGAATGTAAACAGGCTTTACATTTTTTTGAGGAAGTAAATGTTTTTTCTACGTCCAGGTCGGTCACTTATACTCCAGTTGTCCATGATCGGAAAACTGCAATCAACTGGGAATGTAGTTTCCGGTTTTTGTCCATGAATAAAAAGCTGCATGATTTGCAGAAGTACACTGTTCAGATTATGTGCAGTAATGAGTTAGTGCTGGCGCTTATAGTTACTGGGGGCCACACACTGTGTGACAAGCAAGGAATTTTTAATTAAAACAGCTGTTTATAAAGAAAGTAGTTATGAGTTCAATGCTGCATACAGTTTCTGAATTATATCTATGCATTGCCAACAGGAAGATTCTGAAAAGTACTCATGTTGTTTGAGTACACTTTTTTATGGACATTTCAATTTTGAGTTTTGTCCTTGATGAAACTCGAGACATACATGATTGAGTTCACAGCAACACACAATAAGAATCTTCATTTTTTAGGTTACGTGCTCAACTTTTTATTTACATTTTTTATTTTACTTTTATTTACATTATTGCACTCTAGCGGCATGAAGCCCAACTAGAGGTGTTGTTTACAATTTCGTGACACCCCCTGTCAGTTTCAAGTCTGTTCTGTAGAATATAACATATAAATAATATGATCACGCTTAATGCTTTTACAATAACAACACAGCAAACACAGGATTTGAAAATGAACTACACTAATAACACATCAAACACAGGATTTGAAATTGGACCATACTAATAACACAGCAAATACAGGATTTTAAATTGGACAAGAATAATTAGTATGTTTGTTCAACACACAACACTAGAGTATCTACAGTGGTTGCAACAGACATCATTTTAAACACAGCGCCTCTTTGTACATACAGAATTTAGTAGAGCTCAATGGTTATGAAAATATGTCTACAACATTTTTGCTTGACTTTACATAGTAAACCTTTATCAGTTGTTTATTAACAATGTCTTTCAGGAAGTGCAATTTTATGTCTAAATGCTTTGAGCGCTTAGTGTTTTCATAGTTTTTGATCATGTGGATTGCTACCTAATTTTCAACCATTGGACAGCACTTCACTGTTTCACCCACAGACAGTGACAGAAGCCCTTTCAAATACAGTAGATCCAATGCTGTCAGGCTTCGCGAAGTGTACTTGCCTCAGCTGAACTACTTGTTCACTTCTGTCGGTTTGAAACCCTCTTTCCACTAACCTGGCCTTCTTGGTTCCGTCTGGTTTGGTGTGAAACACCCATTTACTCTCAATTGGTTTAATGTTCTCAGGTGGGTCCACTGTTTTCTAAGTTTGGAATATATTGTGGGCTTCCAATTCCTTCTTAATGGCTTCTCTCCATTCTTCACTTTCTTGTCCTGCTTCTTCATAGGTTTGTGGATCTCATCCACTCACTAGGCAATAGGCAACATAAATTTCGTAGTTTTCGAGATGTTTTGGTTTTGATAATTTTCTCTTTGGTCTCATAAGTGAGAACTCCTCATTCTGGTTTCCAAATCTATAAAACTCAGCATCACTTTCTGCAGTTGTAGTTGTCTGTTCTCTGTTGGCTACTTCTTCACATTCCTTGGTGTCCCCATCACTGAACTTAATTTTTGATACAAGTAGGTTTTCCTCCTCATCATACTGCACGTCAATCTCGTCAAATGTCATATCTCTTGGCACTTGTACATTGCCTGTTACAGGGTCCCATACCCTATAACCAATAGGACTGTAACCAACCATCCTTGTTGGTTTGGCTCTGGTGTCCAGCTTACCTTTTTAGGGAAATTTAATCTCCCATGCTTTGGTTCCAAAAATTATTGTTTTTTAAAGGTCAAATTTTCCTAAGAAAAAAGCTCTTGGCAAGAATTTTTCCTTCCTGTGCTGCAGTAGGAGACCAATTAAGCTGGTAGTATGCTGCAGTGCGTATTGCTTCCCCTCTTTTGGTATTTTGGCAGATTTGTTTCTGCAAACATAGTTCTCAATTTATCGAACAAAGTCTTGTTAAGTCTTTCACTTACCCCATTCATTTGTGGTGATATGGAGCTGTATATTCCATCCAATTGGATGCCATTCTCAATGCAGAACGTTTTCAGTTTTTTTGAAGAGAACTCCCTCGTTGTCACTCCGCACACAACTTGTACACTTTGTTCCAAATTGGGATTCTAAACGTTTTATTTAGTCTATTAGATTTCACTCAGCATTGGTTTTGGGTCTTGAGCAAGTACACAACACAGAAATATGAGTGGTCATCTGTTATGGTCTGGTAGAATCGCTCGCTGTTATTAGGAGGAGTGGTGACAGGACCCCCTACATCTTTATGGAGTAGTTCTCCAATCTTGCGAGATTTGGGTGAGGTACTCCTTGGAAATGGTAGTCAGTTGGCTTTTCCTTTCCGGCAATATTTGCACGCTTTTATGGAATGCGGCAACCCCATCAACCTCAGGCTCTGATGATTCAGGTGGCCAAGTCGCCTGTGCCACAAGTCTTCCACATTTACAGAACAACAATGTTACACTTTATGCAATAGAAAAAAAAACTGCCATGTACAGCTTTCCAGATGCATAACATACAATGTTTAGGCCACTCTTTTCAACTATTTCTGCTTTGTTATTACTGAAAATAACTTGTTTATCTGAGTTGACCATTTTTTTCACACATAGCAGATTAAGTCTAAAGTTTGGCAAAATAAGAGCTTCAAGTTTCATTTTCATGTCACTTTTGAAAATTCTTAGTGTCTCTCTTTGTTTTGTAGTTAGCTCTTTCCCATTTGCAACCTTTTTCTTGATAGGATTTGCAATATCCTCAATATTTGTCATGCATGACATCAAATTTGGCATAATTAGATGATCCATACAACCTAAATCTAAAATAAACTTAATTTCTTTCACACTCCCTTCATCCCCAACTAGTACTGTTTCTTCCTTATCTGTAGTGGTGACAAAGGTAACTTCAGCCTCTTCAGAACACAAACAGCTTGAATTGTATCCACTGCTACCACGACTACTATATCTCTGATTCCTGTCTCAATAATTTCTGTCCCCTTGCTCATGGGAAACATCTCTTGTGGTTATTTTCTGCTTTGGGGCAATTTGCAATAAGTGACACCCAAAACACTTCCTCATTGGTCTTGATGCAATAAAAGATGATTATTTGCCTGTGTCTTCTGCTTGCATATGATTCAGTTTTAATTCTGCATCAAATACCCTTGACTTCACAAAGTCCAATGTTAAATCCTTATCCATAGTTTTGAGCACTGTGATAACATTTTCAAATCGTACAGACATAGTTGGCAATAGATGACAGGCTTTGTCATCTTGATCTAGAATAGACCCTATTCCCTCAAATTGCGTATCAAGCTGTCAAATTTGTTAAAGTGCCCCTGTAAAGATGTGTTAGACTTCCGTGTTATTAATTTCTTTCATATTCACAACTTTGATATGGTGCTCTTCCTCATAAAGATATTGCTTAATGCGGTCAGCATGTCTCTGGCTGTTTTAGTATTGCCTGACATAGTCAATGTGGTGATAGGCCATACAATTTATAAGATTCTTGACCTTCTTATTGCAGTGTTTGCCTTCTCCAAATCATCACTCGTTAATTCCTTTTTTCACTTCCCTATCTACAACCCATATCACCTCTTTTTCGTCCAATGGTGATAAAGCTTATTTCTGTTACCTGATTGGGCTTTGGTCTGCATACGAAGCCATATTCTGTTCAAGTACAAGTTAACAATGTTCTCATGCAATTTGAGGTAGATTCTGGATGTTCTAGGACTCTAATAAACCAGGACACGTATACTAGCAATTTTGCAAACTCCAATCATGACCCTGTTTTGCATCAAGTACCAGTTGGTCTTAGAACATGGGCTTCGCAGTCTTTGATCATTATTGGAGAATTCCAAACAGTTTTTTGTAAAATAAAGCACTTTACTTGCAATCTTCCTGTATTTGTCGTGGATGGCATTGGACTAAACCTTGGTCGTAACTGGTTTCAGGCCTTAGATATCTCCGTTCACTGTGTGTACTTTCCGTCTCCAGACACATCCTATGCTGGCGTATCTAATGATGCCTTCTCACCCACTATCATGAATCTTCCTGCAGTTTTAGGCCGTGGCACGGACTGTTATAAGGGACGTTCCCTTCACATAGATATAAACCCTGCTGCTGCTTCTGTGTATTAGCAAGCTCGATTGGTTGCATTTTCTATCACTACTAAGATGGAGGAAGCTGTTGAGGCAAATGTGAGGAGAGGGGTATGGATTCCAGTGAACCACGCCGGTCCCTGGGTCTCTGCTATTGTCCCAGTATTGAAGCACAATGGTACCCTTTGACTTTGTGCAGATTATAAAGGCACGGTGAACTGTGCTTTATCTTCCAATACATACAAATCACCAACATTGGATCAGGTGCTGTCAGAGTTCGCAGGTGGTCGCATCTATGGAACTATTGATTTGGAAGAGTGTTAAACTCAGATTCCGGTGGATGGAGAAACTTCTCACGTGCTGACAGTGAACACTGTTAAAGGCCTGCACAGCATTACGTGGTTACCTTTTGGTATTAAAATTGCATCTTCTGCATTTCAAAGGATAATTCATGGTTTTTTGGGAACTGTTAAAGGTATTATCGCATACCACAACAACATATTTGTTAAAGATACAATGGTAGTGGAATACTGGGCTAGGCTTCTGCAAGTTTTGCACATCATTGGTGATGATGGATTCAAGGTTAATTATGACAAATCCATGTGGCATGCTGCATCTATTGAAGTTCTGGGATTTAGGCTTGATGCTGAGGGTATTCACCCTACCACTGACAAAACTGCTATTTGTAATGCACCCATTGTATGTACGAAACAGGAACTTCAATTGTGGTGGTGTTTGATCTCATTTTACGGTGTATTCAACGATAAAACTATTATATTAGAGCCCTTACATGGCTTGTTAGATTCAAAATCTGAATGGACTTTGTTATGAAGTGATCAGGCCTTAGCTGAACGACCTGCCTGATCATACCTTCAAACATTGAACCAGGGCACGAACGTGATTGCAATAACACCTTGCAAAAGACAGTTGCAGAAACCCCCTCCACCGGCAAGTAACCGGGGCCGAAAATATTAAACAATGCGCCCGATATAGGCCAAAGTAACACTGGGAGCAGCATCTTTTGTCATCAGGGGCAGCGGACCAAGAAGACGCGGAGATGGGTGTGTCCGACCATTGTTAACTGCCTCCTAGAATCAGCCGCTGGCAACATGAACAAGGTGGGGACTTTCCAATTAGATTGTAATAGAAGTGGCATCTTGGTATTTCATTTAAGTTTCCCTGATCAATAGTCACGTACATAGTTATTGTATAATCCTTATGTTCAATAAACCCCATCTTTTACTGTTGTGCTCCTACCTAATCATGACTTATTATTTAGCTATGCCCATAGTCCCTTTAAGGTATGAATTGACTTAAAAGCTAATTTGTAACAGCTTGGACCTCAAAGCACCAAGAGGCACTTCAGACAGTTAAAGATATGTTAACCAGTCACCAAGTATTAGCTCATCATAACCCTGACTTGTCCGTGGTTGTTACTGCTGATACTTCACCAGTGGGGTTTGGTGTAGTGCTGGCACACATCATGCCAGGTGCTCAGCCTGACAAAACAAGAGAGATACCCATTGCCTACGCATCTCGAACATTGTATGCCACAGAATGAGCTTACTCACAACTAGACCGAGAANGGGGGGGTTGGTGCAGTGCTGACACACATCATATGAGGTGCTCAGCCTGGCAAAACAAGAGATACCCATTGCCTACACATCTCTAACACTGTCTGCCACAAAGCAAGCTTACTCATAACTAGACTGGGAAAGACTTGCTATAATTTTTGCAGTTAAAAAATTCACCCCTCACTTGGTCTTTCCTTGGTTTATGATCATTACTGACCACAAACCCTTGCTTGGCATATTTTCTCCACTGCATTTATTTCCATGAATGTTGTGGTGGTCCCTAATTCTGAGTTCCTTTGATATGAGTTATTTCATAAACCTGGTACAGCAGTTGGTCATGCAGACTGTTTGAGTAGACTGTCTCAACCTACTCCTGGTGAGGATGTATTTCCAGAGCCTACTGGTGTGCACCTCCTTGAAGCTAGAGATCTGTGCTTGCTGTAGCCACGAGATCATGAAAGGGCTACGGATGGTGACATGGTGATTCGTCAAGTCAAGGTCTACATACATCAAGTGGCCAAGCACAGTACCCATTGAGTTGCTTTCATTTTACTCCAAGAGAGCAGTTTTGTTGTTGAACTCTGACTATATTTTATGGTATGAGCATGTAGTGATTCCATCAGCACTGCAACATACAGTGTTAGACCTAATCCACTCAATGCATCAAGGTGAAAATTACAGTAAAGCTATTGCTTGGAGCATCTTTGGTGGCCAAATATAGTCAGTGATATTACAAATAAAATGAAAATGTGAAAGACCTTCCAAAGAGTGGCTAATGCACCCCCAAGGTCAATTGTGTCCATTGCTTCAGGCTAAGAGAGCCTGGGAATGAGTGCATCTGGACTATGCAGGGCCCTTCCTTGGACACTATTTGCTCATTGCGATAGATGCATATTCTAAATGGCCAATTATGCAAGTGGTGTCAAGTTTTATGTCTGCAGTCCTCATTATACACATGCATTACATCCTGGCAGATTTTGGCAAACCCTTGGTAAGGGTGACGAACAATGGATGGTAGTTCACATAGGCTCATTTTAATGATTTTCTCACAGAAATAATATATGTCACCTGTTTATCCCACTCTGACACTCTTCCTCAAATGGTTGGCAGAGCATTCAGTGCAAACAGTTAAAAAGATGATGTTAAAATTGACTGATCAATATATTTATGTTCAGTCGCTCATACCTTCTGGGTTATGCATGCATGCCCATCCTCATCTACTGGCAAAACCCCTGCTGACGTAGTAGGTAGGATGTTTCGCACTCACCTTTTCCAGCGGCACCCTGCTCTTGAACCTTCTCAATCTGCATCAGAGTTCTTTCTAGAAGTTGGAGAGTTGATCTGGATGATAAAGCACGGTGTGTAAGTCTACTTGGCTACCAGGTGTGGTCATTCAGGTGCTTGAGCTTACATCATCAAGTTTGACAATTCTGCAATAGTCTAAAACATTTCTGGTGTTGACGTGCATTGCAGATTCGCCTCAGTGCTTGCGGAACATGTTCCTGAACCATTTCTTGATGACAAGTCACAAATGCCTGATGGTGAAACTGAAACTCCAGAATCAACACAGCTACTTCACGGCACCATTGCTTAACACATGCCTTCTTCTCAACTGCCGCAGGCAGTTGAGAAGAAGGGTTCTCCATCAGGAGAACCCTTTGCCAATGATGCCCGCGAGTTCAACTTCAGATCACCATCCTGTTTCTACATTGGTAGTTGCTGCTGCACAGCACCCGGTCCACGACAGACCACTCCTG
Organism: Clitarchus hookeri; assembly: GCA_002778355.1. Taxonomy (NCBI): domain Eukaryota; kingdom Metazoa; phylum Arthropoda; class Insecta; order Phasmatodea; family Phasmatidae; genus Clitarchus; species Clitarchus hookeri. The sequence continues at coordinate 681,190 of NQII01000407.1, read as the reverse complement.
CTACGTACTACACAGGAATGGGGAAGTTCAACAAAAGTGTCTGCATCTACTCCTCATCAGAACGACGACCTTGCATTGACATGATGTACTGCCAGTTCACCACCAGGGTCTCCATTTAGTATCTTCATGATTCCATCCCTTACAGAGTCTTCACGGGGGTGAGTGCGCCATCACCAACATCTCATGTAGCCTCTAGGTTCTATCATTATGCAGTCTGGCCGGATATCTTGAACCCCTCAGCAATTTGAACGATGGGTTGTCTCGTGCTTAATTACTCAGTGCTAAGTCACACTCCAACTTTGTTTTATTTTATTATTTTTGCTGAACAGTACCTAATGAATTGATTGCCTCTGTTACATTGTCATAGTTCTCTTGTCCTATTTCAGCAGGGAAGGGTGTAATGGACTTGTGGTAATTACTTGCTTTACCCAGTGTAATGTTGGTGGCATTGCCAAGTCGCCAATATCGTGCAACATAGCTGGTATTCTAGGCGGTGTTTGTAAAATGTAAACCTTACAGTGAATAAGTAATACCAAAATGTATACTAACTTCTATAATAAAACTGTTGGGTATGCTCACTTCCGTCACAGTACATAAAAATACATTAAAAAGGAGTAGCAGTTCTTAAATTTCCGGATTTTTCGAAATGGTTTGTGGTCCAGGTGGATGCATCATCTGTGGATTCAAGAGCAGCATTAGGGCAATGGGAGGATGGCAAAATTGTGACAGTGACCTTTGCTAGCCGATTGCTGTTGGGATACGAATGCAGTTTGTGTGTATATGAGAAAGAAACGTTGGCTTGTCTATTCAGTTTGGAAAAATTTGCCTTAATATANGAACAGTACCTAATGAATTGATTGCCTCTGTTACATTGTCATAGTTCTCTTGTCCTATTTCAGCAGGGAAGGGTGTTATGGACTTGTGGTAATTACTTGCTTTACCCAGTGTAATGTTGGTGGCATTGACAAGTCGCCAATATCGTGCAACATAGCTGGTATTCTAGGCGGTGTTTGTAAAATGTAAACCTTACAGTGAATAAGTAATACCAAAATGTATACTAACTTCTATAATAAAACTGTTGGGTATGCTCACTTCCGTCACAGTACATAAAAATACATTAAAAAGGAAACTCTCTTCCGTAGCAGTTCTTAAATTTCCGGATTTTTCAAAATGGTTTGTGGTCCAGGTGGATGCATCATCTGTGGATTCAAGAGCAGCATTAGGGCAATGGGAGGATGGCAAAATTGTGACAGTGACCTTTGCTAGCCGATTGCTGTTGGGATCCGAATGCAGTTTGTGTGTATATGAGAAAGAAACGTTGGCTTGTCTATTCAGTTTGGAAAAATTTGCCTTAATATANCCGAATGCAGTTTGTGTGTATATGAGAAAGAAACGTTGGCTTGTCTATTCAGTTTGGAAAAATTTGCCTTAATATAGTAAACACAAAGAATGTGACCTTTTCACAGTCAGTCAAGCTTTTAACTGGGTGCTACGTTACACACTCGTAAACTGCGTAAACTAGGACGGTGGGTATGGCGTGTGTCATACTTCCGTTTTAAAGTTCATCATGCTCGAGGCGCTGATAATCAGGTAGCCGATGTGTTGTCCCATATGTATGGTTCTGTGGATTTTTAGGTTGAAAGGCACATGGGTGAGGCAACACTNAGGTAGCCGATGTGTTGTCCCATATGTATGGTTCTGTGGATTTTTAGGTTGAAAGGCACATGGGTGAGGCAACACTTGGAATGATACAGGATTCCCCAAATTTTTTGTTCATTTACGTGATGTGCAGGTTAGAGATGCATGGTGCACACTATNAGGAATGATACAGGATTCCCCAAATTTTTTGTTCATTTACGTGATGTGCAGGTTAGAGATGCATGGTGCATACTATTAAAATCTAGTATTGCCTTGGGAGTTGTATGTCCATATGTGGAAAGAAATGGTGTTTTGTACTTCACGGAAAAAAACAGACACATAAAGAAGTTAGTTTTTCTGGACTCGTTGTAGCGTGTGATTTTAAGTATTTCCATGATTGAGTTATTGTTGGCCATTCAGGAGTGAATAAAACTCTCCAAATATTATGTGTTAATTTTGCCTTGCCTACATTATAGGTAGATGCTGTAACGTTGGCCGCTACAGTTACACCGGCTATAAATTGCTGACGTGCATTCGACTAACTCAGAGGTAGTACACGAGACTCTGTACAATGGACGCCAATTAATGATGAAATAAAGTCAAGTTCCAGAGTATTTGTTGTATACTTTTATTGAACAGTTAAGTAACACATTTCACTTCCGAAGTTCTGAATATGCAGAGTACGAAACATGCACAGATAACTAGACATGGGCAGAACAGAGCCACAGTTGTTTACGAATCATTACGTTTCTAAAAAACTGGCCCGAAGCAATAATAAATGCGGCAACCTCCCACACTGTGTAAAGTTCCGTTGGTGTGACTTTCACACTAGAATTATTATAATGCCGCACAGTTGGGTGCCATATTGTAAAGTTCCGTCTTTACTGTTACAAGCGTATATTTAATAATATAGCAGCCTCAAAGGTTTGGCTCCATGTTGTAACGAGGCGTTTTACTTGCCACGGCTTGCTCAGGGTAGAAACACGAGACTCAGTTAATTGAACATTATTAATTAAGAATGANTGGATACATAAACGAAAAGACACGGCGATTGTCAACTGTCAAAAATGTGGCCTTCTTATATGGTACACAGTATATCTCTCTGCTGTTCCATTTAGTTTGTAATGATGCGTTGGGGGAACTTTCTCACTATATTTATTATAATGCCGCACAGTTGGGCGCCATGTTGTAATGTTACGTCCTCGTTAAAATATATTAAAAATAATGCAGCCTCAAAGGTTAGGCACCATCTTGTAACTTACTGCAGACTGTTTACTTGCCTAGGCTTGCTCAGTGTAGAAACACGAGACTCATAGAATTGAACATTATTAATTAAGAATGAAGAAGTTCCAAATTAGTTTGTTATGTACTTTGTTTATTTAACTATTTATTTAACACTCATCACCACAGTTCACAGAAGAAGTCCAAATTGCAGAGTACGAACCTTACAGATAAATATAAAAGTACAAAAAACAGCGCCACAGTGGTTTCCGTGTATTAACGTCTCATGAATATTAGCCCGAATAAAGAATATCTGCTGCTACCTCCCACACCGGCTGAGAAATGAAATAATACAGTCTAGTGGCCGATGTGGGGGTTCACGTCACACCTGATGCGATCTACGCTATCATTGTACTACGACAACTCTCTCTGACGACTAAAGAAGACGACCGCTTCTAACGGCCCTCGCCGCAGACTGCCCCTCCTAAGAAGACTCTCAACGACTAAGACCCTGTAAGGGCGACAGCTAGACGCCTATATCCTACTGCCTATCCCCCCTCTCCTGTGATAACGGCCTGGCCACGGCATCTGCCAGCAGCGTCATCACGAACTGCACGTGGCCCGCGCTCAACACGACGTTATCGTAACTGACTGCTCCGCACGAACTAATTCTGCGCCGTCAACATTAACAAACTTCGCCGTCCACAAAAACTCGTTGACATATTAAAACTGCGCCGAAGGAACTAAAACTGTTGATGTCGTCTGATCCACAGAAACAAACTAATCTACTTAATGCTGACGCTTTCACACAACTCCCAAGTTTGAAACAAAAACTGTAACCAGGACTCCTGATAAAACGTAACCAGCAGACGTCCGCCCGATAACCTACAAATGCACANATCTAAAACTGCACGTGGCCCGCGCTCAACACGACGTTATCGTAACTGCCGCGCCGTCAACAGAAACAAACTTCGCCGTCCACAAAAACTTGTTGACATTGCCTAAAACTGCGCCGAAGGAACTAAAACTGTTGATGTCGCCTGATCCACAGAAACGAACTAATCTACTTTATGCTGACGCTTTCAAAACTCCCAAGTTCGAAACGAAAACTGTAACCAGGACTCTTGATAAAAACGTAACCCGCAGACGTCCGCCCCTTAACCTACAAATGCACACGTCTGTCTGATAAACACGGGAAACGAGCCACCACGGCTTTAAACTTGAAACACGATAAAAATATTACGAAGCTGTCCCAAAGCTTCACAAACACGAAAGAATTTTACACTTGAGTCCCGAAAAATTCAGAATATTGCGTCATTACAA
>NQII01000407.1:646374-676993 GCA_002778355.1 Clitarchus hookeri | reverse complement strand
GGCGGAGAAATAATATAGCAAGTTCAAGTTTGCAGATGTGGGGGTTAGCGTCACGCCCGACGTGGCCTTGATAACTGACTTGAGTGGAGACTGGCTTCCAACTGCCCAGAAGGGCGACTGTCTTCCAACTGCCCTCGCCGCCGACTGACCTTCAACTGCTCTTATCCACCTGACGTGAAGGGCGACAGGCACACGTGTATTTGTGCTGCATATGACCCCCCTCTCTCTAGATAAGAGCACGGCAGCCGGCATTTGCCAGCAGCGTTATCCAAAATTGTGCTGTGTCCCGCTTAACTGTGCCGTCAACATACAGATAAACGAACTTCTCGTACAAGAAAACTTGTCAACGCAGTCTGAAAGTTTCTAAATAATGCTGACGCTTAACAAAAACTGAAAACTACGACGTTCGAAACGAAACAACAACCGGACTCCTGATAAACGTAAAACAGCAAACGTATGCCCGATAAACAAACTATCACAGTAAAACAAACCACCGTGGCTTTAATTTTAAACCCGATAAAAATATTACGAAGCTAAGGAAAAAACGAACGAAAATGAAACACGTGTTCCGGTCCCGAAAATTAAGAATACTGTGTCATTACAATGTATCGAAGTATGTGCGTACTTGTGATGATTGTCAGAAGTGCAAGCAAGCTAAACAGATAAATTTGGGCCAGTTGGTGGTTCAAGTACCAGAATATCCATGACAAATTGTACACCTTGATATATTTAGTCCATTGGTGCATTCTAAAAAAAGAAACGTGTGTTAATTTTTTTAGATACCTTCACGAAGTTCTTGATTTTGTTGTACTTGTGTAATATGAAAGCCTTCAGCATAGTGTAAAAATGCTTTTAGAGTAGGTGTGGAAGATACTTAGGGCACTCATGGAGTTGGTTACCGATAATGCATGGTATTTCTATAATGAATTGTATTCTGGTGGCAAATGTTAAATGCCAATTTAAGGCATTACTAGTTTTTTATACTGCCAGGAAGTGAATTACGTATGTGCAACAAAAGGAGAACCACTACCTCATGTGAAACAAACAAAGTTATACCTACAATAACAAAGCTAACTGATTTTCACTTGAAGTGTACAAAATGCTAATTTATCCTACTTGCACACAACTGACACCAAAGCTAGGAACTACAATTCCTGTCCATTCAAAAGTAAGTATAAATACACTAAATACAACATTCATACAATGTGTTTCATAATGTTACCAACAAACTTAAGGAGCTTAAAGTGGGGACAGAATAAAACAACTATCGACTAGGAACCTATGGTTTCCAACGTGACCCTACGTCAGTACAAGACGTTGATTGCAAGGATCTAGTATACATGTTTGACTACATACCAATGAAATACTGTTAAGTTGTACACAATCATGACTATGCAGTTATTAAAAATATTCATCAATTCACTTTTTACTATCATGAAAACTGATGCTAACCACTTACTAAAATTAAATAGTAATGAAAATAACCAGTGCCATTTTCTACACACATCTATGTCTATTATTAGATGGCACATAAAATACATACTTTCTACTAAAATTATTTACAATTTCTTAACCAACTGCAGGCAGTAATAAAACTTTACAAATATCCCAAGGCCTGCATTGAACCTAATCACGTATTTTGGCAAACAATTAAAATAGTTCTAATGCCATTTCTTCTCAGATTTACTGATTTACTGTGGAATTATGTGCACAATCTGAAAAAAAATTGTTTTAAAAAGTAAACTTAGAAATGCAAGGCTTGGCACTCATTTTTTTGTAACTGTAGAAACACCGAGTTTGACTCTCATCCACAAGAGGTAATGTCAATTTATCCTGTTTGCATATTGTAATGGTGCAGCCATTAGAAACAGTAGATGACTGAAACTCAGCTCAGTTCACTCACTCGGAAAAAGCATGAAACAGGTTTGTCAATAACTGTGTCATTAAAAAAAAAAATTAAATGTTAAAAAGTTTTTTTTGAGATTTATTGAAGTTTATGAAGTTCTCATCCTTTACACAGCAGAGACACAAAACAGTTTGTGATACGAGCTAGGCGAATTACAAGAACAGCATTGCAGTATCAATTAATTATTTACGTCACATTGCGGCAACCACGGTCCCACATGTTTGATGGGCAGCTGTCTACTCCGAATTGAAACTGCAAACTGCCAAACTCGTGAGAAGTGAAAAGTGGCAGTGGGTGCTCATGGCTAATAACTCCCCAGTGCACCACCCCCACCCCTCACATCCATTGCACCATAAACATACTCAAATAAGGGCATGGCATAGCACTACTCTTATCACGTCTCCTGATCACTACCTAAAAAGGCATGACGTGGTACAAAAAGTCCCTTCAGACACTGGTGCAAACCCCGTTGCAACCACTTTCTCACACGAGCCGAATTATGTTAAACAAACAACTGTGTTTCCAGAACACACTCAAAAAGAAAGAACACCAACGGACATCTTAACGGCCCTTATCAGTGATACCTGATGCAACTTCAAATATTACTTTCTAAAAAAAACTCATAACAAATACACATACTAACACTGCCAAAACATGTAAAATACTGAAAAACAAGTACATTCCCTGCACCATTACATTCGCCCCTCGGTTTGGGAGGGATTTTGAAGAAACCTATCCCAAATCAAAACCTATCTTAAATTAGGCTACTCTGTACATTACTGCAACTCTGTTATTTACAATCAAATTAAGTTTACAAGTTAATAAATACAGACTGTATCACGTTAAAGAAAATCACATCACATGTTATAGAAGAGCAATTCATAAGAAGATATCTACTGGGATTCTGCAATCAAATGATACAAACTACCTATCCATCTTGTTAATAGCCATTACAGTTAAGTACAATGTCAATTCTGTATTCAGTGCAAGCTGCAGTTGAGCGTAATCACTAGTGGCTTTAAAGAATGGTTCTTTGACATAGGTAGACTGCGCATTCTAGTTCCTGGCTGGGATCAGCACACATCATCTGCAAAGGAGATCCAGGTCTGCCCATACTACAAAAAGCAGCTGCTCTACTCAGGCCAGTGCTGACAAAAGCTGCTTCAGACCTTTTCCCAACTAAAACAAACACTTTTTGTGATGTGATCCAAGAACATCATCAAAACTGTATATCTATATTAGTAAAACCCAAAACAATGTAACACCTCAACCTTGTAACGTTCCGTCGCTCGTTACAGCCGTATTTTTAATAATATTTCTGCCTCAAAGATGGGCGCCATCTTTGTAACGTTCCGCCGCGTTAACTGCCAAATGTTTACGTTGCCACAGCTTGCCCTCGACTAGATTAGAAGGTAGAAACACGAGACTCAGTTAATTGAATGCTAGTTACTTAAGAAAGAAATAAGTTCCAGAATATTTTGTATTTGTTCTATACTTTATTTATCATTTGAATGACACAGTTCACATACGAATGTCCAGTATGCAGAGTACGAACCGTTCAGAGATAAATATACAAGTACAGAACAGCGCCACAGTGGTTTACCGTTTATTAATGTCTCAAAACTTGCATCGCAAGACTAATTTACGAAGGCAGGAGGGATGTTCGTTTCCTCCTGGCACCCTAATAACCTCCCACACCGGCGGAAATAAGTTGATAGAATTTAGTTGAAGTTAAAAAGAAATGATGTGAAAAGAATTAACGGTCACGGGTGCTTGCCGGTGTGGGTGTAGTTCTTCACGCCAGATGCGTCTTCTCACGCCTGATGCGTCTTCTTCGACGGTTGGTTACTTTTTCTTTCTTAGGCGATAGACACCACTAGTATACCACTACTAGTATCGTTGGTGCCAACGATTTTTCAACTGTTCCTGGGTAAGTTTTGGGTGCAGAATCCAAAATAGCCATTAGATTTCGTCTNCTCGCATCTGCCAGCAGCGTCATCCAAAACTTTGCTGTGTTCCGCTCTCAACGTGTTATCGATACTGCTGCGCCGTCAACTAAAACTAACCTCTCGTACAACAAAAACTTGTTGACGTTGCCTTAAAATGCGCTGGAGGAACTAAAACTTTCGACGCATTCAACATCCAGATAAACTAACTTCTCGTTTCGTATAAAATTTGTTGACGCATTAAAGCTGCGCCGGAGGAACTAAAACTTGTCGACGTCGCTGTCAACATACAGATAAACTAACCTTTCGTATAAAATTTGGATGACGCAGCCGGAAAATATCTAATTAATGCTGACGCCTAACAAAAAACCAAAGTTCGAAACGAAACTGTAAAACGCACTCCTGATAAAACGTAACCAGCAGATGTCCGCCCGATAACCTACAAAAGCACACGTCTGCTCGATAAACAAACTACCACGGGAAACGAGCCACCGCGGCTTTAAACTTCAAACCCGATAAATATTATGAAGCTTGTGAAAGCTTCATACCCACAAAAGAATTTTACACCCTTGTCCCGAAAAATTATGAATATTGCGTCATTACAACCTTCTTGTACCTTCACAAAACATGTCTTAGTATTTAAACTTTTCTTTTAAGTGGATAATTACACTGGCCAACAGCCATTTTGGTGCCAACGATTTTTCAACTGTTCCTGGGTAAGTTTTGGGTGCAGAATCCAAAATAGCCATTAGATTTCGTCTATCAGATCTAGTTTTTGAGATAGGCTATGTTTTCTATTTTTGAAGTAGCTATACACACATTCATTACTTATCACTTAAAAATTTTCTTTTATACGACTTTCTAGCAAGGAGTTTACTTGGACAGTCTCGTTAAAGACTCCAACAGTAGTCGGCCATCATGTGGCTATTCCATCGCCCTTGATATCGATCTTCCATAGTTTTTATGTCCTGATGGAATCTTTCTCCCTGTTCTTCACTACAATCACCTAGGTTAGGATATGTCCATTTGTGTCTATTGTTCCGATTAATACCTTTGATATTTACGAGACAAAAGTAGCAGTCATTGTGATGGTTTCGTGGTTCCCTCCAAATAATTGGTACGCCAAACTTTAGGCACTGTCTCTTTCCCATGGTCCACTGTCGCAAATGTTCAACACGTTTTACATACAAAATGTGGAGCCCAAGATTTATCCTGGTCTCCCAAATGGAAGCCAAAGTATGCCAGATAAGCCTTTTCCACAAAGTGAGAAATACGTTTTCTACTTTCTTTCAAAATGTATTCGCCACATACATAACAAAACACGTTTGGATGATTTACACAGCTACGTCTGCTTGTGGATGCCATGGTTTTAGTTCAGTGTTTTAATACTAAAGAACGACACAAATCAACACAAAATAATAACACAACTTTACTCACGAAAGCTCAATAACATACTGAGCCGGGTAAGGCAGAGGTAGACAGAAGGTAACATGGGCCAAGGGTTAACGAGTGGGGATGAAGCAGGTATAAGTAGGTTGGTCGAATCATGGGCAATTCCAGGTATATCTGGCTAATTTGATTTTAATTTTCAGGTACGACATTTCTATTTTGACCTCAAAAGACATTTTTATTTCTTTACTTATGCCTTTTATCAGAACTAAAATCAATTATCCCGTATCTCAAAAACTAGAGCTGATAGATGAAATCTGATAGCATTTTTGGAATCAGCACATTAAAAATATCCCAAATCAGTCCTTTGTTTTCCAGCACCAAAAAAAAATTTTCAATTTGTTGGACAGTGTTATTAATCAGAATGGCTAAGATACACTGAACTTGCAATAAAGCTGGAAAATTGTACTTGGTAAAATATTGTATGATTCGGAATTGTTACATTCTTTATCGACTTCCATTTTACTAAGTCTCGTGTTCTACCTTTGAGCAAGCCGTGGCAACGTAACATCGGTAGTGTAACTAGCGGCCGAACGTTACAATTCTGAGAAGGGTGGCAACCTGTTATTTCTAGTGTTAGTGCATGTTAGGTTGGTAGTGTGAACAAAGTGGAAGTTTAGATGTGTGTAACTTCAAGCGAGTCAGTGTGTGGATAGTTCGGAGGCTGCCGACGCAATGCAGAGACTTTGTTATAATGAGTGACATGGACTTGTAAATGTGCAAGGTTAAATGTAGTAACGGGGACAGGACAATACGTATCTAACATCACACCATAACACAACACTGTATCAGATGAAATAGCTATTACTGTTACTGCACGGTCTGCACCCTTCATTTAATTAGTGATGTGCAATTTGCAATTTGGACAGATTATTGCCCCTCAATTGTACAGATAAGAGGCACTACAACTTACCACTTTATAACATACAATGATATCTACAAAGGCATTCCATTTACAAATCCATGACATATGTGTTGACAAGCTCCACCTCAAATTGTAGATATGTGACACATAAGAAATAAATTTGTGCCTAAAAGTGGCACAATTTGCATACTTGGAAAAGTTAACAAAAGAATCTAATTGATTAAAGTTGGAGTCAGAAAAAATTAACTGATTAAAGTTAAAAGTTAAATCCAAGCAAATTAAAAGATTAAAGTTTTAGTTAAAACCAAATTAACTTACTAAAGTTAAAAGTTACAGAACCATATAATTTTTTTACAATTAAAATAAAGTTGCAGAAAAGTTTTTATCAACGTTTATTAAAAACATAAAACAAATTACAATTTAACATTTTAGAAAAATACAATTACCACAACTTTGTTGTTGGTTGCTGAATCCGATTGGTCTACCTATCAAAATGATGAATTAACAATCTTCCACAAAATTAAATTAAATAAAACTTTTAAAATAAACTCTTATAACTCAACTAGCATGAAACCAGACCAGCGAAGTGAATACAAAAACAATTGAACTGTGCATGCCGCAAAGGACTATCAACTGTGCTATTTGTGTAGTGAGAGATTGTATCGATAGATCTCGACAGTGGCACCTCACCTACCTCACAATCACGTTCAATGTGACTAATGATAATCTGCGACTCGGGACATAGGTAACAGATAACGTCAGTGCATCAATCTGTATCTCGTGGTGTGCAACTCGTCGGCCGTAAAATACGATGCATATTTTAAGAAGTTTGTCAAGATATTAATGACATTTGCATACCTTTTGTTGTCATCTTTGGCCTCGAGGCAATTGAAAAGTTAAGAAACTTTATTTTTAATGATCAACCAGATATTTTAATGGTTAAAAGTTTCAAAATTAACTAATAAGTTAACAATTACACATTTTTAAACAATTCCATCAATTAATTTTAATCATAAATTTTTAAAATTGTTTATCCCAAGTATGATAATGTGGAGGTAAACAATGGCTTAAGCGGCCTTACTGTCTGTGCTTCCAATGCTGGGCACAGAATGACACAAACCAACCCCTTCATTACAGAGGTTAAACACTCCAATCACTCAGGAGGGTTGGGGAAAGCAAACACACTACCCCTTCGCCTACATGTTCCTTGTTATTCTGTACCACACTTTTACTTCTCCTTGGCACTACTACTCTTTCTCTAACACTTGTACTAACCATTAATACATTGCTATATGTAAATCTTATACATTTCTCTTCATATTGCANACTCTTTCTCTAACACTTGTACTAACCATTAATACATTGCTATATGTAAATCTTATACATTTCTCTTCATATTGCATATGAAAATAACCATTCTTTGTTTCACAATAATTCCTTACAAAATAAAGAACCTTTTACAGGTAAGAAAGTCTGAAACCCTTTCACTGGTACACAGTAGTCTCCTTGCATTCAATTTGCATGTGTTTGCAAGGTTACCATATGCTACACCAATACATTATTTAATTGCCTTACTCAGGTTTGTGAAGGGTAATGTGATAATTAACCCCATTTATTCTGTATAGAGTGTGAAGTCCTAGCATGCTACAACCCGAGCAAATACTTGCATGTTTAAACGAATGCTAGTGAACAAGGTTTAGACGCAGTTCTATTTCAATTTGGCGACAGCAAACACAATATCACTGAATACAGCAGCACCAAGTTTGGCCTACAGAAAGACGTGAAAACGTGAACTTGCCTTGCTGTCATATGGGCGTTGAACGATACCATCCATATTTGGAGTGCCAGCCTTACATGTTACGTACTGACAGCAGCAGTCTGGTATGGTTACATAGTGTACATGAAGCGCGGAGAAAATTAGCGTGCTGGTCTATGTCCTTACAACCATATGACTTCAATGTCGAGCACGTCCCAGANATGAAGCGCGGAGAAAATTAGCGTGCTGGTCTATGTCCTTACAACCATATGACTTCAATGTCGAGCACGTCCCAGAGTCAGAAAATCAATTGGCAGAACTCCTATCTCACTCACCTGGTGAGAACAATATCACTTATGACAAGGAGTGGGAAGGGATGCTTTCCCCTACCCCTAAAAGTCATATGTGTGACGTCACTAACACAGCGACATGCTATCATAAATGTCATGCAAGAAACAGTACTGAGTCGACTGTGCCAAGCAGTTGTTACTGTGCAAGTCATGGTGCCTGACATGCAATGCAAGTTAGCACTCCTCTGTGGCAAGCAAGTAGTGGATGGATGGTACGTGATTGATAACAGCTTGGAGTCCCGACCACACAGAGAGAACACGCAATGGAAAATCTAAATGCTGGCAACACAGCGTGCAAACATGCTTTGTTTCATGCACTGAAGCCAGTTCGTCGGACACCCTGGCACGAAAAAAACTGCACAGGATTTGCGTAACAGAAATAAAAACAGTGCAACCTCATGAGTGTATCCGTTATTGTAGATCTTGCAGCTTAACGGCACTTGGGGAGCTATCCTCNTAAAAACAGTGCAACCTCATGAGTGTATCCGTTATTGTAGATCTTGCAGCTTAACGGCACTTGGGGAGCTATCCTCGCCAACCAGCTTATTCAGGGTTTTGTGTCTGTTAAGCATAATATGTGAATTTTATTCAGTTTTAATTGGTTTGTGGATAGGCCTTACAGCTCCACATTTAGTGAACNACTCTTTCTCTAACACTTGTACTAACCATTAATACATTGCTATATGTAAATCTTATACATTTCTCTTCATATTGCACATGAAAATAACCATTCTTTGTTTCACAATAATTCCTTACAAAATAAAGAACCTTTTACAGGTAAGCAAGTCTGAAACCCTTTCACTGGTACACAGTAGTCTCCTTGCATTCAATTTGCATGTGTTTGCAAGGTTACCATATGCTACACCAATACATTATTTAATTGCCTTACTCAGGTTTGTGAAGGGTAATGTGATAATTAACCCCATTTATTCTGTATAGAGTGTGAAGTCCTAGCATGCTACAACCCGAGCAAATACTTGCATGTTTAAACGAATGCTAGTGAACAAGGTTTAGACGCAGTTCTATTTCAATTTGGCGACAGCAAACACAATATCACTGAATACAGCAGCACCAAGTTTGGCCTACAGAAAGACGTGACAACGTGAACTTGCCTTGCTGTCATATGGGCGTTGAACGATACCATCCATATTTGGAGTGCCAGCCTTCCATGTTACGTACTGACAGCAGCAGTCTGGTATGGTTACATAGTGTACGTGAAGCGCGGAGAAAATTAGCGTGCTGGTCTATGTCCTTACAACCATATGACTTCAATGTCGAGCACGTCCCAGAGTCAGAAAATCAATTGGCAGAACTCCTATCTCACTCACCTGGTGAGAACAATATCACTTATGACAAGGAGTGGGAAGGGATGCTTTCCCCTACCCCTAAAAGTCATATGTGTGACGTCACTAACACAGCGACATGCTATCATAAATGTCATGCAAGAAACAGTACTGAGTCGACTGTGCCAAGCAGTTGTTACTGTGCAAGTCATGGTGCCTGACATGCAATGCAAGTTAGCACTCCTCTGTGGCAAGCAAGTAGTGGATGGATGGTACGTGATTGATAACAGCTTGGAGTCCCGACCACACAGAGAGAACACGCAATGGAAAATCTAAATGCTGGCAACACAGCGTGCAAACATGCTTTGTTTCATGCACTGAAGCCAGTTCGTCGGACACCCTGGCACGAAAAAAACTGCACAGGATTTGCGTAACAGAAATAAAAACAGTGCAACCTCATGAGTGTATCCGTTATTGTAGATCTTGCAGCTTAACGGCACTTGGGGAGCTATCCTCGCCAACCAGCTTATTCAGGGTTTTGTGTCTTTTAAGCATAATATGTGAATTTTATTCAGTTTTAATTGGTTTGTGGATAGGCCTTACAGCTCCACATTTAGTGAACGTAAGTATTCGGGACCGCACAAGCCCCCTACATTCTGACTGGATCCATGTTAGACCCACCATAAGTTACCTGGAGGACATAGGGAGTAGTGGTCATCTGGGTGGTTGACCATCACGACACTCAACAATTTCTGAGCAGCCTGGAGGCTGATTAAATATGACAACCTTACATTTACAATGATGCAACGTTCAGCAAGAAAAATTGCTCTGCACTTGCACCAGTAGTCTCAGTTGGTATTAAATATACCAGACGCAAGTGGTTGCAAGTCTTACTTGCGTAGCAAATCCATTTCACCTTCACATTTTTCAGGAGCCAATATGATAGTTCATAACATGGTCATTCAGGCATAATTGGCAGCCCTCAGAAGTGTTTGGGTCTGCTTTGGCTATCAGCAATTTTGCATTTTCGAAAATTCTTCATTGGAGACATTAGTGGTTGATACACCGGTGTACACCGCTTGAGGCATTTTTTGAACACCAGGTTGATTTTCAGCTATAATTTTGTTTGCTTCTGGATGCAAATGAATGCAATTACCCACAAAAAAAAAAAAAATATATATATGCCTGAAAATTATGAGATGAGGATGTATTAACTTTTATTTTTTAAAGAATGTGTTCAAAAATTCATTGGTTGATGTTTTGGTGCGTAATCCACCAGATCCACCCGATTATCAGCCAAGTTGAACTGGTGGATCAATCGGTTTAACCAGACTCAACCGAAACAGTATTTTTTGAACGTCCGGTGTACATCAGTGATTGCACTGGTGAATTTTCATAAACGCGTATAGAGTTCTTGCTTGGCTGTCAGTGCATAACTTCTTCTACGGCGCGTGCTTTATTTATACTATGCTATTACATAGTATGAACATGAATGGCTAGCTCTGTTTCACTAATTGATAAAGCATGATGATTGGTGATTAATACATGGATAACTACATATTTTCAGCCAACAAGAAATGGATATTAAAATTTTTTGATAATGCAACATATTTTGTATGTGCGCTATTTGGAAAAGAGTTTTATATTTCTGCTAGCAAAGAAGAGACATAGCATCGTATTTTATAAGGATTAATAATGTTAGTGTCTGTGTTCAAAGTGTAACTTGAGTTAATATTGTGTTTACTTATTTTTTTATTTGGTTTAGGAAACATAACATTATATTTTATGGAATTTTTTTATTTATTACAAATTTCCATATTCCATNTGTAAGGATTAATAATGTTAGTGTCTGTGTTCAAAGTGTAACTTGAGTTAATATTGTGTTTACTTATTTTTTATTTGGTTTAGGAAACATGACATTATATTTTATGGAATTTTTTTATTTATTACAAATTTCCATATTCCATATAGCCTATTTTCTTAATTGTGTGATAATTATATTGATAAGTGCTTGTGTTGAATATGTTTGTGAAAACTCAAGTTTAATAGTAAAAATAATGGTAGTACCTGCAGACTTGTGCCCCAGACTGAACCAACTTAAAGGCCATACTACAATCACAGTGAAAAATAACAGTACTACATTGAACGTACAACACCTGCCTATATGGCCTACTTAAACACAGTGGTATAAAATGTCTGCCCGCTCACAGTAACAGCATGAAGACGACAGAAATTGTTATATTTTCTTATGCTGCATTCTATGCCAGCCAATCACAATTAGGCCTTTCCAACTACAAAAGTCTGAGCAAAATTAAATTGTGACAAGAAAAATGTTTACATTTTGTAGTAGTATACTGTATTTACAATTTCCATTCATTTAAATGAAGATTTGTGCATCTGCAATAAAAAAAAATGAAGTACATTTATATTACTTCAGGTAGCCAATACATTGTTCATATATCTGTGATAAGATAGAGCGAGCCGAGGAGATTTCAGTCACACCAAAACCAATTGCATTATCTGCATACTCATAATTCCAAACATTGTATGGTTTGCCCATTAGCTGCTAGGAAGCCTGTTTTCTTGCCTTTTAAAATTATTAGTGATATGAGTATTTAAGATTTCTCAATAATTTTTTTCGTTTCATTTATTTTTGCTGATTTTTCCAAAGCACGTTACAAAAATCGACTTTCCTTCATATACAAGTATTATCTTCGATGGTAGCCATTTTTATTGCACTGGACACCATAAACTGAATTGTGGTAATATCGGTGTTGTCTACACAGATAAAAAGTGAGATCATCTCATTGTTTTTGCGCAGACAATGTGGATAATACAGAAGTGGCAAGAATCTCTCTGATTGGTTGTTGGTCCTCTTTGCTCTGTTTGCTCAATGTAACTTGCAAATGTGTGAATCCATCTTAAAAGATTCCATACTGCAATTTGCAGTTGTAGACAGCACTTTTTCAGACTTGCATGGTAACACTATTGTTATTTTCCTATGGGACTGCTACAGTGACTGTAGCACGGCCTTAAAGTTTACCTTGTAAAAATATAAGAAAAGATTTTGCAAAGATAAGAGCCAAAAGTTTTTCATGATTTTCCAAAATCTCCAAATGAGTGTATTTCCTGTATATACTTATTTGCACCTGCTGTTTCATATGTTGTCTGTTGCTGTGCAATGTGGTTTTTTGTGTTCTTTTCAAAGGCAACAAGACCTGTGCATGATGAAGCTTATCATCGAAAACTGCAATATGCAATATCTAATCGTACTCTGCATTCATGCAATTGCCTATTGTCCAAAAGAAATTTCCCACGAGTGTTTTGGTACACAGTAACCACTGTCCTTTGTGCTCAATGCTCAACTTGTTGGCAGTTACAAATGTACAGCCACAACAGGCAGGTGTGTCTGCAGCACCTCATGCCTTCATCTTTGTTATGCACTAATCACTTAGAGTCAGCACCTCGAGTGTCTTACCTCATTCTGGCAACTTCTGCCTCAGAACTTACTCATCAATTTAGTTATTTTCACTTGTGCACTTTGTACTTAATTCTGTATTGTCCGACGGCAGGAATGATTCTTGCTGGTACAGTTTTCTGTACCTTGTCCACTCATGGCAGATGCCTGTTCACCATTATAAACCGTAATACATGATGTCACCACCTCACTGTTCAGAATTCAAAAGACTTTGAGTTTTGAGTATTCGCAAGCCATGGTGATCAATAACGTTCTGAGAGTACAGAGTTCTCATGTTGACTTGATGTGAAGACCACTTTGCACCCTATCTGTAAGTACACAATTCCTTATCAATAATACTGCTACCTAATCACTATTATCTGAATACCTGATCCCTCCAATGCTGTCTACATGCTCCATTACCAAATTCTTCAGTCCCAAGTCACATCACAGTTTTCTTGCTTAACCTTCCGTTAGTCGCGCGCACCTCACAGGTGCATGATTTTTTTATTTTTCGCGCCATGGTTGTGGGCAGTGGCTAGGCGCCCCCCCGCCCATTCGTCTAGTCTCTTAACTTTTGTTGCTCTAGGGGTCAGTACTCTCATGGCTGCGGTCCCTACCACTTCAGAGGTGCAGCAGACCTAATCAATCACCTCACAGGTGCTACGCGACTATTCACGTAAGTTTTGCAAATGTGAAATTTTTAATCTTTGCCTCCTTCATTTGATGTGTTATTTATGTATGTGTAATAATATTACACAATTATTATTACATTATAATAAAGATGGACTCGACCGTTTTTTAAATAAGATAATTTAGTTGTTCATCGAGTTTCGGTTACGGAATAAAAACTTCAATAGTTGGTGACATTTCGAGACTTTGTTGGCCTCATTTTCAAGCCTAATGGATGAAACAAACGACACCAAATTCCGACAAAACTAAGATAACAAAAAACAAACCGTGGGGCAATTGTGTTTTTCTTTTTTGGGAAAAAAAAATTTTTCCGCTGCCTCTTCACCATTCATACTTCCCAAAAAAGAAAAACACAATCGCCCCATGGCTTATTTTTAGTTCTCTTAGTTTTGTCGGAATTCGGTGTCGTTTGTTTCATCCGTCAGGCTTGAAAATGAGGCCAATAAATTCTCGAAACGTCGCCAACTATTGAAGTTTTTATTCCGTGACCGAAACTCGATGAACAACTAAATTATCTTATGTATGTGTATGTATGAGTATGTATGTATATGAGTTAATTTTACTATACATGAAAATAGGAAGTTTCAAAACAAGGATTCGTCCAACATGACTATACGTGTCACTTGGCATCTAATGTTTCAGGATGGGGTCCAAAACTATCTACGATGTTTCCAATGCTCAAGACGTCAGTAAACTTCACAGGTCTTTGTCTGATGAGGTTCTCACTCAAGATGAGGACTTTGGTGATGTTTCTGATACCAACAGTCAAGATGATATTCAGGAGCGTGACGAAAATTCTGAAACTGAGCAAAGCTGTGAAGAATCATCAGAAGATGAAGAAGATTCAGGCGATGAGGAATACTACACTGCGAACCGAATGAAGAACAAGAAGGTCATTGACTCAATTCAATGGAATAAAAATGCTCCAACAAACAGAAAGAGATTCAGTAAGCAAAACTTGTTAGTTCACCTTCCAGGTGTGATTGGTGAAGCAAGAAAGGCAGGGACCATTTTAGACACCTGGCTTCTTCTTTTTGACGAATCAAAGCTAGACTCTATTGTTAGGTGGACCAATCAATTCATTGATCAAGTGAGACCTGAATTTATACGTACCAGAGATGCTCGACCAACACACCTAGCTGAGATAAAATCTTTTATAGGTTTGTTGTACCTAGCTGGTGTATACCACGCATCACGCCTGAACTTGGATGATCTTTGGAATACCGATGGAGATGGTGTGGAATCATTCAGGCTCACCATGTCGTTGAGACGGTTCAGATTTTTGATGAGATGTCTTCCGTTTAATGACAAGGAAACACGTAATGAAAGACGGGAAATCAACCGACTTGCTCCAATAAGATATTTATTTTGAAAGTTTCGTAACTAATTGCCAGAAAAGTTATTCTCTTGGGGAGAATGTCACACTTGACGAAAAATTAGAAGCCTTCCATGGGCGTTGTGGTTTTCGTCAGTATATCCCGTCTAAGCCAGCTAAGTACGGTATCAAAATCTTTGCTCTTGTTGTTGCCAAAATGTATTACACTTCTAAAATGGAAATATATGCTGGCAAACAACCTGAGGGGCCGTATTGTGTCAGTAATCAATGTACTGACGTTCGCAGGATGGTAACTCCAATAGTCAATACAGGCTGCAACCTAACCATTGATAACTGGTTTAGTGATGTCCCCCTGATGAGTGAACTGGCAGGTAAAAATGTTTCGCTCGTTGGCACCACGAAGAAAAATAAATGGCAGATCCCAGCTGAGTTCAAAAATGTGTCAAGAAGATGTGAACATTCCAGTGTTTTTGGTTTCAGGAGAGAAGGAACGATAGTATTGTATGTCCCTAGCAAAAACAAAAATGTCATTCTCATATCCAGCCTTCACTTTGACGATGCAATTGACGCTGAGACTGGGGCTTTGAAAAAACCTGAAATGATAACATTTTATAATCAGACTAAAGGTGGTGTCGACAAGGTTGACAAGTTGTGTGCAACCTATGATGTGGCTAGAAATGTTCGTTGTTGGCCAATGGTAATTTTTTTTTCTGCTCTCAACGTGGCTGGTATAAATGCACAGGTAATATACAATGGAAACGGCTATTCAACTGACAGCAGAAGGGCTTTTTTGCGTGAATTATCCAAAAGTTTGATCACGGAGGAAATGGTTCGACGAAACAACGAAGAGAAGAATCTCACTATGGCCTTACGCTTCAGATTGGCGGAGGTAACGAAGCAGCCCCTACAACGCATTGCACCGATACTGCTGCAGGAAGACGCAAATAAAAAAATAAAATTGTGTGACCCATGTCACCTCAACAAGCAACGAAAAAACACCAAGTATTCTTGTGCTATTTGTGGAAAGTATTTGTGTTTGGGCCACGTAACTACAATTTGCAAAGACTGTCACGCTAGTCAAAATGCTGATCATGTTATGGATGTAGAGTATGACAGTTCCTGAAAAGTTACCTGACTAAGATTAGGATAGATATTGTGCGATATAACATGTGATGTATTCAGAACTCTATTCATTTAATATATTCAAAACTAAATTCAGTAAGAGTCTAGATGTTGTGATAGTTGATAAGAAATAATTTTTTGATGATGAAAAATAAGTCAATTACTTAATTCATCCATTTTCAAATGCAATAAAGTTCATTATTTACAAGAATTTTGTTGTTTCCTACTTTATCCCTGGGTTTACGATGCACCCTGACGCTTAGGAATTGTTTTTACTGATAATAGTTGAGGAGGCACCTCCGAGGTGAAGCGCGACTATCGATGGGAGGAACAGGGGCGCGACTAATGGAAGGTTAAATATAAGTGTAAACATGTGATTGAAGGATCCTTAAATGATAATAGGATCAGATAATTTAACCACTATTTACCCAGACTGTATAACTCGCATCTCATCAAGAAGGATGTTAACGCCTTTCTTCCTGTACCTGGCTTATATGCACCTAATACACTGCATAGAGGATAACAGAGATTTTAAGACTAAAAGAAATATCCTCCAAAAGTCTTTGTAGTGTCACAAGAGTGTTTGTGTAATATTCACAATATGGTTTTGTACGATTCCCGTGTCCATTGACAAGACAAGCATTGATGGCTAAGGCACACTATATAATGCTTGAAGTTCATTTTATGTACCCCTCTCTTCTCAGGATTGTAATACTTACCTATAAGTGCGTGTTAAAAGCTTGATATAGTAGTATGTATCGCCTTGCATGCAAGAAAAGTGCTATAAATCCTATAAAGTATAAATAAATGTAAATAGAAAAAATTAAATAAGTAGGAGGGCATATGATGTACACATTGTTTGGGATTGGGAATCAGTTGGAATTAAAACTAAATTAAAACTGTACTTTGTTTTTCATGCTCAAAAAATTTGTGGTTATATCAGATTATAATAAACTCATGGTTTTTTATTTCTTACATTTATATGTGTTTGTGAAAAATTTTGTAATACTGTAGACATTTACAAAGTGCTGGATCATTGGACTACTGGGCAATACCTAAACATTAATAAAATAAAATATTTCACATTAGTTTATATATCAGATTTTAAGTTGACAGTGTGTCAGTGTTTACAAAGTTGGTTTTATTTCATTGTTGTAAATTTTTGTAAGGTAGCATGCTTTTCATAATTTTTACTATGCTAATGTTTTTGAACTTTGATTACATGAAGATTGCAGTGTGAGGTATATATCAGGTTACATGTTTTTTTTTTTTTTGTGGTGCAGACCATAGCCGCACCATTATTGGCGTTGAGGTTATGTCGAATTCGAATGTCAACCTACTCGTGCTGGATCCTGCTCACAGGCCAGAAGAAATGGCCCAGCTACATAACACAAACACGTCACAGAATGTAATGCGACATATACGCAGATCCCTGCACGACTTGCATGAGAATGCTTATCAGGTGCTGACAGTCAAAGGCATCTTAACTGCACTAGAGTATGAGGTATGTGGACATTTCCTTTATGCCACAGACATTTACTTAATGAGCTTACCTTGTAAAAATGTTTTCATTTGATAATATTTTACTAATTTTGTCACCTAATTTGTATTAGAGATTATTAACCCCTTCATAAATTTGTGTGAGTTATCTAATTTAAAGTTGCTAAAGTGATTTCTTTGAGGTAACTTAGGATGGTCAAAAATATCTGTTTCAATTTTTGTCATCCCAAGATAATTTATCCTAAGTTCTTACATGGAAGTAATTCACTCTGTTTACACTAAGAAGCTGCACAGGCTGAGATTACTTCTTGCGTAATTGTTTGATCATGTAGTTTACATACTTGCATACATACCAATAGAGAGTAGAACACAAATCCATAAACAATTTGTGAACAACATAATGATAATCCATGGTGGTAAAATAGTTTGGTGCTGCAGTGTGTTGAGAAATCGTAACACAAAATACAAGGGAGAAACTACTGCAATCTCTTGTCTTTCTTTGTAACTAAACAACGATGAAAATAGTGATAGCTTCTATATCATCTGTCTCAAGTTTCCTGCCTCAATTCATCATCAGACCACACCACCAAATTATTTTACAACCTATATGACATTTATTAAGTTTGTGAAACTTACCTATTTTTATGTGGAAAAAATGTTTACACCTCTTGATAATTTTATATAGTGGCAGTAAACTTAGAATACGGTGATGCTTGACCTTAAATGAAAATGATTCTATATCTTGCTAAATTGTAAGAAAGTGCATGCGAAATGTTTGAAAACATACTTTTTCCAGTTGAACAAAAATTGTCTGATGGTGGTGGTGATGACAATGATGATGGTGATATTAATTTCAGAAAAGAAAGAAGTAAATATTTAATTTCTTTAAAAACATTTCTATTTACCACCCACTGTCATGCTACATACTTTATCATATTCCTTTATTTCCTTCAACAATACTCACAGTAGAGAAAACAAGATAAATTGTGGGAACCCTAATACAAAGAAAGTCTCAACACAAAATCACTTGCCAACTTATGATGAACAAGGGTGGTTAATGTTGATGGTTAACAGATTACGATTGATAATGGTGATGGCCAGTGCCGGACTTCCGCCTAGGCGAACAAGGCACCTGCCTTGATCAGGGGACAAACTGTTTTTTTAATTTATTTATCAAGAAAATAAAATAGGAAAGTACAAATATACAACAGTAATTAAATTAATAGAGGACACAGGACAAGACAGTGCTATTTATTATCACAGTAGCCAAAATTAAATAATTTTATTGACCCGTGTAAAAAAGTATATTTGGTATTTTATTATTATATGCTTGTTTTGTCTATTTTCTAAATTAAAAAACGTTTAAATAAAATATAAAATAAAAAAGGTTATTTTGTTAAATGACCAAAAAGGGGGCCGGACTCTGTAATTGCCTAGGGGCCCTGGTGATGGCAGTGATGGTGGGGGATATCAATGGTTGATGTTAATGGTAATGGTGGCGGTGGTGGTTAATTGACGATGGTGATTATTAATTTTATTTCACATTTCGTATCTTTGCTTACATAGTCATTATAATCATAGAAGTAAAAATAAATTATTTAAAATATTGTAAAAATTGTTGTTAATGATGAATGGATAGGGACCATTTTGTTAGTGAGAATCTGTTATGAATACCTGCAATGTATCAACTCATGTTTGGTAGGGCTGTGAGGACTAGACTCGACCTGATTAGGCCCCAGGATATTAGGGGGTCCAAGCAACCTATCGTGGTAGAAGGGAAAAGACGAGTGCAGTTCGCAGTAGGCAAGGAGGTATGGGTACGTGACTACAGGTCCTCGCATAAGGAATGGCAAAGAGGGAGGGTACAGCAGGTCACTGACAACAGAATCCTATTTGTTAAATTATGCGATACGGGGCTCGTGTGGAAGAGGCATTACAACCAAACCATTCAAGCAGGGAAGGGTCCAGGTAGGTCTGGTCACACCCCAGATACAGGCGGGGAAGGGATTGTGGAGCAACAGCCAGTCAGATTACTCTCCGGTAGAACCACAAAGCCTTCAGTTAGGCTAAACGTATAAGGATTTGTATTTATGTTTAGAATGTAACTTAGTATGAGATATGGTTAAGGTGGTATTAGTATAAAATTGGAATGTAATGTTTGTTTGTTTGTTTTGCTAAGGATGTTCCTCCAGCTTGAGGGGAAGGTGCTGGAGTGTATCGAGTTGGCACAGTATCGAATGTGTATGTTATCTACGGATGTATCCTGTTCTGGTCATGTTGTAGTTGTAAAGAGGCGAGCACATGGCTCAAAGTATCCAACAAATTTGTGTGCATCCTAACACCAGGGAGTTATTATTTGATACATTGCAATACCAGCCTATGATTTTGGGTAATGAAAGTTGAGGGGATAAAACCCAAACTTCTACATGATATTTCACGTGTGAAAAGTGACCATAATAAAAAGGATGCAGCAATGTACAGTTATAGCACTGAGTTGTGGTCAAGTTCTGACTGCAAGTTAAACTATAATTCAAGTAGTGGAAACCATTATTCTTATAAAAATGTTTCTGGAGATGCCAGGAATAGGGGGACCTCGATGCTACAAATGTAATGGGCACAGAGCCATTTTGCTAAGAGCTGTAGTACAACCAGTGATGTGCAACAGACTCCTAACAAGATAAGGAACTTTGGCTATCAGTTCTAGCCACTGTCTGACAGAATCACATTTCAGTTCTTTTGTTTTTGTGTTATTTCTCTCATTCCCTTTTAGTTTCTTTGTTGGTGTTTCATCTTCATCAATTGTCTCATTTAATGCAATTCCATCTGATCTCCCGACTCTTATGTTGTTCCTTTATCCAGGAGCTAAATGTATCTTTGTTGATACCTACAGTTGCGAGAAATAATTCTCTACAAACCCTGATTTCAGCCCCTTCTTCATTTCCTAAGTAGCAATCATATGAAAAAAATTTATATTTTTTTTTTCTAGCACTTTCTGCATTTGTTTGCGACCTTCTCCCGATAGGCTTTCTAAAAATCCTCTATCCCATTAATAACACCTTCTCTTTGTCCCATGTATTTAATTTCCAAATAACGGTTCAACATGTCTTATCTTGCGTGTTGAGTAATTTCATCACATCTGAAGCTTCTTGTTGATGGCTGTTTGCTGATTTTGTTTGTACACATTTAGGGAGCCAATTCTCTTTCACACTTTTTGACTGTGGTGTAGACACCATCTACTCTCTTCAAGCCTTCATATTTTGACCATGCACTCACAATCTTTTATTTTCTTCCCTTGAATTTCTTGGCTGATGAGTACAAACTGGTGTGCTTTCTTGCTCTGGGTGGGTATCATTACGTATTGCATGATCAGACTCAGGCTCGTTCCTGATACCAGGTTCTTTTTCTGTATTGCACTGTTAAAATATTTAATTGGAAGTCTATAGTTTTTAATTAAGAAAATAAACCTTTTTAAATAAGTTGTATTTTTAATGAACACTGAACACACGTTGAAACAAAAGATAAACCAGCCATAGAATAACATTATCAAAATATTAGAATAACATCATCAAAATATTAATAATTATTTTCCTTTATCACACCCTCTTAATTGTTAATATTTTGTTTCAAATTATACTAACCAAAATTTTATATTTTCTTATCTCTTCTTTTTAAGAAAACAATAAATATTTTAAATTGTCAAATTTGGTAGGACCAAGAGCTTTGGTTAGTAAGTCGGCCAGCTGATTTTCTGTAGGAGAGTAACAAACCTCCATTAGTCCTTCGGAATATTTTTCTGTGATGCAATGGAAGCGTACATCTATATGTTTACTCCCTTTGTTCATTATTTCTTTTTTGATGAGTTCAATGGTGCTGATATCAATACTACTTAGTTGAAATTTTACTTTATTTCTGAAAATTTCTTCCGACACATTTTTCATGTAAATTAACTTTCTTGAGCATTCTGCTGCAGATATGAACTTGTAGCTACAATAGATTTTTTCTTGATTTCCAGTTCACTACCATTTTCATAAGAAAATTACATAACCTGATGTATTTATATAGGTTTCTTCATCTCCAGCGTAATCCAAATCGTAGAAGGCTATTTGTTCTTCTGAACTGTCTTTATGAAATGTGATACCACTTGAAGTTGTTCCTTTCAAGTGCCTATCTTAGGGTTCTTTCGACTTTAGCTTTATCTTTTTCTCTCAAACCCCAAGTACCATTTTTATTTAAGGGTTTCTTTTCTTAATTTATTGCTGCTATCCATTTTTCTTTGTCCAAACCAGTAATTGCTTCTTGATAAGTCAACATTACAAATTTCATTGTTATTATTTAAAATACATTTGTTTAACTGCGTAGGTAATTTTCCTGTTCTTTTTCCTCTGCCAAGTTCTTCTTCCTTACCAAAATAATCTACTTGAATTTCTTCTAAATTTTGCTCACCATTTGGATTTTCTTCAAAAATTTGTTCATCATTTGGATTTCTTCTAAAATTTGTTCACCATCTTCTTGATAAATGTTTCCTTGTTTGTTTCCCGTTTCTTTATCAAAGTCTTTATTAAGTTGCTTTATATTTTCTCAACTATTTGCCCTATTAGTTGATTTATACATGTTTATAACAGTAGAGTTTGAAGAATTTTCAATATTTTCATGACAGTTGTAATGTGGCACGCGGCTTGTTATAGTCAGCTTTATAATATTGCAGCCACACAGATAGGCGCCATATTTGTAAAGTTGTTAACAGCGTGTTAAGGCCACCATGTTTGTAGCATTCTACGTCTGGGTATGAGGCATGGAAGTTGCCACTCGGCAAATAACACTTTTTCAAGATTGCATGCAGCCAATTAAAAAATTCCTTTACCTTTTGAAAGCATAAAAAAATTTTATTTTGCTATGCCTATATCCCTAGTCACTGGAGTTTGATTAGGAAGTGAATCATAGTTCGTTGTAATATGAGAAATTGCTCCTGAATCCATTATCCAAGTGGAATCATTAGAGTTAAATTTTGAAGAGTTTTTTTTGCTAGAAAGATAACTTGTTTAGTTTTATTTCTAAAGAAACAGTTCTTCTCATCATAATTATTTTTAGGATTTTTGCAAATTTTACATAGAAATTTTTTATTATTATTTTGACAGTTTTAACTGCTTTTATTTTCATTCAAACTTTTGTTCTTATGAAAGTTAGCCAAATGTTTTATCACTTCGACAAACAAAACAAAGTCTTATTTAACTGAAGAAATAGCAGTAGGTTTTATTTTTGAGTCTATTTTATGTTTTTTCTTGGTTTTTTCATTTAATAAACTACTACTAATAAACCTTGTCAGTGATTTTTTCTTTATGATTGGTAAGATTCTATACACATATAAAGTTATCAAATGTGTGTGGTAGAGTTAAAATTATTTTGGAGATAATCATGTCATTGTCTATCTTATTAGTGCTCATTGAATTGATATTATTGGCAAGATTTTGAAGAACAGTTATATTTGTAGCCAAATCCACCTTGTCGTAGGTTAAGCACATTAGTTAAAATTTTCTCTAGAATCTTATGTTTTTTTTTACTCCAATGTTGTTATTATTTTGCTGTGTATGTTATGCATATTTATAATATTCTTAGATTAATTTCATTAGTTTATATGAGCTTATTTAATTTTTTATATTATGTATTTGTTTTATTGCTGGTGGTAGAATGTGATGTGTATACCTATTTACACGTATTTGTTGAAAACCAGCCTATGGCTGAACTGTTAGTGGGTAAATAAATAAATGAATGAATAAATGAATGAAGGAAGGAATGCATGAATAAATACACAAATACATAAATATTTAAAAAATTCTTTCATTAAAGATGTTTTTTGCTGTTTACTATCGCTCAAAAATAGAGGCAATTTTATCAACTATTTCTTTACTAGA
Source organism: Clitarchus hookeri (assembly GCA_002778355.1). Taxonomy (NCBI): domain Eukaryota; kingdom Metazoa; phylum Arthropoda; class Insecta; order Phasmatodea; family Phasmatidae; genus Clitarchus; species Clitarchus hookeri. Next base: position 653,421 of record NQII01000407.1, on the reverse strand, counting down.
TTTGCAAGTCATTAAATGAATCTTTAGTTTTTTATCAACAGACAAAACAATTGCTTGCTGTGTTTTGGCATATTCATTTAATGCCACTAGGGTTATCCTTATCTGTTATTTCAGAAAGTATCCCAACTCCTTCAACTATGTTATTTAAATAATTTGCACAAAAAATATGTTTATTTCACACTGTCATGCATTAAAATTGTCAGCACCTTTAAGTTTTTTGATAGACAATATTTCATTTTCAATATTAGTCATTTTAATTACAAAATTAATGTACTGACTATCAATAGTACAAAACCTCTTTTCAGTTTTTATAGTTTTGTTCACTTTTTTAAATACTTCCATCCAACAGATTTTTACAGTCAAATCATGTTCTTTGGTACCATGTTGAAATGTTTAAATAGGAAGTATATAGTTTTTAATGAAGAAAATAAACCTTTTTAAATAAGTTATGTTTTTAATGAACTCTGACCACATACCACACTTTTTTAATATATGTTGTTAAAAACAAAAGATAAACCAGCCATAGAATAACATTATCAAAAATCAAAATATTAATAATTATTTTCCTTCAGCATTCACACACCTATTAAATCTTCACCCTTCTTTTGGGCTGCAGATGACTGCAGTGATTGAATAAAGATGTCACCTGAAATAAGTACAGAATACTAACTACTGTCTCAAACAAATGTAACTCAAAGATATGCTAAGAATATTCGATAAAAGAGACAATGGAAATTATGTAGAACTGTGGCTGTGGAATCCGCGTAACTATGTGAAAAGCAACGGAAGTGTCCAGTTCATTGCAGATCATAGCCCATATACCGACGACGTAATTTAAATTACAGTGCTTTTACGGACTGCTTCATGCTTCAAAGTGGAGAGCGTACCTGCATCCTTCTCCGTATTGCTGTTGCTGGAAATGTTCATGTCCACAACAGCTCCGGCAGGTGGGACATGTAGCTCTACACAACGTTTGGGTTCCCTTGCAGCATTCAACGGGTTCATAATGTAGTCGTCGTTGTCTGTAAACGTAGAGATGTACAGTACGTCAAGTAGAACTCACAAACGTTTAGGATGAACTGATACCTAGAATAATAACACTGTTGCCCTTTACCTGACATAATATCTTCACTGACAACGTTGCCTGCTACCATTTCCATCGCCATTCTAACAAGCTTCTTTCACTTTCCTTCAATGTCGGTACACTGCTGCAACACACATGTACAAACACTTGCATTGCAGTACTAATATTTCAGTACCATGCAGAATATTGTGAGACATATAAGGTAGTGCCAATGTTTCTAAGGCACTGAAATAGCTTGCCTCAATCCTCAAGAACATGCACCGAGCTGCGAGTAATGTTAGACAATGCAAGCGGAGTACAGATTATTGACGAACTAATATGGCGGAAAGGTACACATAACAGATTTGGTGAACAGCTACGTTTACTTCGCTGCTCGTCAAAAGCCATTATGTTTTAATGTTACACATAGTGGAATTTATAGGTGCAGTTTATCTACCATATCACATAGAGGAGATTGATTTTCTTCATTTAACGACATAGAGTTTCATGTATGGATAACGGGATTTGTAGGATGGTTTCTGCTTCTTTATGTGAAAAATTCTTATTTGGACGTTAGTTGCACGTTGTGTATTTTGCAGGCACAACGACGATATGAGAAACAAGGGGGATGTTGCCATCACAGGGTAGTCTAATTTCTCCAGCCCTTGCATTCAGTCAGAAGTTACATTCTCACCTCACTTCACCCTCAATGGTGCTCAAGAACATGTTATTAAGTGCCAACCAAATAACTCAACTCAGCACAGTAGCACCCCTCACCACCACCGCCACCACTGCCACCGCCATTGCCAAAAAATCCTCAGATATTCTCCTAATATTCCTTTGATTCCTCAAACACCCTACATTATGTCGTCAAACAACCCAGAGACAGACACAGCTATTTACTGCTCTTTATCTTGTGACAATGTCCATCAAAATAGAAATAAGTCTTATACACTGAAAACCCCAGCTCCAAACAAGTCATCAAGAATCTCAGCTCCTGAGAGACTGTCCAACTGAGCCCACAGGTTCTTACAATCTTTGCACTGATATGCTTAAACACCTGGCCTCTGCTAAGACTGCCTCCACCACAAGTGCTTTGGCAGACAATCTGGTAATAACAATCATCAAAGTCCACATTTCCACATCCTACCAAAATCATCCTCTCCTTAACGTTGCTCTCCTCTCACAACCTCCTACCTACCACATGTATTAAATCCTCTGTGGCCCCAAGCATATCAGATATCTTGTACTGCTCTGGCCACGGCAAGAGGAAGATGATCACATCATGACTGCTGTGTGTATCATTTATTTATTGCCTCCAAGTGGTTGTACTACACTAGCAGTAACTGTTGGAGGGGCAGCTCTAATGCTATCATCAGAACCTCCTCTCCCTTCAATTTTCCTTATTATTTAGTAATAAAATGATTTGGCAGAGCTCTTGCCTTGTGTTTTAATTAGTTGAGGTATGACAAGTTACTGGAAGTCTGGTTCCTTTGTGAGCTGTATGTAGTGCCACACAGCACTATTTCCTTAATTGAGTTATAGTGTGACATAAATACTGTACTGTATTTTATTTTTTCTGCATATAAAATATAATATTTAAAATACTTATTGTTAATGGTTCACTTCCAACATTTTTGTCTATAGAAGAATGAAATTGAAGTGCCACAAGCGCTGTCAGTTACAGACAAAGCCTTAGCTGCTGGTGCAACCTCTAAGTATACCGTAGCGCTGAGCACAGTCACTCATTTTGCCTCTGTAAACATCTGTTTTACAACCGAGGAAGCCCTTTTTTGCTGCCTGAGAGGCCAGCAATCCACACAATGTCACACTAGAGTTCAAGGCTTGCCCTGGCCGGCAGGCACTGAACGCGCATGCTGGCTGCGCATCAGGGGAGGTTTCCCCCTCCATGTGGCCCGCTACAGCGACACGTAGCTTGTCATAGCTCTAGAGCGGTATATATTTCCTTACACGCCCTCCATAAAGGGCAGTTGGCAGTTAGCAGCATCTGCAGTTGGAGGTCAGACTCCAGCTGTAACTCTTGCTATCTTGCTACTCTACCTGCAAATGCTTGCCTTCAACAGTATATATGTTAGCTCAGTTCGTTTTGCTTTCATTAAGCATTCAACTTGTTTTTTTCAACGCATGGTAAGAAGCTCTTGTTGTGGAGCTTTCTAGAGCATTACAAGTGTTGGCCTGAGTGCCTCATTCATGCTGAATGTAGTGTGTACTATGGTCACTCTCACCCCAAGACTCTGTTCAAACTCCGTTACCGCCCTGCAGTATGCAGCTTAGAAAACTTGATCCCTCGTCCATTAGATGTTAGTAGGCACAGGTTGGAGATACATGTTTTGTAAAATCCTAAAGATGGAATAAAACATATACATACCAGTTACATCTCTGTGGTCCAGTCATTCTTTTTTGCTTTACACCTTCCGTACCCACTTTGCCTTCTGTGTGTACTTCCGCCTAAATACTTCCAGGTACATGCACGACCATTGCGTTAGAAAAACAAGCCACGTTCCAACTGAAGGGCGCTCCTGCCTCTTGTCAATGTTTGTTGTCTAGTGCTGGATTGTAATGATGCCATCTAGCACCACTGTGGCAAAGTGAAAGAGAACCTTTCTCTAAGGCTCCCAAGGCTTGAGGAGAACAAACACACTAAGTTACACGACTCTCAGGCTACAAGCTAATTGTGCTGCTTACTGGGAGCTGTAGGAACCTTGCATGGCAAACGCTGTGAGACCAAAGAGGAAGTTGAGGACAATAGCTTGTCACGCTGCTCACTCAACTCCTCGGCCTCTCCACAATTTGCTATAGGCTCGATTACCATCAGTTGTGAGGCGTACCTTGCAGCGCCAATCAATTGATAGGACTTCGGCAAGGGTCAACCCCAAGGCACTGGCCCCAGAAAGAATCTGTTCCTTTTTGGACGGACCATGCCAGAACCTGCCCTCTCCCACACTGCTACATTATCTTACTTATGTCTGCAATTGTGCCTATGCCTACAGGACACCCACTGAATCCACTAAGGAATAATTAATTTCTCTTCACTTGTTTTATCCTCTAAAAGTAACATAACATCTCTGACTCTGCATGGCTGTGTACCCAAAGCTATTCCATTGCCCCATCACCGGGCAGGCCAGAAAAGGGGTAACATAATCCACAGTGCCCAAGCTATGTGCTTTGGTGAGTCAGGTCCAGACGCTCCCAGGGTTCAAATGTGTTAGCCCATACTGCCCTTAAAAACCTCATTAAGGAGACTCTGTTTCCATAGTCTGTAGAGGGATACTGAGCGACTGCACCATTAACATGTTGCCAAATGGCATCAAAATGTGGCAAAAAAATGGAAAAGTCCAACATTGAGAATGACACTGGTTTTGAATACTAACTGATAAGCATCAGTACCCTGAGAGCTTGAGTCAGGACATTTATGCATATAATTGTACTACCTGTCAAAAGAATAAAAAAATCTGCAAGCATTAATTAAAGATTCAGTGTATTTTTGTTGTCCCTTTTCTATTTAAGCAGTTCAATTTGAATAAAATCTCTTTCATTGTGTTTTTTTCAGAGAAGCAAGACTATGCTAGATGTCCGGAGAGAACATACCACTTTCTATAACATCTATAGTTATTGTGAACAGTGTGAGAATTCACCCTGATAGTAATGGTATATCCTAAAATGGTTACATCTCTACTCATCATCACACAGCAACTTGAACTTCTTATGCATATGAACCAACTATATTGATATACTGTATCATTTTTATTTTCATTAATTAAATTGAAGTTTACTTTGTTTAGTGTTTCAGTGACATTTTAGGCTCTGTTGTTGTATACTTAGTGAGTTCAAGACAGAATGGTATTTTCTGAAGTTTGATATTACAGCAAAATTACATTAATAGAGACACACAAACTGAATTTTAAGTAGTCTCTTGTAAAATACAACATAAACATTCAGTAAAGTTTGTTGTCAGGCCTGGCAAAAAAAGAGAGTTTTCATAGGAGATAATAAACTGACATTTTAAAGGAATGCCAAAAAAATTTACAGCCCCCTGGTAAAACAAAAATTTGTAGCCAGTATAGACATATGAACCTTCATACTACGACCCCTTAGTATTGGGAGAGAAAGAACAGGAACATGCAGATGTCTTAATTTTCACCACAGCTGCCAGTTTCTGAATACTTGATTCCTCTATTCCTGCCTACCTCTCTGTTCAATGATATGATGGTATGGTACATAAGGATGCTTAAAATTGTTTCTTTGTTCAGCAGCATTTGCTCAAGCAATGCTTGATATTCAGAGCACCATACAATTCAAAACTATGTGACCCACCTCCAGTGAAAGAGAATCTAATACCTACTTAGAAAAAGCATTTTAAGTTACTACTTCTGTAATGTACTGACAGCATGTACGCTTTTATTTACTGAAATTAAACATGTAAAAATTAGTTGATCAACAGTTGAATTGTAATTTTACGTTAATGCAGGAGAGATATTTTGTGAAATTCATCCTACTACAGGCACTCCCTGTCCTACCTACTTGCCACTTGTCTATAACTACTAAATCTGTTCTAATCTACCACTTGTTACTTTGTCACGCTTGCTTGCATGCAGGACTGAAGTTTACTGACAGGATCCAGGGACCATTCAGAGTCATTTTATTCATTTGTTTTTCAGAGTGATTTTTTTCGTTTGTTGGTAGCATGCTACCCAGCTGTCTATATACTATTGTCATCTGACCTCGTTCCTTGGCCGGCGAAAGCCCTACATGGACCGTGCGCACACAATGTGCAGTGTTATGTGTTGCATGTGTATGGTGCATCTGCACGTGTGTACAGTGCACTGAAGATCGGCCGACTGTTGAAGACAACAGTGGAAAAAGGTTCATGTTAGTAATTACAATTTTTGTGTATTTGTTTTACCCGTGCACTCCTGTGCACGTTTGGGTAAATTAGTGTTAATTTTGTGTTCCTTCCATTTCGATCACACTTCATTCTCCATGCACATGCTCTGCACGGGGCCACCACTACGGCACGGGCCCGTGTCCCTGCTTGTGATGGTCATTGGGCAGTCTCTCTTCTGAGCTCAAGACGGGTGGCTGCATGCCACGTGGCCTGCAAGGGCCTTAACCTTGCGTTCTCTGATATAGTCATTCTGTTGTGTAATTATTTTCTAAACTTTTTTTTAACCACCCCCGCAGCCGGCTAGGCCCTTCTGTTAAATCAGTGAGCCCTTAAATAATTATCGCCTTTGGGCTTTTTATTTCGTTAGTGTCTATCTTGGACTGGTTCAGACAAGGCCTCATGTAAGTGTTCTCGAGCCTCTGCACCATTGTACAGTTTGATTTTATTGTAATAGAGTTCATGTAGCGCCCGCACATTTTGCAGTGATTTTATTGTGTATTAAACGCCAGATGGCTTTGGATTTAACGTGCATGAGGTCACCCTTAATTCCTACGTTTAAGTGACCCAGCCATTCCGTACTTGCATTTGGCGTGTCCCATGGCCAACGATGGAGCAGAAAATCTCAATAATGCTATTGGTGTCACCCGACCTGCCACGTGGTGACGTTACGACCCTGGTAAGTCTTTGATCACCACGCGGTCTTGCGCAAAATCACAGCGTGGCACCCTGAGACTATGTCTACAACTCTTTTTTCATCTACCTCCTCACCACTTGATGCTGATAACACTATATTATGTGTTGTACCTAATATATAGGCCTTGCAGCTTGTGTAACATAATGCTATGTACACCCTAATATAGGTGCCAGAGACATGCTCAGCTCTGCAGCCTGACACCAAAGCTAACCAATCTACCCTTCTGGAACCATTTGTTTGTAAAAATTAACAAATAATGGTTAGAAGCTTTGTCATCCTGTAACCTTTACTATACTACTTTTGAAAGGGGAGGAAAAGCAGAAAGAGTAGGGAATCCAAGTAAGTAGTGTTTTATATATATATATATATATATATATATATATA
>NQII01000407.1:622980-646323 GCA_002778355.1 Clitarchus hookeri | reverse complement strand
TATATATATATATATATATATATAATATATATATATATAATATATATATAATATATATATATATAATATATATACATATAATATGTTTAGGAAACATGTGTACAAACTTGAGCATGTGATTTGTGACCGGAAAAGAGGAAGAGTGATATAGGACACCCTTGGTCCATCTCAAATAAAAAGAGCTGTAGAACCCCTTAAAGATGGAGGGTGACAAGTATATTACATGGGATATTATGCAAAGTACTTGCAACAGAAAAACACAAATTGGTAAACAGATTAATTAAACCAAGTTATTGGATAAAAGGAAGGTATGGTACATCATACACACCCCCATAATGTAAATAATAGGGGTTGGCACCGTTTGATTGCATGCAAAATTTACACAGTGAGGTTAAATTGATTGTGGATACCATCGGATGAAGTAGGACATCATAATGAGCAAATAAGGCCTCCTAGTTGCAACTCTCTAGGACCCACCATTTCTGGTTAAATCGTAAACTACGTGTTCACTGGTAGCAATAGAATGACCTGGTGAGTAGACAACCCTTCCTGCACCCGGAGGAATACAGCAGGGATTCCCCGCTGAATGAATATGGCCAGGAACCAATACACAGCAAACGCAGATTAGCATTAGGAAATGTGCTACACCAAAGTGTAGCTGTGTAAGTGGCAGATTGTGCAGCACAGGTTACAAATGACGAAAACAGTCTGTTGGTTGCACTGGCTAACTGTGACCGTATCCGTGATAAACATACGTTTGGTGCATCCAGCAATGTTGTGTGATGTATAATGCAGTCGATGTTGCTTTTACTTGACTTGGAAGTGCTCAGCAGTTCCCAATGTACCTAAGAAGCCACCTACTTGGGAATGCCAGACATTCCGGAAGGTGGTCAGCACCTGTGACCACTAACTCTAAGCATATACACCTGTTTTCATAAGCTGGTGGCCATATTTGTTTCATAGATATAGGATAAGCAAAAAAAGGAGGGAGAGGACGTTTATAAAAACATTGCGAGTGCGTGCCTACATTTATCTCCTGTTCAATATATTTTTGCACGAATGTGTTGGCGTTTTTCTTGCTTCCTCTCATGTTAGTATCATAATCCAAAAAAGTTCCCGAAAGTAGGGTAGGTCAACAANGTTGGCGTTTTTCTTGCTTCCTCTCATGTTAGTATCATAATCCAAAAAAGTTCCCGAAAGTAGGGTAGGTCAACAACCGTAGCAACATAAATCCAAAAAGTCTGTCAGAAATCAAAATTCAAGTGAAATAGTGTAATAAATACATAAAAATCCATATTGTAGTCAGTGAAGAAAAGCCAAAAATCTTGATTATTATAGCACCAGACAAGGTCTGCACAACATATGGCGCGCGGGCTGCTTCCGGCCTGCCAAACGAGTCCTTGAGTCCCGCGAAAAATTAAGAGGGTTTAAGAGAAAATGTAACAAGTTCTTTGTGCCTCGTTTAGTCTGCCTTTCACTATTCGCTATTGTACCCATAGTGTAACCTTGGTCAGTCTCTATATCTAGCAGCTAGCCTGAGAGAAGAGAGTTATCTTCCCATGGTGTTTTCGGTCTTACTGGCATTGAGCGAGATCAAACGTGTGCAGCGCATGAATGTAGCAACGCAGCTGACACCCGTTATGTGCAAAGTGTGACAACGAAGCGAGGGCTTCTTCCCCTCCCCAGCTGCATGGTCGCGCATCATGTTACACACTTGTCTGGCATTATCTCTACAGTCACACATTCAGTTCCGTATTTCCTTGCATGTGAGTTGTTGCTCCCAAGACTTATCGACGAAAAAATTTGCAGTGTGACTCTTTAAAATGAGTGAGAAATGAAATGGAACATTGAATCAGAACATAGAGTGTTTATTCCGGAGTGGACAAATAGATACTTGTTTACCAACACAAGAGACAAAATATTGTGCCTTGTTTACAGAGAAATTATAGCCATCCCAAAGGAATACAATCTTTGTCACAATTTCAAATCAAAACATCATGACTTAAGCACAGTTGGACATTAATGAAAAGCAAATTAAAGCCAAAACATTATTGAAGAATCTCAGTGGTGAACAACAGTTTTTCAAAAAAGTGAGCACAGAAAGTGAGGCTGCTACTAAGATTAGTTTTCAGACTTCCAAAGAAATTGCTGCTACTGGGAAGTCTTTTACTGAAGGTGACTTTATTACGAAGTGCTTGATGATTGCAGTTTCTGGCGTATGTCCTGATAAAAAAAGTGTTTTTGAGAACATAAGTTTGTCTCAAATGACTGTGCAGTGAAGAATAGCTGACATATCCAATAACCTTAATCATCAGTTAAATCAGAACGCACATGAATACAGCTATTATTCTGATGCGTAATGACCTAGGGAAAGGGACGCCACATCAAGAGTGGGGGAGTTTTTATTTCTGCACTAGGTCAGTTGTGCAGGTTGAGGNGACCTAGGGAAAGGGACGCCACATCAAGAGTGGGGGAGTTTTTATTTCTGCACTAGGTCAGTTGTGCAGGTTGAGGCGAACTCTACTAAGGAAGCGTATGTAGTATGACCCGTCGGCCTACTTGGTACAAAATCTGTGAGGGTGAGGTGATGCCTCAGGGTATTGGACACACAGGTTTGGGCTAGCTTACCACTGGTGTCGCTCCCTTTCGGCAAATGCTGGTTGACTGGAAGGCTCCAACTGNGACCTAGGGAAAGGGACGCCACATCAAGAGTGGGGGAGTTTTTATTTCTGCACTAGGTCAGTTGTGCAGGTTGAGGGCGAACTCTACTAAGGAAGCGTATGTAGTATGACCCGTCGGCCTACTTGGTACAAAATCTGTGAGGGTGAGGTGATGCCTCAGGGTATTGGACACAGGTTTGGGCTAGCTTACCACTGGTGTCGCTCCCTTTCGGCAAATGCTGGTTGACTGGAAGGCTCCAACTGGAGTGAACGGCTGGGCAGGCTGGCTGGACTGTTGCCTGCTGGTGACAGGGGTGCCGGCNGGAGTGAACGGCTGGGCAGGCTGGCTGGACTGTTGCCTGCTGGTGACAGGGGTGCCGGCCAGCTGGCAGGCACATGGTCAGCTGGTGCTGGTACCTTGCTGATGTACTTCGGGTCGAACGGGACTACTCCCAAGGGGAGAGTGTACCCCTGACAGAGTGGTTCGATGGTGGGGTGAGCAGCTCCAGGATCCCTAACCGGGAGGCCAAATAGGTTGGAGGGGAGAGTTGTGGAGTGAGGCTCCACTAATTGCTGGGCGGCTTGTGCTCTCTCCCGTGGGGACTTGCAGCTGAGGGTTGCCGTAGAACGATTACTTAGGGGGTGGCGAGATGCAAAGATAGCAGCTATCCTCCGGATGTTCCTTCTGTTCCCTCGTCGGTGAGCGAACGTCATGGACAGGAAAGGTGCTAATGTTCATCCTGTACAAACCCCTAGCTAAAGTGTACTCCAGAAGTACCTGGGNACGTCATGGACAGGAAAGGTGCTAATGTTCATCCTGTACAAACCCCTAGCTAAAGTGTACTCCAGAAGTACCTGGGTCAAGCCTCGTCAGGCCTGGCATGAGGAGCCTGGCTTGAAGAGTGGACGAGAGCTAACAATTAAGTAGTTGTGAAAAGAACTGGACCCTAATTGTGGCTTGTACTTCTGAAGGGACCTGAGGTACGACGNGCTAACAATTAAGTAGTTGTGAAAAGAACTGGACCCTAATTGTGGCTTGTACTTCTGAAGGGACCTGAGGTACGACGTTGTGGTGTATATGTTGGGTGTGGTGACTCTTGACGGCAAGTGTCAGGGAGTAGCGACGACTCTTTGGCTGCTGTGGTAGGGAAGGTGTCATCAGCTGAAGAACTGGTAGGTCTTGGAGAGTCCCGAGGAGGACTGTGGCTGTGCAGTAGAGAGCCTTAGTACGACTTGTGTCAAGGCGAGCTACGACAACTGGCGTTTCTGCCGGGGGCACAGCATTATATTCCCCTCGGCTAAAGAGTTCCTGCATGCTTCATTCGCTTTCTGTAATCTTCGGCCGCCACCCCCTCGGGTTTGGTCCGGGCGGCGTCGCTGCTGCCATCTCTTGGTGGGGTGGCAGCAGGGATGTTTGGGGGTTGTTGCGGGGTTGGATTAGCAGGAGGCATCAGTTGGTCTGTAGCTAACCCTGGGTTTCAAGGGTGCTCTGTGGCATGTACAGCTTAACATTTTATCTTGGAAGGGGGCTGCGGCTGTAGCGAGGCTAGAATGGATACAGACGCTGCCCAGGGTGCGTCGTCTTTCTGCCTTTTTTACTGTAGAAGCTTGTACACGGAAAGCACAAGTGTGATTGTTAAGCCTATTAAAAACATACAGTAGTGCCTATTAACCGGACCTTTAATCAGCGGACTTTATCTTTACTGGACAAAATCCGAAGCCGCAATTATTTTTATCACCATGCTCACTCTCAGCTTGTAGGGGTTAAAAGCTATATTCAGTCACAAGCTATGAGCACATGTGAACAGCTTTTTTAGGCAGGGGGGTTGAAATTATTTCTAGATTCATGCTCCAGGTGTTGACTTTATTTCTAATCATAATTTGTGACGCACGTAATATTTCCTTGTAGCTTGATGTTGATTGTCAGGGTTTGTGTTTGAAATGCTTCTTTATGAATACATAAACAGATGAAATTGTGACTCCCCTTTGAGTGCGAATCATCAGCATTCTTTGCTGTGTAGGATATGCTCTCTAAGTGAGTGCATAACTCTGAATATATCATGCCCAATATGTCTGTTTCTGTTTACTGCAGCAATTTTGTATGTTTTACAAAACACATTCCTATCAATTGCTACATTTCCGTATAATTTTTAAAACGTAGGTGTTGTCATTGGTGATGCAGTTTGTTCTTTTTTATTTTAATTACTATGAACGTAAGGTAATAAACATGTGAAAGTGTTTCAGTCCGTGGTGTTTTAACATAAGTGCTACTTTACAGAGAGTGAGAAGTTCTTTCATGAAAGAATAGTGTGTGAAAATAAAGCGAACAACCCTTAATAAATATTTCCGCAAAGAAATTTACATGTTTTTGTTATTCGTTGCCTTTCACAGGATGAATTGTATTTAACTACACTAAATCGTAAAATTATTTAATTTGTGAATCTATTTAAAAAGTGTTTTCCTGCATTGCTCTTGGAAATCACAAAGTCGCTTGGAAGACGTGAAATGTGTTGTTTCTGTACACTGGCAAGATAAGCGCATGCACTTGAAAGGCAGCTGGAAGGAAGAAGTTATTTTTAGAATTGTGCAACAGCATGGTCCCAGATGTTGGTTACACGTAACATAGTCTAGGTTTTTTTTTAGGGAAATATCACTTGCAACTTATTATAGTCATTCATGCATTTAAATTAAAGATTGTGCATGTTTCTGCACCTCAGGAGAAAAACTAGAAGCAGGTTATTTAGTAGCAAAGCTATCTGCCACACAACACCACTCTAAATGCCATAATTTAATGAACAGTGACAAAAGTGCTTAAAATGAATTTTAAGGATAGCCATGATGCAGTCAGAATGTCTGCCTGTTGTGGTGTTTCATTTTTAGCCATCTGAGAGCTGTACGTGAGATGGACGAGAAAGAAAGAGCAGGCAGACATTGATAAAACAACCAGAAACCGTCAAGGTCAGCACGTATAGCCTGAGCCTAATGAACTTGGTGAAGCGTGGCATGACCCGGCACATGGCTGACGGTATCGCTATTCATTCATATCACGTGCATAACGTGATATGTACTTTTCTCATTTCTGAGAATAAATGTGAATGTAGTAGATGGGTAAATATGGAATTTAACTGTTACACATTCATGTTAACAACAGGGGGTAGGTGGAGGGTATGCTGCCTGTTTCCATAAATTTTTATCTGAGCCCAAGGAAGTCGGCAAAGAAAGAAGGGGGGAAAAAAAAAAGGCACAGGAGTGGAAATAACAAGTCAGGGAGATGCAAGTTAACATGCTCACCACTCATGCTGCTCCATCCTTTCCCTTTGACAAATGGTTGGTCATACATTACTGGAAATACTTGCAGTTCATCGTTCCTCCTGGCTGCATGGTGAGCCACTAAAATATTTGTAATTGTATATTTTTTGGTACTTTGCCATATACTACCCTACTTTCTGGTTTACTGGACTACAACTTCCTCCAATTAGTCCAGTAAACACAGGCTTTACTGTATTAAAATAATTTACTAACAATTTAAGGAGTTGTCTAAATGTCTATCGTACAGAATATGGGAATTCACTTTTCATCAATTTCCACATATTCATAGTGCTGGTACTCATAAACAAAAACAAATAAATTCTTCAGAAAAAAAAAATCTGAATTTTTGGGTGAACCAGAAAAAGGCCTAAGGATAACATTTGATTGCATTTGGAACCCTGCCAACAGTGGGCTGTCTGACATTTGCAAATTGTTTTGGCTGGTACAGTCAAACCCCGAAGTAACAAGCATGTAGGTAACGAAAACAGCAATCAAAAGTAAAGGTTTTCAGGAACCGTCAAAAATCCCAAAAATGTATGAAATTAATAAAATATCCTTGCTAAAATGGAATAAAGTGCAATGAAAACATAAAAATACAGGATGAGTATAAAAGAATACCCCAACTTTGAAGGTCTATAATATCAAAACCAAACAACCTACAACCTTGATTGACCAATCAAATGAACTGTAGAACCGTGAAGGTTATTTACCATACATTCATAAATGTTCAATGTGACCACCATATGCGGCCCAAACGACATCTACGCGATAGTCAAACTCGTTCCACGCTCTTGTCAGCATGTCCGGTGTTACGGTTTGGATGGCGTTCGTAACTCTCGGTTTGAGGTGGAGAGGGGGTAGCGAGCTCGCATTCGACACATCAATGTGAAGGGGACGGTTTCCTTTATGGTGCGCCACCCCATTAGCAACTAGCTGTTCGCGGATACCTGAACGAGACGTTGCCACAATACTGGATTGGTCGAGGAGCAACTGGTGACCAGGTTCTTCATCACTGGCCCCCAAGAAGCCCGGATCTTACTCCGTGCAATTTTTTTCTACGGGGGACATAAAGGATCAAGTGTTTCATCCACCATTGCCGGCTAACATTGATGACCTCAAAACGAGTTTGATTATCGCGTAGATGTTTGGGCCGCTCGTGGTAGTCACATTGAACAATTATGAATGTATGGTAAACAAACTTCATGATTCATTTGACTGGTCAATCAAGGTTGTGGGTTGTTTGGTTTTTATATTATAGACCTTCAAAGTTGGGGTATTCTTTTATACTCATCCTGTACATTCACTGGCCCATGGCGACAATATGTAGCTATTTCTCAGTAGGTACCCTTAAGCCATTCGCCAAAATAATTGGTTAAAATCCATTTAAAACTATGACAGCTACGATTTGAATTGAGAGTGTGCGTGCCTAGCGAGTTAGACTTCGTGCAACACATGACTTCACAAAGGACTCCTTTGTTCTTCACCCCTCCCTCACTGCCATGGCCTTCCCAGCCCTAAGAGCTTAGCTACCTCCCAACCATGCATGCATAGCAACAGCGGCAGCCAATAACAGTGCGGGTTACAGATCTTCCCTTTCCCTCCCATGAGCACCTGTTATCTTGTGACCACGCCATGTTCCTTTGCCTTTGTGTGCGGTGTTTAGCTTCAGGCTATGTTTTTCAATAGTGCTGTTACAACTTTGATTTTTTACTTTTCTTCTTTGATTTTGATTATGGATTGTGATGGAATTGACTGCATTGCCTGTTGATGACATGCTTACACTATTTTTATTAGAATACTATTATAGTTATGGTTTTGAATTTTGTGCTTCCACGGTCTTGTGGGATGTATATTTCTATCCAAAAGACTTTTGCTTATAGACATAAATTTGGGGTTCATTAATAAATCATTTAATTGTTTTACAAAAAAAAAAGGATTTCACGCTCGTTATAAGGTAAACGGCGCACAATGTTTGAATGCTTCTCGTTAACATGAGGTCGTTTGTGGTCTTATTATATTTTTATCCAAAAAGACTCCTTCCGATTTAAATAAATAAAAATTTTGTTAATAAATTGTTTAAATTTTGTACAAAAAGGGTTTTGGAAATGAATTTCGCACTTGTTATTTAAAAAGCTAAGCGGCACATAATGTTTAAACATTATTACCATTAACTACAGATCATTTATGGTCTTGTGGGGTACCATTACATTTACAGAACATCTGTCTAGTGAATTACTTTGGTATTTAATTTAATAAAAGTGTTATTTTGCCCCACTGACGATGAAACACTGTTTTAACGTGAAAAAAACAAGTTTCTGTGACAACTTCTTGGTGTTGGGATGTTACAACAGGTAAATTTGAATTTAATGAAACAGAAAAATAGAGCAAAGATTTTCAGGAACCGTGACTTTTTGTTAAATCGGTGTTCTATTGTACTTACAATTTTCTGTACGTGTGAGTATGAACTGATGCATTCTTTTTTCTCTTGTGCTATATAAGTTGGTGTGCCTACTGTTATGCCCATGGGCCTAACAGTAGGTAGCAGAGATTGGCTGACTTAAGGAGATAAGCATTACACCCTCCTACAAATGTTTATTGGTGACTGAATGGCTGCTGTGAGTGCACGAACACTTATATAACCAGGAAGACTGGCAGGATAGTTGGTTTGAGGTCATTAATAACAAATTTTTTTATCCCTTGAACAATTACTGTTTCAAATAATATTGTACTTTAAAAATAATTGACTTAACACCAATATTTTAAACAGTACTCTTTTATTAACATACGAAAACATTAACAGGGGAACATTCTTGCATGAGCTGGCTTGCTTGCAAAACCTACAGCCCCAACATGCATATTGCATCTTACAGTGATGTAATCTGTGTTTCACCAGTCCTTATTAAACCACTACTTTATGAATAAATGTAAAATGGATTACCACTGGCAATCTACAATTTTGATAAAATTTTAACAAACTGCTATGCTGCCATTCCAAAAATGAAAGTGTGGAATAATATCCTGTTGCTACACTGGCTTCAGTACCTTGCCACCAAGTACATAATAGCTGCGAGAAACAAAATTATTCTTGAAGAGTGTGTTCCCTGCGCACATTAAGTAAGCATGGTCATAACAGAACAGTGTCACGCCTTTTCTATACACCATGTGCAAGATTCACTCAATTTACTTATGTAATAAAAATAATTCATATAACCATATCAAAAGTAAATGCACACAAAACATGGTATGCAGAAATGTATCATTTGTGCAAAACATTATACTACAAAAAAAACATTATGTACATATTTTAATTACATAACAATGCAGTATAAATACAATAAACACATCAATTAAAAACGTCCAAATTACTGGCACAATCTGAAAACCAAAAATTATAATCAGCATGAATTTACAGTATTTTGAATTGTGCGAGTGAAATAATGTAAAGCAGGCAAAGTCGTGTAAATATTCATAGCACAATTCACCTCAATGATGTTTTACAAGTTAACACAGAAACTACAAATGAAATGACAATAAGTTTACAATGTATGGTTTTATAAAAACAAATAAAATTTCTTTTTAATACTATTTTTGAAGTACACACAGAGACTGATATGGTGAAAATTCATATAATCCTGTAACAAGATAATATATTTAAAAATCATACAATGGAATAGCACAGTCATCAAAACATAACTCTTAAAATACCCTTAAACACAAGTTATTTCTAGACTTTACCTAATCTACAGTGTTTTGTTTACGTCTCTAAGATAAAAAAAAATAAATGCCAAAAAACATTGCTTGTTCCTCTCAAAATAATCACAAACATAAAATGCAACATTTACAAAGCCTCGGAACATTAAATGAAAATCATCTTGTTTAAAATGTTTATAGCATCGTGTTTGTGTGCATGTATATATAAAAACACACACACTTATTAATTACAAGAAAGGCATTATGAGACAACTTGTAATGCCAGTATAACCTACACTTCTTACTTGAAAGAAAAGTAAAATGTGTTAATGCTATGCTGAAGAACAGAAAGGTATAGGTTGTTGACGGTAAACTGAGCACTTTTGAAATTCCTTCTTAGGATATACTTTTATGCATATTGTGTATTCTTCCACTATATGTAAAATTAACATTTTCGTGGTCACAATCGTTTTTATTCATGCATCGGTCAAGTGAAATAGTAGAAAATTTTTTTTGGAAAAGTAAATATTTCACAAATTGGTTATTAATTCTTATGCATGTCTGCATTAAAAAACAGGAAGCAAAAAAAATAATATCAGTGTTCACGAATGTTTACTTAACACTTTTAATTCAACGTTACAACACAGAAATACTTTCCCTCAAATGTTACCAACTTTACTCTTGGTGCATGCTAGTCAGTGTGCCCATTAAAATATATTCAGGTAGAGGTAGTGACATTTTCGAAAGGTTGATTTCAAAAGTGCTCAGGTAACTGTAAACAGCCTATACCAGTTATAGAGGTCTTCGGGTAGTAGGTAGAATAATGGTAATTTCAAAAAGTTTCACGATTGTGTATTCTGGATACACTAGTTTAATTTTTAGTATTTATAATAATGTTGGGATTTTGCACTTGTGTAATCTGTTTTCATAAAATTTTGCCAAAATGCTTAAATAATGGGAATAATGGGTGGATATTTAAAACAAATGAAATAAATACACTGCAGGACAATCAAAATAGCGCACCAAGAAACCATGTGACAACTATGAAACAATATAAATAATGTTAGTATGGGCTGGTATGCACATGATCCTATATTGGTGCATTTGCATTTGACCGCACAACCTGTAGTGGAACTGCATTAACACGAGAAACACCAGACGATATCAAGCAAGCATACAGAGTGAAGAAGGATGCCAAAAACATTGTTTTACGTAACTGATGGACTTCGAGAGAGGACTCATCGGGTTAAAAACCACAGGGTGATCGTATTGCTGTAGAGCCCACTAAGTGGATCATTTGGACCATACTGTCCAATGCTATTGGAAGCGTGGATACGTGAAGGCACTTACCAGTGCTGGGGCTGCTATGTGTTCACAAACCATTTCCCGATGACATGCGGAGGCAAATCTGTGATCCCAAAACTCATTATGTGTGCTAACATTAACTCTGCAACAGCTTTTGCAGTGGTGCCAGGCCAAAGTACTGTTGAATGCCACAGACTGGCAATGTGTGATGTTTAGTGATGAGTGCTGCCTGATTATGAGACTGATGATCATGATATTGGTGGTCACAGCTGTACCAATTAAATTGGTCGCAAGCCAGTTGCAAGCATAACTAAATAGTGTTTTGGTTCGATTGCAATTCTGGAATCTATTGGTTCCATAAGTTTTACTGGAAAGGAAGGATTCGCAACCCGATGATTTTGGAATAGATGTTGGCAGATTCTTCCTTTTTTTTACGTAAGCACTGCATGCATTTCTTGACCTACCACTGTTTATCACTAGATTCAAAGCACAAATGAGAAACATCTATATCCAACCATTTTATAGAAACAGAAAGAAAGGATAAAAACAAAGCTTTAAAGGTTTATACCCTATATGGACAATTAATGTAAAACATTTTCTCGCTGAGAACCGCTGCTACACCGCCCGCCATATTTATCATGTTTACTACAAAATTGATATACCAAGTTTTGATTTACAAAAACACAAAATACTTACTTAAGTAACATTTATGGTATAGATGTTTGTTCACAACTTCAGACTCTTTTTACCCGAAGCTTGCCGTAATGTTTGCAACAGAACTTCCTGTAACGTATTTCCAAGTTGTTAAGCACGTGTTGCTGGGTGCATGGAAGCTAACATTTTTCTGTTCCCTATAAATTTTATGTGACAATGATTGAAAAATTTAATTATATTTGGAACTTCTTTAGTTTACAGCATAGCTGCAATGTGAAAGCAAGGTGTATTTTTTGCAGGACAATGATTTCACGAGGAGGGCGTAGTAAATCAACTACGAATTTACACAAGCATGTGAGAACATTTCACAGTCAACATATACAGAGAAGTCGAGTTACATAACTTTGACTGAGTCTGCAGGTAGGTCTGCTAAAACACAAAAGTGTAAATTCATTCCAGCAAACACCAAGAATCAAGTAACATTGAAAAAAAATTAATTGACAGTACAAATTTTTTTACTCCAAATCAGAGAGCCAAAGCACTGAGCAAAGGAGTTGCCAAAATGGTTTGTTCATTTGATGACTGTAGCTGAGCTCGAGTTTCAATAGCCAATGAGAAAACATAATTAAATAACAGTCATTGCTGAGATGTACGAAAAAGTAAAATTCAAAATTAATAACATCTTTTAGCATGTTGAGTATGTCAGCATTACTACAGACATGTGGTCAAGAACTGTAAATTATGACTGCTGGAGTATTACTGCACATTTTCTAGATGATAACTACCAAATGCAACGTGTTCGTTTAGAAGTCATTCCATTTTTCTATGAAGTACACACTGGAGAAAACTTGGCTGCATTTGCTAGAGTCTCATTAAGCACGTGGTTTTTTTTAGACAAGCTAAGTTTTGTTGTTCATGACACTGCTTACAATTTTTCTGCTGCTATGCAAAAAGGCTGGTTTTAAAGATGTGCCATGTATTGCAGCTTGTGATTAAAGATAGTGTGTTCAACCAGAAGGAGATAAGCAATATGATTGTCATTTGAACGTGGCTGGTAGGTCATTTCAAGCATTCAGTAAAAACCAATATGCAATTGAAAGCAGCTCAAGAGAAACTCAACATGCCACCAAAATGGTTGATAAAGGATGAGGCCACAAACAGCAGTCTTCGCATGTTGAAAAGAGTGCTGGAATAACGAAAACTGCTTGCCCTTGTCTCTCCTAACCTGAACCGAACAAGTGGTATATACCACAGTCAGTGGACTCTCATTGAAGAAGTGACTAAAATACTTAAACTTTTTGAAAATGCAGCACTTGCAGTCACCAACATGTTGATGTTGGAGAGACAATTCCAATTATTAACAGTATAACAGCTTCGCCGACTTAAAAAAAATTCTTTAAAGTCTGAAATATGATTTGCTTGCACCACTGCAGAGCAGGTTAGGAAACTGTAAATTTGAGTCATGCCTCGCAACTGCAGCAATTCTAGATCCTCGTTTTAAAACAAAGGTTTTTGTTTTGAACGATGCTGTCATTTCTGTCAAGGAACATATTTTGCCATAACTTTTGAAACACCCAGTTTACGAATAAATTCAAAATTCAGACTCAGCTTTTTCTACTAGCAGCAGCGTTAATGGCAGTAGTAGCAGTAACAGCCAGAAGCATGCTATGGGGAACACATGTGCACAAACAGTGTTTGTGAACAATTGGAAAGAACAGAAGATTAATGAATGAACCGCTTCTGTTATCTGAGAGATATGTAGCAACAAACTGGGAAGGGTGGGAAGAGATTTGGATGGTTCTTAACTTAGAGGTCTTCAGAGCTGATAAGGGTGATTGAGGTGAGAATGGAGCAGTGCCAGAATGAAAGGGCGGGAGAAACAGGAGATTCCCTGAGAAAACCCGCCGACCAATATCATTGTCCGGCACGATATTCCAAAATCCGGAGTGACCCGGCTGGGGATTTAACCCGGATAGCTTTGGTGGGAGGCGAGCACACTAACTGCTCAGTAACTCACACACTCTCTCTCTCTCTCTATATATATATCACTGTATTTACGATACTTTTATACATTTTCGCTGCTAGGTTATTTATATATATCACTGTATTTACAATACTTTTATACATTTTCACTGCCAGGTTATATATATCTATATATATAACCTGGCAGTGAAAATGTATAAAAGTATTGTGTGTGCGTGTGTCTCTCTCTCTCTCTCTCTCTCTCTCTCTCTCTCTCTCTCTCTCTCTATATATATATATATATATATATATATATACACACACACACACACACACACACACATTTTTCTTACCCAAACGCAGTGCAAAGTCATTGGCTTTTTCCAGAAGAATAGGTCCCGTGATAGGCACATTGTTTGCTCGTTGTTGTTTAAACCTTTTTAGTACAGCTTCTTCAATGTCTTCATGCTTGGATTGTCTTGCTTGCTTCATTTTTAATGGATTTTTTTTAAAAAGAGACTTTACCTTTTCTTTGTCCTTCCAAATCGTCAAAACTGTTGAGTGTGCTACACTATAATCCTTCGCTATGTCTTTGTGTTATTTTTCTTCAATACTAAAATCTTTTCTCTTTCCTTGCGACATTGTGTGCTAAAACACGCAAACAACTGCGCTCTGCGACGTGCCTAGGAATGCACTGATTTAAAAACATAGTCGAGGTCAAACAGCGGGGATGGACAGGAAGTAAGCAAAGGAGGCGAAAGTGCATTGCATAGTTGAAATTACCTACCCCATTGACAAGGGACTTTTGACTTGTGTAATGTACACACCTCAAGTTATGCAAATTATCATTCGTTGTTAAAACCTATTCAGTTTCTCGAATAATCTATAAAAAGGGGTTTGTTGGACGATGTAATAGAAACCATTTGAGTCGGGACTTCACATTTTAGTCGTTCTAAACAATGTTGCTGTAATCAATTTCCACTGCACATATATGACACGTGAACAAACAATGCATTATTTATTAATGGTAACATTTTGGAGCACACTTTTTATATTCAATAGGCAGAAAATTATCACGTGAAAATGGTATAATGCTTTTAAAGATGTATTATTTGTGTGGGAACGGCTTATTGTGTAATCAGTGAAATTACACTAGTAGAGGCAATTACTGTGATGTACTTACAGAATTACTAGTAATTCTTTCCAAAAGATAGAAACTTTACAGCATAATGTACCAGCATCCAAAATTTTTAAAATATGTTACTGTTTATTTAGCATTTAATGCCAAACCAAAGATTTTAGGTATAAAAATTACCCAACCTGAAATTCTTGATAGTATATATGTAATTCTCAGAAAACTACCTGAAAAAAATCGGGTACCCGCTGACCTCTCATTCTTATTAGAAACACTGCTTACCAGATATGTGAAACAGATTTTAAGCAAAAAGGTGATTTTGGTGGAAAAACACAAGTAAAAAATACAAAGAATGGTAAGTGAAGATGGTAATAAATTAAAATGTATGGTTGGATGTGGTAGTCAGTAAAATACTAGAAACGTAACATCTGCCAACAATTATGATATCTGCCTATCAGTATAGGTATTCAGCATTAAGCCTAGCCCTACTTTAAATGATTTGTATGGACAGTAACACTGATGAGAAACACATTTGCAGGTGAATGTTTGTACAGTTAACTCCGGATTTAACGGGGGGCAGCTTAATCGGGTTGCAGCTTAACCGTGGAGGCACCAGTTCAAAGTCAAATATTGAACACCTGCCGCCAGTCGCGCACGCCACTGCTATTAATAACTCATGCGCAAACTGTTAATTACCAGGCTGCAGTCTTGTGATGCAGTACTGATTAATTTTAATATTAAAAGTGTTCGGGTACTATATTGACACACATTTTTAACAGTGAATATATGTGAAAGTATTTCACGATTAAAACTGGCATCTGCTCATCAAAAAGGCGAGATTGTAGGTGTGTTTGCTATTCTGCTAGTTCAGTGCTATTTCTGCTAGTTGCCGTTCATGTTACCAAAAGCACTTTGTTTGTGTGATGTTCGGGTGGCAGTAGCAGTTGCTATTTGTGCTATGAAAAGCAGCTATATTTGCTCTTGCTCGCCCAGGTACAGCAGAAATATCAAAACGAGCAACGTGAAAAAAAAAAATGGCCAGCAAAATAAAATTACGAACATCAAAATGTCTTGAGAGTAGCGATTGCGAAAAGTAATTTCTTTTATGCAGATTGATGAAGAGAATATGTTTGGGTATCCTGTAAGAAGAGCACATGGATATTTAGTAATGAAAATAATTAAGACACATTTATCCTCGAAAGTTATCTTTAGTAGCCAAAATG
Organism: Clitarchus hookeri; assembly: GCA_002778355.1. Lineage (NCBI taxonomy): Eukaryota > Metazoa > Arthropoda > Insecta > Phasmatodea > Phasmatidae > Clitarchus > Clitarchus hookeri. Next base: position 630,385 of record NQII01000407.1, on the reverse strand, counting down.
TTTAATATACATAAATTACACATGGGCTGTAATGATGGTAGACTTTTAAAGTAAAATTTTATTTATTGATTTCTGTGCTAGTTTTGTGCTGTTCGTCATTAGTGTCGCCCTGCCAGGAGTAACTGCTATTTTTGCTACTTTGCGGCTCATGAAAAATATTACTTACTTTCAGATAGTAGAAAAAGCATACCATGCGAACAAACCTTGTGTAGTTTACGTAGTTCGTACACACAGAGGCTATTTATAAATTAATCATGGCACTGTGTGTGACTGAATGTCAAAATATCACATTAACAGAAATATTATTTGCCGCAAAAATTATTCCATCGCAAACGTGTAGTTTTAATAAATAAATGAATAACTAAATAAATAAATAAATAACATTTATTTTCACTTAAGTGCAAAAAGAGTCGAAACAAAAAAAAATGGCAAGCTGGCCTCAGAATCCAAATTATTGCAGGCTGAATCCACATTATTAGCAAGTAGAATCGCTTCACATGGAAATATGTTACGTTAAAATATTTATAGTGCTCGAGGATAATTTAAAACTCTGAGAATTCGTTTGCATATTTTCATTTTACACATGAAAATCTAGTCATTTCATGGGGGCATGGTTTCCGAAGCGAGCAGCGCCCACTGGCCAACAGATGGCGGCACGGTCGCCTATTTTACTGCTGCGTCGCAAAAGTGTATCTATCACATCCTTTTAAAAATACATTTTTCATCTCGCGCTGGCTCAAAACAACTCAGGTTTTAAATATATTACGTCAAATTCATGTAGAAATATTTTAAAAACACTCTGCCATAGACGTGAGGCCTATTCAATTAATATGAAGCATGCACATGGCGACATTAGCAGCAAGCACTAGCTACTGCCTATGAAGAAGAGACAAACAAAGCTTAACTATCGCGTACAGTGTTCCATTTCATTTAAACACCTACACATTATTCTAGAAGGAAGTTTAATTTGTTACACTAATAACAGCTTTTTGTAACGGTATAAAACAAAATACATACACATTTTGTTTACAATCTCCTTCCTGTCCCCATATTTCTTTGATGTCTGTTGCGCAAATATGGGCTGTCAAAATAGTCAATGTGAAATTTTCTTACAATCATTCATGCATCAGCTGATACAGGATTTTATGTATTTTATGATAATATCGTTTATAATGTTGCCACACACTGGCTGTCAAAAAATTGAATCCTTATATGACTATATTATTTGTTTACATAACCTACGTGTACAGTATGTAGGCCNCCCCCGCCAAATTGCTTTAACCGTGAATATTGGTTATCTGTGAACCCTCAGCCAGGCATTGCCCCAGAAAATCGGGAGTTTACTGTATTTGAAATCAGTTCTACTTGGATACTCAAATGCCACATTGACACACTATTTTGTAACTGTATATAAAGGTTTTTTTATTGTATACATTAATTACTTTGAAATATAAATGAGAAATAGGGATATTGCCTATAATGGAAGCTACTGTCGCATAACAAATTCTGTCTTTTAGAAGCATGTCTTCTGGTGACAATGTAATTTTTCCTCCTAAAATGCAAACTTTGACGATGGAGGGAGGCGGGATGTGAATTTACATGAAGAGATATGATAAGCTACAAACAAAGCATAATTTACTGGTATTACAAATTATAGTTAATTTTTTTTTACACATACCTATGTATGCTTGTAACTCAAATAATTTATGAAAGAAAATAAAAATAAACAGACTATTCATGCATGGGAAAATATGCACTTGTACTGAATTTTGTAAATTACTGGGTGGAAGTGGTTTTTGGCAGGCTCACAACTGCTCATAAACCGAGTTGGTTTCATTACTCGGAGCCAGAAAATGTGACAAGTAGGACATGGAGGGCATATAAAAACCATCCCTTACATCACAACAAACAACCCTGTGACAATTCTGTGTAAATATCATGTATATAAAGCACATCCAAAACAGCTAGAATATTTTTAGCTGCTACTGTACTTACTCTAAATTTTATATTTTACTTTGAACTATAACTACCTGGACACGACTGAAATACTCAGAGCGCTAGAAAGCATCTTCATTACTTAGCAATGTTTTAACAATGATAAGTTTACAATTTTATATGCAAACATGTTGTTTTTAAAAAAAAAGAGCATGTGTAACTCAGTACATGTTACAGAAGTGAAACTTCTTTGGCGATTATTAGGTATACAACATAGCTCTCTCTTTTACACTCTAGCCCAGTGCAGATCTTCCGTCTTTTTTGCATCACAAATGTTGCAAAAGTTTCATATTATATGATCTTGTAATTTTACTCTCATCACACCCAAAGAAGTTTCACTTCAATAACTAATTATTCTTGTAAGCAATAGTCATACATATTATCAAGAGCTTAATACACAACAGTAAACACTACCATCCATCACAGACAAAAGTAATCCTCCTCAAGCAACAATCATACATACACAATACCCCATTGTTAAATACACAAAAGTATCAATGAGAAAAGTAATGCTCCTACACAAGATCTAACATTTTCTAGAGTGGCACAACTCCAGCTTTACAAGACTACAGTATTACACTTCGTTGTGGCCTGGTACAGCAGAACATACCGAGTAATACACTAACTTCTGTCTAGATGGAATTACCAGAGTATGGTGCAACAAAACATTGCTTATGGCCAGCCAGAACCAATAATGAATTGTACATGCCGAACAGTATCAGATTAAGCTGGTAATTCAAAGGAGTTGTGATTTTACTATACCGCTAATTTAAAACTTTAGGCTAAGTCTGACATACTCATGTGCCAAACAGATGTAATCATTATTTTACTAACACAAAATGTATACTACTTACTAACATAAAAATAGTGAACTACCAGAAAATGAAAAAAGAATGCCAGACAGGAAGTGAATGACACATTAGATACTATACAAGGCACTGCTAGAGAGCAATCCGTCTTATGATCGAGAGCGAAACTCTGTCTCTTAACTCAAGGCTTTTCTGTGAAACATTTAACATGTATGGGTAGTTGTACACCTGCATGGTATTATGTAGAGCTGTGCCGATTCACAAAATTATGCCAATATGCTGAATCATCAACGTGCTGATTCTATAACGCAGGTTCACTGATGTGCTGCCAATGTATGAAAAAAGCTTTACGCTTATATTTAACTTGAATTTAGGTTACCATTATACTTAAACAATGGTATTGGTGAAATGCAGCAAAGTTAAAAGCAATTTTTTACTTTACAGTGTCTAAAAAGTAAACACAATAATGCAACAAACCATGCTGAGAAAAAAAAAGAAAAAAAAAAAAAAAGTTAGTTTGTTCATAAAAATACAAGTGAATGCAAAAGTCTTTGTTTACATGTTGTGTTGCTGTTGACAGTCAAATGATAGGCTTGAAACAAAAATGGTGGATTGTTTTTACGTATGCACTGATTCTGTAACAAACAGGATTAATGTTACTTGCAAAATATGTACTATAACACATAATTCTTTCAAAAATAAAATTGTAGGCTAACAGATGTTTTGTGCTTGGGTACTTTTCTACACATTTGGGTTGGTATAGACCAATCTGTTCATGAACAGGAAGATTAAAATTCAACGCCTATCACAGAATTAATTTTTAATATGAAAATGTTACTAATGAACTTATGGAACCTTGTTATAATGAATCTGAAGGGAACATTGTCTATGTGTGTTCACTATAGAGAGGAAATTTCACTTGTACACTTATCTTGACATAAGTTACGAAACTAATGCACCAAACTTGTATATGTACATATCAATAACCCGCAGGAAAGCATTTTAAAACTGAAATACAAACTAAAAAAAAATTGAATATAAACCTACGTCAAAACTAAAATACACTGTAACCTGTAGGGAAAGTTTTTTCATGAGACCATAATAAAACACTGATGTATGCTGACAAGCAATGAATGCAGACTTGACCTCCATCCAGACTTCAACATCTGGTTTGCTGGTGTGGGTGGGTGCAATGTTGCAGAAAATATTGGCATATTCTGTAGTTAAGAAAAGAAAGGCAAAGCTACAAGAATATTTTGAGACAGACAACCCGCATTATATTTGTGTTATCTTCTCTGTCACCCTACTTTCCAACACTTTTTTGATGGGCTCTGCTGTGAAATCAGTCATGCATCTTCCCACCCCCCTCCCCCCTCCTTAGACTCTGACCCTCGTCAATGTCAAGCTAGTGTTATCACATATGAGGATGGCATCCCCAGTTCACAGCTTGGGACAAATCTGCAAACTTTGTTTGGAAGAACAGTGGAAGTTGAGTTTCTTTTAAAGTGATACTTTTGTTTCCTAGCCAGGGTGTACTGGTGAAAGCACTTCCTTACAAGGAAAAACATTTCAATATTCACAAAGGCAAGTCTTCTCAATTCCTACCAAAGAATAACTCAGAACTACCTCCAACATTTTACTCGTGTCAAATCAGCGGAAAATTATACGTAGTTCACAGATTCAGCAAACATAGGCAAATTCAGCAGAAGCTGATTCGAATCGCCACTGCTCGGGTATTGTGTTTCAAAGTTAAGTTGAACACTGCTGGCATGCCAGAACAGCGTATGTATGGACCATCTCAATTGACAAAATTTGAGAAAAGTTATAATGGCCCTTTGTGAAGCTGAGTGACCATATGGCAGAACTGCGCAGCACCTTGGATGAGAAGTCTTAGCAGTGCACCATTGTTGGCACTGTTCGTCAGAGGAAGGTGCACATGCACATATACCTAGTTCTGGGCAGCAACAGCACGCACGTAACAAACATCTGGAGTCGTATAGTAGGGAGCCACAGCCGACAATGTTCATTCACCTCTGTCAGTACACCCAGCCAACCTGTCTGTCATTCACGCAACAACAGGGAAATACTATTCCACAAGTGCACCAGTGGGCATGTGTGGGACTGGACTGGAATGGACATCATCTGATCTTGTCTTTGACACTGGAGACTAGACTACCCTTGCCCACCTGCGCTACCAGATGGAATGTACATGAAAACCCATTCCACAGGATGTATTCATGACACCTACAATCATATCCACGCAATAGTGGCATCATGCATTGCTGTTAGAGGAGAGTACATAGAGTACTAAAACTGTCTTTTGACACACATGTAATTTTGAGCAAATTATGTGTATAGTATATATTATACTATACTTATAGTGTGAGGGGAAAAAAAAAAAACCTCCCTCTTCTAAGACTAGGGCTTCATGGTGTTCTTTTGTCATTTTCCAGTAGTGTATATTGTTGTTGCACAAATTTATGAAATCATGCTGTTGGCCCATTCTAATGTGACTGGGAACTACACTGAAAATTACTGAACAAGATTCTACTTTACTAATTTTTGCTGATTAAGCTGTCAGGGCATAAACAACACTGTATGTACAAATGTTGAGACAAATACATACATAACAACATTAACCGCTACTGTTTGTGCATTTGAATAATAATAGTAATACACTGCTAGTTGCATTTTCCATAAAAATATTTTTTACACTTCCCCAGACTGCGATTCCCCATTAGTATGCTTAGGCCCTATGGGGTCAACACAAAACAAATCACTAAAACACATGTATTGTTAGTAGAAATGCCTTTATAAACAATCATGTACAAATTTTGCATTAAAAAAAAAAAAAACAGAATTTAGCCAAACATGACTAGCCGAAGCATAACAATACATCATAAGTCATGTGAATAAACTGTGAAAGAAAAAATTACAATAGATACAGTAAATAGAAGGTAAATGCTTATAGGCGAAGATATCATCATTACTGAGAAACATACCTGACATTACGAGCTTCAAATGAATAAACTTCAAGGGCGACAGCCCGCCCTTGTGAATAAGAAGAAATGTAATACTGATAATGCAGCAAAAGGAGAACAGATGAAAGGCAACACACAGTGCTGGAGAAGAAAATACTCTCTCAAGAGACACAAATGTTCATTGTCTGCTTTGCTGTCTATGTGTGTAGTTAATAGGAGAATTTGCATCCACCCAGTATATAAGAATGTCAGTGGATCATGAAATTCTCATTCAACACATCAAGCAATGTGTGTTACCAATAAATTTGCATATAAAACACCAGTGCCCAAACAGAGCACAGAAACACCCTCATCAGTGTAATTAAGAGGTAACCTCCACTGTTTTGATAATGCCCCTGTCATTTCAGGACAAGATGAAAAAACGTGGTTACTAACTTTCTACTCTTGGCATCATCATGTACAAACACACAAAGACCACAGAAACCTTCATGTGGTAGTAAAAAATGGTTTACTACATATTTTTGCAAAGTCAAACATCTCTTATTTCATATATGCTCTCACGTACACACACAAATTAACAAACATGCACACACATAAACAAAATTTGCAAATTAAAATGTACAATTATGAAAATATTCACAATACTGTACATGTTACAAATATTTATAAGTGCTGTGTTTCGCAGCGTACAAAAAAGTGACTGGTAATCAGTTAGCACAGTGTTGTATGTGAATGTAACACTAAATATGACTAAAGTTTCTTTCGTAAACTTTGCTAAATTACTATTGCCAACTTTTGTGTTAAACATTTGTGAATTTTACACATTATCTTTCTGTTTATATATATATATATATATATATATATATATGTGTGTATGTATGTGACACAATATCGCTATAAAAGGTTATCTCTTCTTGTGTTAAAAATTACAAAAATTTCATGTAAATAATAGAACACTTTTTGAACACACGTATTGAACAAGACTAATGTCCAATGTATCAAAGTAGTTGTTTCTTGATTCACAGTTGATACAAATATAAAAAAGAAATTATGCAAAATATAACACAGATTTTGTTGTATTTGTGAGGAAATGACACATACTTGATAACACAGTTTTGGAGATGTACTACCTGCAGAGGAACAGCTCACGGGAGCAGTCACTACATGGTTGCTGCTCTACCACGGGTTCCAATGCAGCTTGGGCTAACTTCACTACAGACTGGTGAGAAGCTCACCAACTACCTTTACACTCAAATGAATAAGGTAATCTAATGGACAGCTCTAGGCAGCTAGTCATTGGTGCATGAAGGATGATGATTGCATTACCTTGGGTGCACCTATCACTGGAAGTGAGGGGATAAATACTGGCAAGAAAAACAAAAGATCTCAAAAATTTACCTTAGCTCCGACATGAATCTGCTTGTGCATGAACCCCTACCCCAGTGATGGAAGGCCATTGTGTTACCAACTGAGCCATAGAGATGCTATTTTCTGACTAGCAATGTGCCACACCCTGGCTAGGTAACTGCACTTTTCTCAATGCATGTAAAAAACAAGTATAAAAATAAGGGAATGTAAATAGTAGGAAGGCAGGAGAGATTTCTGGCAGTGTTGAGGGTG